>BKCH01000924.1:0-345814 GCA_008635985.1 Ficus erecta | reverse complement strand
TGCAAGTGGTTTTGTAGGGATTTTGAATGGGTCAAGAAAAGGGAAAAAAATGTGGGGATTAAAATTGGAAATAAGTGAGATTTTGGAGCTGATGTGGTTGGTTGCTATTCCACACAATTTCAATTGTCACCATTCATTCATCAACCAATTTCTCTATTTATACTCTTATTTATATTCTAGAAAGAAAAAAAAAAAAAAAAGCTTTATGAATTTTTTTAATTAATTAGGGGTGCTTGTTTCTTGTATTAAGAAAGGGATAAGTAAAAAAGAAAAAGTGAGGAGAATACATTGCCTGAATTCTAACAAAAAAGTTGCCAATTTGGAGCTGGCAGATATAAAAGAAGTGTTCTTTAGGATCTTTTTGACTATAGTCTATACCGGAATCATTTTATATATATTTTGTCTGTGGGGACTTCTTTTTTGTGAAAATATATGTATATATATATATATTCCTCAAACTTTCATACGTTTGAATCAATCCTTTTCTTTTGAAAGAGATGTACAGATTTAAGACACTATATAACAATTAAAGAAATAATGCCTTCTACTAAAATTGATTGGATTTTTATTTGTCTATTTTTATTTTAAAGAATAAATATTGTGTTATGTAGTGATATGAGTTATATGACTCTCACTTAATAAAAAAAAAATTAAAACATTCTTAAATTTCAAATACATGATAGCTCTTTTTTTTTATATTAAAAAAAAAAAGAAGAAAAACAATGTAAAAAATTATTATTTTTTAACGAGAAAGTAAATTTCAACTCCAAAATTTTTTGCCGTATGTACATTTGTCCTTTTTCTTTTGAAGCCTACATTTAATAAACCTCTTTCATCCATCATCTATTATTGGCCGTCAGATTCATTTCAGTTTAAAAACTAGCGGTGCTAGATGTGCTTCAGAATGAGTTCCCGCCAAAGTTGCTCCTAGGGAAATCATTAATACAGAAGATCAAGAACCCAAGAAAAACCCAGTTACCTTAGCTTAACTTCTAAATTTCACCATTTTTGAACTCAAAATCTCTTCATTTTGTTTGAGTTTTTTTCCTAAACAGATTAGTATGCGAACTCGGTCGTAAGGCAAAGAAAAAAGCACTGTTTTTGGAGGCGTTTCTTTCGCGGGAAACAAACAGAGCAGAGCAGAAAAGAGCATTCGTAAGTTTAGTCATTGGCTTCTGATCTCTTTCTTCTTCGTTTCCTCTCTATGGATTGAAAAAAAAAACAATAACAACTAAAAAAAAAAGATTTATTTTGTCTGACTGTAATTTCTCTTTTCCAGTATCTGTATAATGGGAGGAGATACGGAAAAGAAATGGGAAAGCCGAAAAAGGCCTCGTACTCGAGGTGGGGGTGTGGGGAGAGATTCGGGAAGGCCGAGGTCGAAGTTTCCGACGAGCGGAAAACCGAAGATATCGAAACGGAATTGCGTGAGGCCCAATAAAGAGAACGATGACTCTAGCTCTGATCTGAGAGGACTATTGCCGATGCCCCTAATCCACAACAGAGCCTCAAGCAGTAATTCTTTGTTTTCTTTCTTTTTTTTTTTTTTTTTTTTTCTTTAATTGAATTATCAGGAGAATTTTTTTGTCATTATTTGTCTGTGGGGACTTATTTTTATTAAATGAAGCAATGAAAGTGTACATATCTTGAGGTAAAAGAAGAGGCTGATACAAAGAGAGAAAGAACAAGATCTTGAGGCTTTAGCTTTCAAGAACAGTAAAGTAAAAAGGGTAAAGGAATTATAAACGAAAAAGTAATTCCTTTTTTTTTTAATGAAAAAAAGTTAGGGAATTCCTTGCATTATGAGGAAGGTATATATATATATATATATATATATATAAATCGAATTCCTTTTTGGAGAGGACAATATTCTAGCCTAAAAGTTGGCCAATATTCTCAAATCGAAAATTAAAATTCATTTGTCATATCATTTTCTTTGGATAACCACCATCGTCCATAAATAGTAAATGGTAATCATATAGTATGTTTAAGTATATGTGCTATATATAATATATATACACAAACAGTATTTGAATTGGATTTTCTTTTTAATTTTATTGTTAGGGGGTAACAGAAAAGGAGGACCCAAAGCAAAAAGAGTCTGCAGGTAAAGGCAAAGAAAAAGCAACTATAGATGGACATCGGCAGTGAAGAGAGTGTTTCTAAAGAGCCTTCTGATACTGGTTTAGCCACAGCAGTCAAAGGTGGTCTCTTAGTTCTCTCTCCCTCTCTCTCTTTTGCCCTCAAAACCAATTTAGGCAAACATCTGAATTCTCACCCTTGTTTTTAAAGCTCAGAAAGATATATTGATTTCATTTCACTTTGAAGATGCTAAAGGAATATTGTGGCAATTGTGGTTGAGTTTGTGTATCAGTAAGGCATATTTTTTGCAAGAACCAGGACAAAATCAAAGAGGTATACGGAAAACTGCATGATGATTGGCTTTGGTTCGGTGAACCAATTCCTCCCGTCTTGTTTGGTAAGGTAAAATTCTTACCTGTCTTATGACTAGAGAAACTTGTAAAAGTTAAATTCTTACCTGTCTTATGACTAAGAGAAACTTGTAAAATGATTTTGGAACGACTCATTTTTCCTCTCAACATCTAGTAGATCACTCGGTTAAAAATGAAGATCATTTTGCTAATTTTACTTTTTCGGGCCTAACGTGTATATTGAGGAATGCATAATATAGAGTAGCCACTTTAAATGGAGAGTTTGATCTTTTGAATGTTTATTAATTCAAAGAATAAATTAATAAAATAAATATGTTTACCAAATGAATTAGATTGATGACTTCATATATAATTAAAAAAAAAAACAGGTGGCTGAAAAGTACTTCGGAGTGTCCATCTCGGGAAGACAGAGGTAAACTTGATTGGATTACTCTTCGAAAGGCGACTAGCCTGTTTGAACAGGTTGCATTCAGCACTCCTGTTGGTATAACCAGCGCGCCTTTTCAATCGACGTATGTACTCTGCCAAATTCAATTCTCGAACTGTCGAAAGTTCCGGTGTCAATTGAAGTTGTTTTCTAGTTCCTTGTAACCTGTACTTGAATCATGTTCGCATAGACAGAGAGGCTTACTCTGTTTGTTTTTATTTTTTTTGGGAAATGATGCAGGGAGGGTTACCACATAATCCTGTGAGAACAGAGGAGTATGCTGAGGGAGAAGACAAGTAAAACTCTCACTTCCTAAGGAGCCGAGTTTAAAAGCATAGCAACAAGAATTGTTTAATTCTTTGTCTATATCGTCGTTTTTCTTTTTCCTAGTGTCTTGGCAGATTGTAAATTGTCAATATAACAGCATTTTAATTTAGTGCTTATTTAGTGTCTACTAAACGTTACAAAGTTCATTGCCAAAAAATGAATGTGAAAAAGTACTTCACTAAAGAATTATACTCTGTTTATAGTTAGAAGTCATCGGATCCCAATATCTTTTTCAAGACATGCAAGGTATTTCGATTCTTCCATGGCAATAGGGGGTTTGCAAGCGGTTTCCTCCTCTCCCCGCTATACCACAAACATGAAACTGTCTCCTGGTGAAACTACACACTTCACCGCCATTGATTATGGGAAGCTGCCTTAAGCTAATTGCGTAAATTTTAAGTGTGTTCGATGTACCATGCAAGGCTATTAGTGATTTTTTGCAAAAAGCTTACGATAGAGTTTGACTACAACCCTAAAAGTCAATCAACAAGGATAACAAGAAACTGAGAACATGAAACTATCATAACCTACAGCTCAAAATCTCAATTTTTTACCTAGAGAATCAATTGATAACATAAAAGAGCAGCTTACAACATTTAAAGACCAAAACATGGTGCGATGTAACATTTCAAACTAGTACTTTCCCGGCAAAAAACTTGCAATGTGTTTTCACTTAAACCTCAAAGCCAAATACCAGGTAATTATGACAAGAATCTGAGAACATTAAATTATTAGAACGGAAGCTGACCAACTTTGTCGAGTCTCAATATAGGCCTACCAGCCAAAATTTCTGAACCTTTCCTCTTGCAACTCTCTTATAATGTCTTTACTCCGGGGGTTGAAGAATCTCTCACGAACATACTTTCTCTCCTCAGCTTGTATCTCTTTGATAGCACTAGGGTACGGGTTTGGAGGAGGCTTCTTCCCTAGAACACGCACAATTTTCTTCAGCCGAGAATATGCCTTCTTCTTTCGCCTTCTTTCCTTCCCGGTATTCCATCTATCACCACCAAAGAATCAGCAAGCAACAGAGGTTCTACCTTAAGAAAAAGTTCAAAAATACAAATTTGGATACATACATCTGCTTACCATATATCGCTTCGTCCTCGCTGACTATCCTTGCTCCTTCACTCCAGCACCCGCTGCCGAATACACTGGCCTGGCGGAGGATCAAAACCTGTGAAAACCTGTTCACACATATACACTAGTAAATGCCTGAGACATTGTACTCATAACACCTTCCAAACAATTTTCCAATATCTTCCTCGAAAATATATGAATGATAAAATATTGGGTGTTCAGCTAAATTAAGCTAGTAACCTAGGGGCGAATTCAAAACTGATCATACATCAACTCCAAACAATTTGGTCGATATCTTCATCGCAATAGTGTGAAAAAATTAATAATCTTTGCATACAAAATTGAATATGAGAAAATGATTTACAGGAAATAAGCAAAAGCAATTGAAACTGCGAAACCTGTCCAAACATAAACCCTAAGATTTCTAACAAAAAAAATTAAATGTTTTTTTTTTTTTTTTTGAGAAATTTTTTGAAATTCAGGTGTCTTTGAGGAAAAAAGTGAATCAATTACCTGTAGGCTTCTTCGTATCTGGCCTCTGGATGATTTCGGTTGAACTTTTTGACATAAACATCCTCCGGAAGAGTAATCGTCTTCACTTTCCCGTCGGTACAAGGGGAAAATTGGCGGCGGTGCACTGGGAAATGGAAAATCAGGAAAAGAATTTCAATGGAGGAGTTGAAAAATTGGATTGTGAAAAGCTTAATGCAATAATACGAGTAAAAGACTGAGATTTGAAAAGTGATAGGAGAGAGTAGAGAGTAAGGACGAACTGTTCCATGGCTTTGAGCCAACGAGGCTCGGGTATGGCCAAGCCCTTTACGAGCTTCCTGGTTTTCGTGAGCAAATCTCCCTTCATGAACGACATCGTCGCTCACCAGACCAGCTTTCGATTTTCCTTCTCTCTCTTCCAAATTCCCGGTTGCCAAACAGGAAGAAGAAGGCGTTGCCGTGGATGCAAGACCACAACGACGTAGAAATGGGTCAAAACGACGGATTTTCGAATACAGTCTTCATTCTACAAGGGGTTTTGGGCTTTTCTTGAAATGGGTCTGGGCCATTGTTAAATGGGCTTGACCCAATAAGTGTAATGGGTTGTTAAAAGTTCTGCCGGCCTGGCTTCCTCGGTAAAGTGATGTTGTTTTATTTCCGCTCTTCTCCTGTTGAAAGAGAAATAATTATAGTCAATAAATGTAGTCATATTTCATGTTCAAATATAACAAAAGATTTATAATATTGTAAGAATAATAACAATTAAAATAAAGGCAATAAATATCTATGCAAAAGAACTGTCAACCCATCCATTGATGAACTCATATGCCACAAAGTACAACAATGGGACGATTACAAAATGTTCGAAAAAAATGGACATGAGAGACGGTGGTCTAAGTGCTTGTTTTATAGCTGTAGAATTGAAGCTAAAGCGGAAAAGAAAATTTTACTATGTGAATAATAAAGAATTCAGAAGGTAGGATTTGATGGAGAAAAGTTTAAGCTTTTTAAAGTGTGTTTATTTATTTATTTAATAAATGAGAGTCATATGACACATGATAACAAAAACACAATTTTATTCATAAAATCTATAATAAAGATTAATATTTAATAAGGATACTCATAAATTAAATGAAGATAATTTTTTTTAAAACTTGAAGAAGGGGAATTCGAATTCTACGTCTAACATATTTTCTTTACTGTGATTTCTAGTTGTCTATTTATTTTTGTTATTTGTTTTCTTTTGTATATTTATTTTCTTTTGTGTACATACAAGTTAGATACGGATTTTTTTTTTTTTGAAAATATATACAGGATTTTTTTTTTTTGAAGGTGGTATTAGGTAATTTTCGATTTAAAGAAAAAAAAAAAAAAAAAAGAAAAATCTTTGAGCTCCTTTAGAAACGACACCCTCTCTCTTTTAGGAGAAACGAAGCGTCGTTTATCCTCCACGACCATCTTCTGATTCTTCTCTAATTCTTAAACCCCTCGCCGTCTTCGTTCCACCCTGTTGTCACTCTTTGCAAAATGGCTTTGACGACGCAGACGCTGAGGAGTGCCAGAGTTTCCGCCGGTCGCTTCTTGGGCCTCCGATGGGCCCACTGCGCTTCTCTTCCTGCGCCGTGGATGGGATCATGGGCCGCAACACCGCATCCCCGCCTTTGGTTTTACCGGAGTTTGATCGTGCGTCACCGGAGGATTCACACAACAGCGGAAACACCGGATTCGGATTCCCGAGCTTCTCTTCCGGTGGATCCATGGAGCTCATGGCTGTTCCCAAGAAAAAGGTGCTTGAAGTCGTTTTGCTTTTGTAAATTTCACTCCTTTTTTTTTTTTTTTTGGGCCTAATTGAGGATTTTAGCGTTTTAAGGTTTGTCGGAATTAGGTATGGAAGTCAAAGAGGTTTCTTTTGTGCAGGTTTCTCGTCATAAGAAGAAAATAAGAAATGCTGCGAAAGCTCTCAAGCCTATTCCAGTTATAATTCGTTGCAAGTAAGGATTTTGCTTGCTATTTTAAGTGTAATTTTTCCATTTTTTTTTTAACTGGGATTCCTTAAACATTTAGCTGGTGTTTTGTTCAATATTATGGTGGATTAAATGTCTGCATCAATTTTTTAGTGTTGAATATAGTTTAGTTTGGGTTTATGTTCTACGTTTGTGAACAAAGTAGTGAAACACTTTTACTATGATTTTCAGTCATTTTTTCTTTCCCATTATCTCGATTTCAAACTTTTAATATGTTTGTTGTGTTAGTATCATTTGGAAAGCTTGGATAAGAGAAGGGTATTTTTGTTCTGTTTAATGCTAAATAAGGCTGAGATGTTGTGTGATGAATTTTAGAAATATGGCTCACGAGTAAGCGAGACTTGGATGCTGTCTCGAAATAGATTTTTCTTTTCCTGGTACGACCTAAAAAAATCCCACACCATTCGCCATGGTCCATTTGTTCAGTACTCACTGCTTCACGTGAACTGCTCGATGCTCTCTCGAAATTGATTAGTCTTGCTTACTCGCCATAGATGAAGCTTTTTAGAGATTCCTTTCGCCTTTATGCCTGCCCTTTCGAAACTGGCATTGCTTGATTTCCTTGTAAACGTGGCATTGATCAAATTTGATACTATTTTTTTGCGTGTCCTTACAAAGTCCTCTGGTGTGACCGAGAAATTTGGCACCTTATGCGCCTAAATACTTATGTTGTTGTAGTGTTGTTTGTTATCATTAATGTGTATGAGAGTGTGTGTGAAATGGCAACTAAGGTTTACATTGATATAGATTTTGATCACTTATCTACAACATTTGGTTACAGGAGTTGTGGTCAAGTCAAATTGCCGCACTTCTATTGTTGCAGTGGAGACAGGGGAAATGATGGTGAGCAAGATGCTTCTACAAGATGAGCGAGTCGCCTGCTATATATAAAGCAGAAACCTCCATAGGCTTTTGTAGGACAAGAATTTTCAAATTATATAATGATCATATTGAATCTTAAATCGATTATATAAAAATCTAGCCTGGATGGGAGAATATGCTGTTTTCTTGTAGAGATGCTTGGTAGGTTGAGACAGATTGTGATCTCTTTGGTCGAATATTTCACTCTTGCATTTTATCAAGATTAATAAATGCAGTTGATGAGAGTAGAAAGTTTAGAGAGATTTATTGGAAATGGATACACAAGTGTTGAGATTCTTAGTCGTTTGGTTGTGGACATGGATGAAAGTTCTAGCTTGTTACTGTGATTTTCCTTTTTGGTAACCGATTTCGATATCTTGTTCGAATCTAGAGTTAACTGTACACCTTTATTCTGCAGTTTCAGTTTCTAATGCTGTTGAAGATTGGTTTTGATTACAAATTTGCAATCCACTTGACGTCTTCAATTATTTCAATATCCATTGATGAACGACAACAGCCGGTGGGTCTGCCGGCGGGCAGAAGGAAGACGGATTATATTGCATTCTTAGGGGAAGTGGTTCAGGGGAAAATAGTAAAGGGCACAGCCGCAAATGGCTACTTAGAGAAACGACAACTTCTTAACAGTTTACAACATTTTATTAAGCGACAACATTTCTTGTAAACGACAGCAACATGCAAACAACAATAACTTTAAGCTACTACAGCAGAACGAGAAACGACAATATACATTACAAACGACCATGCCTGCATAAACATCGACATACGACAACATATTTGCAAACGCTTATCACGTAAAGTTAAAAAAAACATGGACAACGACAACTCTTACAAACAAGAGTATTCATGAAAAAACCACGTCCATATCTATCTGAAGTAATAGCCTTATATTTAAGAAAAGGACAAATGTTATACTCTAACGATAGTACTTTAAATTAATGACATTTTTTCTTCTAAACGACAGTAAAAATATACACAGCAACAGTTCTGAACAAACTCAAGATAGTCAAGAACTATCTGTTAGAAGCGATAATATTGCCTAAAGACAAGAAAATGTATTCGAAACGACAAAGAACTTGCTAAAGAAAATAATAATAATAAACGACAACAAATTTGTAAGCCCATATCTCAGAAACGATCTGGAAAACTACAGAATCTACTAAAGCATAGTACATTTCACTTCCAAGCGATAATTATAAAAAGCGGCCAGATCACGTAAAAGGAAGACATTTCCCTCACAAACGGAACTCTTACAAACTACAATAATTATGAAAAACGACAACATCTTGACAAACATAAACGACAATGCAATTGCTTTAGAAACAACATCATCACTTGCAAACTTCTAGAGCTAAAAGATCAAACAAACGGAACAGAGCACGCTACTGGTTGATATTGTCGGGGACCTTGACATTTAAACGACTAGGAGAGTAATTCAAGCACTTTTAAACCCATTTACAATTTCACATTTAGTTGGTAACTTTTTGTTCGCACATACTCAATAATTCTCTACTTAAAACGAAATCCATTATCGTCAGAACCCTCTCAAATAATGATTTGTCCGTCTATCTTTCTCAAATCAGAAAATTAGTAAGATCACAACTCAATCGAGAACTCCACTGTGTCAAGGCCCCACATTATCATGCATTGAGAGTCCATTTCACACCTTGAATTTTTGGTTATTGCAATCTCTCCGAGAGTCATCAACTTTCATTTGATTTTTCTTTGAGATTCATCTCACGAATACATATGATTACATCTAAAATATAACTCTGATGTCACTTATTGGGAACCTTAGAATTCTATTTTAAAATACTAATCTATTATTAAGAAATTCATTTATAATTCGACACTTTTTTGTTCGTACATACTCAATAAATAATATCATACCGACTTAGTCTTCAAATCTTGCTTACGCACGTCAGGCATCAGGTCTTAAAAAAAAAAAAAAAAAAACTGATCTCTCACATACAAGGCATCGTCGGGCGTCGACACGTGTCAACTGTACTTAGTAACACAGTCACAAGTGTGTTCCCAACGCAGGCAATAAATATGAGTTACACTAGCATGGTTTCAAGATCGCAAAGCGTGACTGATTGCTGTCCAATAAGGTGAGAATGCTTTGTTTCCCATGCAACGTCTCGAAGCTTATTGGTGAGCTCTACGTGGATACGGTGGGCTCGAGTAGCACTTGATTTTGGAACTTTACCGTATAAATCAGTTGTGACAGAGCAGAGAGCTGTGGGGGCACACCAAGAAGCTCAGCTTTACTTAGTTTCCAATGCTTCAAGAGGAAGAAACAGCTTCAATGGCGGTTTCAGCTTTAAGTCCCTGAAATTCCCACTTGAGCTTGCAAAAGGTATTATCAAATCAATATTTAGCTGCTGTTGTTCTTCTATTATTTTTTAATTGTGAACAAAAGTCTAGAAGAGGGCGATCCTCATTAGCATATTGAAACGTTATTATTTTCAGACCCTATCTTTTAACGAGGAGCGTGTCAGTTTAACATCACTCATTGTACTAGTTAGTAATTAGTTGGCTAACCTCTTAATAACTTAAATGTTTGGGATGGATTGATAAAGCTAATATTATTGCAAGAAGAATTTGGTAATGGGGTTTTAGTTCTTCAAAGGAAAAATAACTTGTGTACAAAATGGATAATTTTTTTTTTTTTTTTAACCCTATCTTTTTTGTTGTGTTTCTAAGACATGTAAAATACTAAATATTCTAGTGAATTGCAATTAGGGAAACATAAAGATGAAATTTGGGAAAGAGTTCAAGAAACAAAAGGTGCCTGAATGGATAGAAGCTTATATGGATTACAAGGGCCTCAAAAGGACACTAAGAAAAATCAGGCAAACCAAACACAACAAACACCCAGCAATGAACAGAACCCTTAGTGGGCTAAACTACCAGTCTAATAGCAACCAAAGTAATGGGGATATTGAGGATCAAGCAATCGATATCAACATGTTACCGCGAGATGGATCTTGACAAATTTTCGAGAGCAATTTTCTCGGAAATTCTGAAGAAGGAGCTGAGATTGAGGCCACATTCTTTAGAAACTTGATGAGGAGCTCAATAAGGTGAGTGGCTTTCACAAGGACAAAGTGGAAGTAAGTGTTAGGTGAAGCAAGTCGGTTGAATAAGCAAATGGAAGCTCTCATTGCTTTAAGGATAAAGGTAGGAAAACGCGATTTCGAGGAGTCTAATTCAAACAGACATCAACAAGAACAAAGTCAACAATCTTCTCGCGCTTCGGATGTTGTTTCAGTTAATGCTAACAGTGGCAACAGAGAGGGAGTTAAAGTCGATGATCAAGATCAAGATCAAGATCAAGATCAAGATCAAGACCCTTTAAAAGTGCTTGAGCATGTAAAGATCAATAGTACTATTCTATCTCCCATATCGACAATAAAAGGTGCCATTCGAGACTCCAATGACAACGAGTTGAGTTTCGGAAAGGATGATCTGAGGAAAGCTGAAGAACATTTGAGAGACGCATTATTGAGTTTTACCATAAGCTTTATCTTCTAAAACAGTACAGGTGATGAACGTGACTTTACATTTCGGTTTCATTGCCTTGCTTTTGTTATTTCCTTGACTAACTTGTGCTTATACTTTTCTGGTGGATGAAACAGTTTTATGAACCTCTCGGCATTTTCCAAGATTATGAAGAAGTATGAAAAGGTGCACCTACTAATATCCAAAATTCTTCTCCTAATTTTTGTAGTTGCGCGAAAATTGTTCCCTTACACATCCGTTCAAGTGAATATATTTGCATAATGCAGATCACATCAAGAAGAGCGTATAAATTGTATATGGAAATTGTGGATAAATCTTACCTTGGCAACTAGGATGAGGTGTGTAAAATCCTTCCTTCTTAGTTCGAATATCTTCTTTTTAACTATAAACTATTATATCATATTACAAATATCATGTATTCTGTATAGTAGTTTAATGATAACTTCATGAATCGTCTTAGATTATTGATCTCTTGGAGAGGGTGGAGGCAACCTTCATCAAGAATTTTTCAAACTCGAACCGTAAAGAAGGAATG
The DNA here is from genome assembly GCA_008635985.1 of Ficus erecta. Lineage (NCBI taxonomy): Eukaryota > Viridiplantae > Streptophyta > Magnoliopsida > Rosales > Moraceae > Ficus > Ficus erecta. The sequence goes on along the minus strand of BKCH01000924.1, from coordinate 334,072 downwards.
AAGTCATTGAGACCGAAACGAAGAAGAGAAAAGCATAGAGTGACATTTTTTTCAGGTATCTTCAAACCTTCATTAAAATTCTTCGCTTCAAACCTTCATAAGTCGTGTTTTTCTTTTTCGAACACAGAACGAGTGAGAGGAGGATATTTTTTGTTGCTATGGTTATAGGACCTCATTAGTCCTGTTGTATCTTGTGACCATCAGGTTTTCTTCTCCGGTTGCATAATTATGCTACTCGTCGCCATTGTTCTAAGAATAGAATCTCAAAAACTAATGAAGAAGAAGGAGGGAATGCAATACATGCAGAGCATATTTCCTCTTTACAGGTAACCATTTGATACAAACATTTCCAAAAATTTTACTTTTCCGCCAGTATTTTCACTGAAGTCTAAGTGGCATCTTTGCAGTGTATTTCTATATGTCGTCCTACACATGCTTGTATATGCTGCAGACATATACTTCTGGAGAAAATACCGCATCAACTATCCGTTTATATTCGGTTTCAAGAGAGGAACAGAATTGGGCTACCGTGAAGTTTTCCTCCTCAGCACTGGTCTCGCTGTGCTTGCCCTGTCCGGTTTTTTGGCGAACTTGCACCTAGACATGGACTCAAGTACTCAAGAATTTAAGAAATTCACTGAGTTTGTTCCGTTGGGCTTAGTTACCGTAAGATTCTAAAAAGTTAGCTAAAATGTCCCCTTTACACTGTTGTTTTTCTGTAGTAAAATACTTTCTTCCTTTGTGCAGCTTGTTCTTCTCATCCTTTTCTGTCCTTTTGACATAATATACCGATCAAGTCGCTTCTTCTTCATTCGATGTCTTTTCCGCTGTATATTGGCCCCTCTATACCCGGTGACATTCCTGGAATTCTTCTTGGCAGACCAGCTTACCAGCCAGGTTTGTTAATGCTTCTTTAGATTTTTGTTGTCTGCTAACTTAGACGTGTTGTAGCTTATAAGTTTGCGGTTTTGATCATTGCACTTCAGATGCAAACTTTAAGGAGTTCTGTTTTGTACGTTTGCTATTATGGTTTGGGAGAATACTCTAGAAGGCAAAACAAGTGCCACAAACATGGAGTCTACAGCACATTATACTTTGTTATTGCTGTTGTACCTTATTGGCTACGTTTCTTGCAGGTATGTACTCTTCTATATATAAATATATATATATATATATTTATAATTATATTTTCCCTCTTAGCGTGCTCTTGATGCTTGTTTCGTTCCTTTTTTGAGTGATATTTATTGTCGTTTACAGTTTATTGTCGGTATAAATATTGTTTCTTTCCTTTTTTGAGTGATAATTATAGTCGTTTACAGTTTATTGTCGGTTTCAAAATCTTTGATGTCGTTTTTGTGTTTCTTACTTGGGCTCTGACAATCGTCGTTTTTTTAACTGTTACTTTCCTTGAGTTGTCTATATTCTATTTTTGTTTTCTATTTTTATGTCGTTTGCCCCCTTTTATTTTATTTTATTTTAATTTTGATACTATTTTTCAAATCATTCGTGCTCTCTGAGTTTTTGTTGTCGTTTCTCAGTTTTAACATCTTGTCGTTTCCAATTTCGCTGCCGTTTCAAATTTCTTGTTCTCTCTGTCTCTCTCTCTTGGTTCTTTTCTTTTCTCCATTGAGGCTTTTGTCTTTAGTTCTTTCTTTAACTTTTCTTTTCGTATTTCATCCGATCTATTTTATGTCATTTGTGTTTTTACCATTGTTTTGAAATATTGTTGGCGTCGTTTGCATTTTAATAGTCGTTTCCAACTTTGCTGTTTACTTTTTTTCCCTCTCCTTTACATCTTATTGTAGTTTTCCAGCTTTGTTTATTAATCATGTTTTCACTGTCGTCTTCTATTTTTATCTTGTTTAGCAAAACTCGTTGTCGTTTACATATTTTAGCTGTCGTTTTCATTATTCTTTGTCGTATTCATCTTTGCTTGTCGTCTACACCATTTCCCTGTCGCTAATAGTTTGTTAAACTCTTAAATCGCCCATATTTCACAAAGAATAAGGCAACAGGTTCTAACAGATGAGCATGTGTGCATGGTGTAATATTGTAGTGCCTTCGTCGTTTATTCGAAGATAAAGATGCAACGCATGGATACAATGGTTTGACATATCTCTCCATGATTGTAGCAGTTGTTGTCAGAACTGCTTTTGAACTGAGAAAGGGAGTGACTTGGATGGTGTTTGCTCTGATCAGCTCCGCCGTAGCCATATTTATCTATACGTATTGGGACATCGTCGTCGACTGGGGTCTCTTGAGACGGCATTCCCAGAACATCTACTTGAGAGACCGACTTCTAATTTCACACAAAAGTGTATACATTGCTGCCATGGTAACCATCTAGTGATTCCATTAACAGGGTGTTTCTGTTGCTTTTCTCCTCCGAACTTTGACTGAATCGGAAAGTTGTTTTTAGCCCTTGAACTTTTAATTGAGATGACTTACCCCTAAACTAATAAAAATATGTGACGATGTCATGAAAATGTGTTCTGATTCAAACGAGCTCACATGATATGTACGAGGATATTTCTGTCCAAATTTTAACAGTCGTTATCGATTTGAGACACTCTGCAATACTGTTAAATTTAGGGGCAATTCGTCAAAGTTAAAAGTTCAAAAAATAATTCTCCAATCATGAAAAGTTTAGGACAGAAGTCCCGAATATCCTATGAAAATGATCATATAAATGTTTATTGTTAGATTAAATTAATTTTTTCTGTGATCAATCTGATATTATTTTGTGGGATTTTGTCACACAGGTATTGGATATAGTGCTGAGACTTGCCTGGACGCAGTTAGTGTTGGCATTTAATCTGCACTCCGCCCATAAATTGAGCATAACAACCACCGTCTTCTGCCTCGAAATTATTCACCGTGGCATTTGGAACTTCTTCAGGTATGATCCTAATTACCAACTCGGAGTCCTTATGACATGGTCACATCTAGTGCTTGGTCCTTTTGTTGTGTTACTGAACAAACAAATATTTAATCAGGTTGGAGAATGAGCACTTGAACAATGTGGGAAAATACCGCGCTTTTAGATCGGTTCCACTTCCTTTCCGTTACTCTGATGACGATCGCGACAAAGATGATTGATCATCCTTTCGATTGCGCACCAGAGTCAGTGAGAAATTTGGCAATTTCTTTGAAATTTAAGAACACTGATGTAAGATCTTGTATTCTGTTACCCTGAAGAAGCTTGGCAAACTATGAAAGGCAATAATTATTGTTCCCAATAATTATAAAAAAAAAACTATTCCTTTCTCAAAGGGGAAAAAAGGACTATTCCCTATAGGATTTGGTACCAACAATTTGTCTAATATGCAATGTTGACCATGTGACATGTGAACTTTGGATAAAGTGCACCGAATAATTTCTACAATTTTGGCTACTGATGACCACAGAAAAGGTAAGTATGTTATATTGAATAATTTTTAAAACGTGTGAAAATTATTTCACGAGCTAATAAGCTTGTTGAAATTTAAGATGCGCTATGTTATACGTTTGTAGCATGTAATATTAGTAGATTGGTCTTTTTTTTATTTTCCTTCCTTTTGGCTGGAAAAATTGTTTGGTCAATTTAGATGGCAATCATGAATGTTTAAATTTAAGAAAGAATTATCACCAATGCGGTGGCCTAACAGTAATAGATTATTGTGATGTGTTAGTGATAAAAGGTTCAAGTGCTAAGTGGTTCTCTTAGAAATCTTAAATATGAATACTTGTTTTCTGTTAGCCTGATATTTAATAGAGAGTGACCAAGACCACACACTCACATATCCTTACTGTTGGCACATTTAAAGGGGTTGGGGTGACGAGCTCCTCGTCGAGCCCCGGTCTCGAACTTTTTTATAGCCAAATATATATATATATATATATATATATATATATAAAATTTGCATGTTCAAACCATTTCAAAAGGCCAAGAAAGCTAAATAGATGTAATTTCAATGGATTAGAACGCCACATACTTGCATTTACAAAAGGTAAAAAAATCAAAATTTCTCTACACACAAAGAAATAAAAGAATATTATTACTTGAAAAAAAAAAAAGGAGGGGGCAAAATCTTCAGGTGCCACTTCTTGACCATTTGAACTTTTCTGTACTTTCCTCTCGTCCAAAATTTCCATGGTTTTCCAATGTGTGTGCGGTTGAAACACAACACCCTACTCATCTTTGTCATCTTCTTCATCGTAGTTGAATGGTAGAGGCACTGATTTGAACGCCCTGTACTTTCCGACGTTGTTCAAATGCTCATTCTCCAACCTGATTGTTTCCCACAGCACAAAACAAAACCGAGTTACTTCACAATCAACAAGAAAAAACAACAAAATTATGTCTTGTTTTGAATGTTTCCGCTTCTTTGCTTACCTGAAGAAGTTCCAAATGCCGCGACGAATGATCTCGAGGCTAGCAACAATGGTGATCATAGTTTCTCTATGCAAGAAAGGCACTTGGAAGTTGAGCACTGTTTGCAGCCAGGCAAATCTCAGCAAGATATTCAAGCCCTGCAGTTTTCGCCGACTATACCAGTCAGAGATCATTCTAGTATAGAGAAACAAATCAAAGTTTTTTGTTTTTTGTTTTTTTTTTTGGGGTATTAAATCTATTGTTGTTAAACTTACAATGGCTACAAAGTAGACACTGTTGAAGGGGATTAGGAGTTTGTCTCTCAACCAGCGGTTCCTAGAGTGGGGCTGCAGAAGCCCCCAGTCGATGACGAGGTCCCAATATGTACCGAAAATGGCTGCAGAGATTGAGAAGATCCAGGCCACAACTCTCCAACTCATTCTCTTGTCAATACTGTATGCTGTCCGCACGCTAACCGCTACAATGGTTAAGAAATACTTCAGGCCGTTGTATCCTTGCATCGGGTCCTTCTCTTCGCCCAGACGACGAAGGCACTGCAATTAAAAATTAAAAAATAAATATATAAAAAAAAAAAACAGTTTTAATGGGAAAGTTAAAAGAAAAGTGTGCGAGTGTGTGTGTTCTTTCAGGAATCGAGTTCGGTACCTGAAGGAGACGGGACAAGTATGGTATGACGGCAACGAGGAAAAGGATAGTTTTGTACACACTCTCGGATTTGCAAGTGGTCTCCCTGAGTTTGTAATCTCCCCAGCCATAGTAGCAGACATAGAATTCCACACTTCGCAAGGCTTGGACCTGAATGATGAAGAATGATTTAGGACTCCCGGTGTAAAAATCGGAAATAAAAAGAAGGAAAACAACAGGAAAAGGGATTGATTTAAGATTTGTGGAGCAGAATGTGTATGACTAACCTGACTAGTAAACTGATCTGCCAAGAAGAAATCCGGGAGTGTCACCTGCAATAGACAAAAGTTTACAATTTATTTATTAGAATCACACTATATCGAATTATGTATTGTATTAAGGAAGGTATAAGTTCTTTCTAATATCAGTTCATACCTTGTAAAGAGGAGCGGCGATACAGTGAAACAAGCATGTAAGGAAGAAGAAACGACTCGAGCGGTATAAGATGTTGAAAGGGCACAACAATGCAGCAAACAAAGACTGCAAAAGAGAGGGAGAAGAAAAAAAAAAGGCATGTATAATGAGAAAATATCAGTTTGCGTGCTGAATTTACAGAACGATAATGGTTTCGATGAAAGCGGTAACAAGTTCAAAATAACCATACCCCAAGCAACATGAGCGGGAGAAGTTCAGTTATCGCTTTGTAGTCTTTGGTTTTTTCGTCCATTTCCATGTCAAGGTTCGACAGCACGGCTCCTAGTGCTAAGGCGCCGATAACAAAACTTACAAGCAGAACTTCCCTGTAGCCTAATTCCGTTCCTTGCTTGAAACCGAATATGAAGGAGTAATTGACTCGATATCGCATCCAGAAGTAGACATTTGCGGCGTACATAAGCATGTGCAAGACAATAAATAAAAACAAACTGCAAGAGAAGTGTTCCAACATATGTAAAACATCTGTCAGTTTAAATAAAAAACTATGTGTTGAAGATTTTGAATAGGTTAAAGAAGAGTGCAATCTCAGTTAACCTGTAAAGGGGAAACATGGTTTCCATGTACTGTTTCTTCCCTTCTTTGTCCATGATATTGCGCGCTCGGATGATCAAAATTAGGGCTATTATAAGAGCAGCACAGCAGCCAGCAAAGAAACCTGTGGAAAATGTTATTCTATGTCTCTCCCTCTTCGCTTTTGGCCGTAAGACGGCCATGCCTTTACTGCGGTTTGCGTTCGAGAAATGCTTGATGAATGTGGCTTCTACTCTCTCCATAAGCTTTGTAACCTAAACAACGGAAATTTACAAGTTAAAATAGAAAGAAACTCGTAAAGATATATGGAAACTAATTCGGACATAAATTAGGTAATTCTCACATCGTCGGAGCTGCCAAGGTAGGAGTTGTCCACCATTTTCATATAAGATTGCGATGCGTCTCTTGAAGTTATCTGCAAGAATGAGCACAAAAATATATACATATATAAATATAAGCAATTAATAATTGTTTAAAAAAATAATACTTTATCTTATGAAGTAACAAAAGAAAATACCTTATCATACTTCTTTATAATCTTTGAAAAGGCCAAGGTATTCAAGAAGCTGTGAAATTCAAAAGAAGAAAATAAAAATTAGTTGCGTTGGCCGAAAAGTTGAAAGAAATCCAACCAAAACCGAACATTAGTACAAACGTTTGATAATTACCTGAAGCTCTTCAGAAGCCGAAGTTTCTGATAAAACTCGACGAAAGCTCGCTTGAGTTGTGCTTCGACTTTCCTGAGGTTTTCCCTGTTGAAATTCAGCTCTGTCTGCTTAGGGACATTGAGGAATCCTTAATGGTGGAACGTGGAGTCTCAACAGAATTGTTCATCGTCACATGGTTTAATACTTCCAATGGAGCTGGTCTACCTGCCCTCGTGTTGTTTGGCTTCGCTACTTCAACGTTCTCGCTCTTCTTATCGTCTTCACTCGATTCGGCCGATTGCACTCCATGGTTGTTTGACTCTCCTTCTTCAATCACATCTATAAATGTAACTGTCCGTACGCATTAGAAATACCAAAATGTAAATATACATTAGCAAAAAATAAATATCTTCAGCATTTCTGCTTTAACTCTGCTATGATATCATGTTGAAAACTATAACTTACTGGTAGCCCGTGCACTGCGAGGAGTAGAGGCAGAAACTGCGGCGGCGGAAGTAGCAATGCCGGAGGCAAGACGAGTCATCTCCACTGATCTGTCGAAACACCCGGTGGGATTCTCCACCTTAATCCGAAAACCAATCAGTGCGTCCATTTGCCTGTTCAGCATTTCGGCTTCTTTCATCACTTCCTCCACTTTGGACCTGTAGAACTTGTCCACCTTGTTGAACTCCTCATCCACCCTCCGAAAGAAGACGAACTCGTACTCACCGCCTTCCTCGGCGGACTTTAGAAACGTCGTCTGGTAGCTCTCGGAGCCGCCCTCCCTCACCGAGCTCACGAGAATGGCCTGACTTTCGATGTCTGATTCGTCGACCGTCGACGATGGATCGGAGTTGCGGTGCCTGCTGTGCTGTCGGTTGATGAGGCCACTGAAGGCTCTGTAGAGCGTTGGCCTGCGCTTTAGCCCCGCCGGTGGGCCTGTCAGTGGCTTGTTTTTTTGCCTGAAAACTTGAATGTCCTTCAAAACCGTTTTTAGATAATTATAGTTCGTATATGCCTCTCGCCATTCCGGCACCATTTGGCTCGAGAATTCCTTCCCAAACTTCATTTTTAAGTCCTTACAATTGCATACACTACTCAATTATATATAAATATATATATATATACGTGAGTATATGTGTGTTTTGAGAGAGAAAGTTTTGACTACTTCTCTCTCTCTTTCATGAGGATTTTCCAAGAAAATTGCTGAAAAGAAAAAGACATTCAAACAGAGCGCTCAAATGGCAGGAAGAGCCAGCCAGCCAGAGTGGTCCACTTTTCAACCCGGTCTTGGTTGACAACTTTCGAACGTGGGGAACAGTGATTGGTGCTTTTGAAGAAAAAATGTTGACATTGGAGGACTACTAAATTTTTATACATGTTATTTATTTATTTATTTATTTGGAGCTCCACCCATTTATTACAATAAGGTTGAGAGACATAATTATGGAAATTTAACTTTCCTATTGTTTTTTATAATAGATATGACATGAAGTGTGAACACTCCACCATTGAATATATATATATATATATATATATGTGCGCTTGATTTTTTTCTTTTTTGACAAGTTTATGTGGTATAATTTTCTAATTCTTGTTCGCTTAGTTTATATCTATTTTTCTCAACTTGAGGGAATTATATCTTCATGGTTATTGTTGTAATAGCTTTTCACGTTACGATGCGACGTCGATGACCAATAATTCTCGCATTCAATGTATAACATCATTCAACGTAATGTTTATATCCATAATACAAATAATGTAATATGACGTGAACTTGCAAATGTTAAGCGTGTCTGCCTTCGTGGTAGAATTTATTTATATTTATTTAATATTATTAGGGACACGGACCAACTCTGATCTCACTTATTATATATCAATATACATGATATTTTTATTATCTAATTAGTAAATATTTAAATAACTATCACATTTACTTGAAAATTTACATCTATTAATAAAAAATGACAACATAAATTGATATTCAAAAATATACATATACATATATAAACTCATACATAATTACGATAATTTTATATATAGTAGTAAAATATTAATTGCCTCGGGTACTATATCCCTTGAAATCTTTTTGGCAAGCTTGTATAAATTAACCATATATCGCTTTTAGTTGAAAGCGCTTACCAAATATTTCTACTTTTATCTGTCTTTCTCAGTTCTCACCTACATTTGTTTTTAACGATTTTTCAAACTCTTATAAAATAATCAAGCTTTATCTCCTTCAAAAAGGCTTTTTATGGTCAAAATCTGTCAATAAATTATATATATATATATAAGAATTTTCAATGGTTACTCTAATATTTATTCATCCATAGTTATCGTTATTTTAACCGCATGATGTTGATCGGATAGTTGTAACAAATTGAGTAGTTGATCCAAAAAATTTAATGACAATTAATGAACATAAAACTTAGATAACTCATTAAATGTAATTTGGATGGACTTGTAAGTAATTTGTTGACATGGTTTTTTTAAATATTTAAATTACTTCTTCTTTTTTTTTTTTTTCCTTCCATTTTTAGGAACCAGATATTAATATAGAAGCTCTCTAGTTTGGGTCATTTTTCCTAAATCTGGACAAAACGGTAAAAATTAAATTGATGAATTATGATGCTTTCATGGAGTTGATTTTTTTTTTTTTTTTTTTTTTGCTGGGACAGTCATGGAGTTGATTTGTAATTGATGTTCATTTCTCCATTTAAGAAAACAAATTAAAAGATGGGGTAGTTTGATCAAATTAGGAATAATTACATTCCTTTCCATTGTATTTGTAAAATTTTAACCAAACATATATAAAGAGATGAAAAGGTGAAAAAAAAAAAATTTCTCGTTATTTCTATAAATTCAAAATATATTATTGTCGTTTCTGAATATAAAAAAATAAACTACAAGATGTATTTGTATAATTAATAGTTCATGTAAAAAAACTATTTAATTATATTTATAAAAAAGTTAATAGGTTACAATAACAAGTTACATAAAATGCTATATCTTCAAATATAATTAAAGAATGTACTTTTTTTTATAATTTTGTATGTAACCATCCATGATTATAAAAAAATAATAATTATTGAAACCACACCGATATATATATATATATATATTGTTTGTTAATTAATGCATGTAACGTGACGATGAAAAGAAATTTATAAGAAACCTTGTTTATGACTTTATGTACCCATCGTACCTAACCCCCCCTTATAGATTCAACAAATCCACTAAGTAATGTTCAGCCCACTACGTAATTTGGCTTTTAAAAATCTAAAAAGTTAACAACCCCAAATTATAGAACTCGTCACTTTTTTTTTTTTTTTTTGAAATGCTCGTCACCTTTTTAAAAAAAAAGTAGGAACAAATAAAAATATTAATTACTGGACGGCCCCTATCAATAAGTGTTAGTTAAATCAAACAACTTAACCAATTAATAAACTATAAACTCGAAACCTTAAATTTTAAAAAGCACATTAAAGATATTGTACGCCATTACAAGACATCTCGATGAATTCTTTTCTCTGTTTCTTAATTTTAAGATACATATATTTATAAACCTCTTCTTGCTCAAACGAAAAATCTGAGTCTGATATGTTTGGATTATCGTTTTGAAAATGTTTTTAAACACTATTTAATTTTTTTTTATACATAGTATAATGACATACCCGCGGTTTCTTTTTCTTCTTCCTTTTCCTTTTCCTTTTTCATTTTTTTTTTTTGGCAATTCAAACTTGGAATACAAAGTCCCTTTTAAGAAGATGCATGTGACAATTATGTCTGGTTTGAAATGATGTAGATAGCTTCATTTTTTCTTTTCAAAAGACTATATAATAAATATATAATATATAATTTCTTCTATTCACCAGCACATGTTTCCCCCACGATTCAAGTGTTTGTTGATGTGTCGTTTTCATCCTAATCCCTTATTTTGTACGTACGCATGCATTGGGCCATATTATTGTCGTTTAGTTTATTCCAGCACGATTCCACTCAACAGCAGTCACTTATCAGTGGTACAGGCGTCACGTGACTCTGTAATTTATGTCCTAATTCAGCACTCTCTAGTTACTTATTACCTCCTATTGTATTTGTGCTAACTCATTTTGTTAACTGTGTCAGAAAATCCAAACACGATTTATTAGTTAGCGCTGTTTGGGATTAGATATTCATATGATAAAATATCATTTGAATTTTAAAATCTTAATTCTACATTAAATTTTTTCTTTTTTTTATTTTTAAAAAACTTAAATTTAAAAAATTTAAAAATTTTCTTATTTCAAATCGAAATGAGATGTTTTTTATATCAAAATATTCGTAACGATGAGAGGAATAAGGTAAGATCCACTTGCATATTTTTTTCGAACACATTTCAAATTTTTTGTACTATTTTCTATATTACATAATTTTTTTCCAAAGTTTTTCCCATGAACACACATTTCCAACCCAAGCTTCAAAATAGATATGCCCCAAATGAGCCCTAAATATGTCATAAAGTTTCAATCCAAAAACAACTTATTTATTAATTGTGTCAACCCACATAATTTATTTATGTTAATAATTAATGTAATAATGACTTATTTAACATGATTGTGATATTTTTATGACATGTTTATTGGTGATCAACTATATTTTATTTTTAAGAAAAAACAAGTGAATTTTACTTATAAAGTTTAGAAATTCATGTTATATATATATTTAATAAACTAGGTAAAGTTTTATATTATATCATGATAGATTATGAATCTACTTATTTCCATTCCACTGATTTTAATCATTCAAATAAAGAATTCATTTGATTTGCTGTGATACAATAAGTCTTTTTTTTTTTTTTTCCATTAAATATTAAAGAAAAGAGTTTAGCTACAACTATTTTTATTTTCATTGATATTTATATCTGAATTTTTTTTTGTGGATTTTTATTGGGTCTGTCATTTTTATTAAGTTCATATAATTGATTGTTAATTTATAGATTTTTGCTCTTCCTTTTTTAAAATGTTTTGATTTTGTCGTACAATTCAATCTCTTTATTTATTATTTATTGAGATCTGATTTTACCAACACATTCTAATTATTTTCGTTCGGGTTGCTAACTCAACGGTAGATCACTCGACTTTTAAGTGCGGCTAGCAACTTCTTTATATGTTACTGAAGCGTTTAGGGTAGAATATGGCTACTGTGATAATGTGTTAATTAGCATTATTTTATGTAACAAGAGTTTTGTAAGATTGCAAAATAATTTAGTGCTAATTGTATATCTAACTTCATTATTAAAGTTTGAATCTTTAACTTTATTCATTAGTAAGGTTCGAATTCTGAACTCCTTAAATTTCAAAAAAGAAAAAGAGGGAGAGTTTTGTTAGACGTACATACTTTGTATCATTCATTTTCTCATAATGGTGGTTGATGTTAGTAAAGAGAAAGAAGGCATTAAGATATATTATCACGTGAGATATCATAATGTTGTGGCTATCAACCATGATTATAAATAGCATAACTATAATATAGTCTATAGGGATGTTTGGTTTACAGGTTTAACTCCAACTAAATTGTACTTTTTTTGCTTAATTTTTATCTTTTTATAAAAAATTAACAAAAATTATAACCAGTTTTTAAAAGTTAATTAACTTCAACTTAAAAATTTCAACTTCAACCGGCGATCCAAACGGAAGCTATGTATTATCATACGCTTTACAACTTGAGTGATGTAAAAGCATTTCTAATATAGTTTTTATATAACGTGCCTTTAACATTTGAGTAGAGAAATTTCTTTCAATTAAATTTTACTTTTTAAAAGTTTCAAAATTTAAGTTACATTTATGAAAAAAAAAAAAAAAAAAGTGTCATTTTATTATGTATTAGAATAGCAAATAGAAAAACATAAGAAATATGTAATTTTTACAATTTTTATGCTAACTTTAATATTAACAATATAAGGAGATCGAGGAACACCATATTAATAAAGATAGAATAACAAAAGTGCATTTTTGTGGAAAGTGATAATGGTGATGAACATAAGTAGTAGTACTACATGTCGTTCATGCCATATCTTATCCTAAATAATTTTGGGATCACATTGTTGTATATCAAACAAGGAAACGTACTCGATGGCTAGGCTGCACAGACCACAATACTGATATATACATATATATTTCCATGTTTCAGAAACATATTATTGCTGACATAAAACCTTTGTCGCGTTCGTCTCAAATCCAATTCATTTCTACACATTCAAAGTGAAAAGATGAATAAAATCACATTCATATATTCTATTAAAAATTTGTCATGGAGGTTTAAGATTTATTAGAATGTTTTAAACATTTATCCAAACACATATAACTAAAATTTATTGTTGAAATATTTATGTTTGGATAGTAAATATCTAAGCACTATTTTAGGTGACAATTCAAATTTTTAGGTGATAATTCGAATGTTTATATACAAATATTGTCATTCAAAATATTATCATTCAATTGGTTGAACTAAACTGAGCCTTGTCTTTGTTTCCCTTATCGATAGGAATTTTAGGTGATGATTCAAATTTTTAGGTGATAATTTGAATGTTTCTATATAAATTTTCCATTCAAAAGATTATCATTCAATTGGTTGAACCAGAGTACTGAACCTTGTCTTTGTTTCCCTTAGCTATACGAATTTTAATAATGCATTGATGACATGACCAGCTTTCTTCTCCCAATCTAGTCTTGAAATGAGTCTCTGACTATTTCCAAAATTAATAAATTTCCAACTTCCATATATACCAAATTTATTCAACGCAATAACAATATTTAGTAAAATAATAATGTTTATAACTTCCGTACTAACTTTATAATATTCAAGGCAATAACAGTCAGAGCAGGGACGGCTTGTGTTTGGATGTATATGTTCAAAAATAATGGACCATAAATAACGAATAAGTACAATATAAGAAAAATTATTATAATCGGAAATTTAACCTTAACTCGAACGTAACAACACGAAGATGAAGAACGCCGAGGCACGTGTGACACACGCTGTTCTTAAAATAAATTCGCCCTCTCCGATAAGTACATAAGGTTTCAATAAGCATCTGTCTCCCAGGATATAACAACGAACAACGGTGATCTAACACAATCGAAAATCGCTTCTGGCAAACTTGAAACCAAAGCCTTACCTCTATTACCAAAAATAACAAAACCAACTACAAAAAAAACGCCCAAGAACAAAGAATAGCAAGAGAGAAAGTGAACTTGTGTTGTGTGTTCAACCATGTGTCAATCATGTTTGTAGAGGCCTCCTTTTATAGGCTTTAAGAGGAGGTGTTACAAAACCAAAATTAAGAGGTTTTTAATTCGGATTAATGAGAAAATTGCAACCCAGTCTATAAATTAAAAATCTTAACAATAAACTCTTCAAACTTCAAAAAATGTGATACATATGGTCAATTTAATCACACCTATGATATAACAGACTGAGACGTGATTTGCATATGAATTACATCATTCTTTTAACGGTTTTTGCCCTATCATTCACTACCCATAAACCATACACATGTTAACTTTCATTTAAAAAAAAAAATTTTTGACAGATTATACAGAGAGTGTTTGGTGAATGAGTTGAGTTGAAATTTTTAAGTTTAAATAGTAATTTTTGTTGACTTTTTCAGAAAAGATAAAAAACTTTTTCAGAAAAAGATTAAAAAAATACAGTTTAACTTGAGTTAAACTCAAATGTCAAACACCCCACAGATTTTGTATTAGTTTGAATGATCAATTGTCAAAATTTTCAACTTAAGGTACTAATTTTTTCAATCACGAAAAATTCAAGGGGGGTGAAGTTGCAAAAAAAGTCAAAAAAAAAAAAAGTAAAGAAAAAAAAAAAAAAAGTCTATCCGTAACCAGAAGCAATTAATCAATCCCATAAATATCATTCCATATCATATCCACTTCATCTTCTTCTCACTCACTTCTGCAACTCACTAAACTCAACAAAAACCTCACCAAAAAAAAAAAAAAATGGTGAGTCTCTCAAGCTTATCTTCATCATTTTCAACGTTTCTCTTCCCTCCTCAGAGCCACCTCCATTATTCCGTGCCAAAAAGAAGTACTACACTCCAGTACTTCACCAACAAACCTCTTTCAGTCACATCTCTGCAGTCACCAGAACCCGGCCCGGAAGTTTCGCCGGAGGTCCGAACCTTCTGGAAGTGGCTGCAAGACGAGGGCGTGGTGTCGGCGAAGACGCCGGCGAGGCCAGCTGTGGTGCCGGAGGGCCTGGGGTTGGTGGCGCAGAGGGACATCGGGCGAAACCAGGTCGTTTTGGAGGTGCCCAAGAGGCTCTGGATTAACCCCGACGCCGTCGCCGAATCCGAGATCGGAAACGTGTGTAGTGGGCTGAAGCCGTGGATCGCCGTTGCCCTGTTTTTGCTGAGAGAGAAGGATAGGGAGGATTCTAAGTGGAGGCTTTACTTTGATGTTCTTCCTCTGAGTACTAATTCTACTGTGTTTTGGTGGGTTTGGCTTGGTTTTTGAGTAACATTTCATTGTTGTCTTATATCTATATATATCTATATATTTGTATATGTATATAACACATATATTTGTTTTGAATGGTGGAATTGATAAGTTTCTGTTTTTGTGGTTCCAGAGCAGGTCAGAAGAGGAGCTTTCTGAGCTTCAAGGTTGGTTTCTTCACCGTCTCTCACATTCTTCCAATTTTTTGTGATCTTTCTCCGTTCATTTTGCTGATTGTTAAGTGACTTTTTTTTTTTCTTGTATTACCAAAAATTCTACCTTAGAGTGAAAAATTAAAAATAAAAAGAATAAATTGCTAGGTTGGTCCTTAAATTTTTAACTTTGTGTAATTTGATCCCTGAACTTTTTTTTTTTTAGCTTGAATGCCTGTAAACTATTAAAATATTGATACAATAGTAATTTACGTTAATTTCTGGATAGAATTCGTTAGTTAGCATCACTTTTACACTAAGTTACTAACGGATTCCGTTTAACTATTAACATAAATAACTTTTATAACAACATTTTAATAGTTTAGGGGCATTTCATATTTTTTTTTTCGTAGCTTGAATGATCATAAATTATTAAAACGTTGCTACAGTAGTCATTTTTGTTAATATTTTGATGGAATCCATAGTTAGCACCACTTTTTAATCAAATTACTAGTAGATTACGTCTAGAAATTGACGAAAACAACTATTGTAATAATATTTTAAGAGTCTAAGGGCATTCTAGCAAAGAAAAAAAGTTCAAGAACCAAAGTTGCACAAGATGAAAGGTTTAGGGACTAAATGAGCAATTTATCCAAATAAAAAACTTAGTTGAAAGATAATAAACTGTTAAATCACATTATAATCATATCAAATGAAAAATTGACGGTTGAAAACTGTGTCGTCCAATTCTATAGTTCTGTTTCTTTTACCAAACTAGGCAATTATCCTCACTAGATTGTCTTACGTATTTCCACCAAAATTATGGTGAACTTCATCTACTTGGTATGGATATTATAAAGATATTTTAATCAGATAGTAAACGTTTATTTGGATATGAATATATATATATATATATATGAATTTATATATAATAGCTTAGATGATCAGAACTTTACATGGTTTTGCAGGAACACAACTTTTGAGCACAACACTAGGAGTGAAAGAGTATGTTGCGAATGAGTTTAGAAAGGTGGAAGAAGAAGTTATTCTCCCAAACAAGCGGCTTTTCCCTTCTCCAATAACACTAGATGACTTCTTTTGGGTATTTGGGATTCTCAGATCAAGGGCCTTTTCACGCCTCCGCAACCAAAATCTTGTTTTGATCCCCGGTGTAGACCTGGTATGATCTAAGAAATCAATCAGCTATTAATAGTGGCACTAAAAAAAAAAAAAAAAAAAACTCTGTTGTAGTTGGTTTTCGTTTAACGTCTGTCGATTTTGTTGATCAGATCAACCACAGCTCGAAAGTAACCACGGAAGATCATGCGCATGAGGTCAAAGGACCAGCAGGTCTGTTCTCTTGGGACTATTTGTTCTCTCTACGAAGCCCGCTTTCTATCAAGGCGGGTGAGCAGGTAAAAACTTATTCTTAATGCCAAATGTTGCAGAAAACTGATGATCATAGCACAAGATGTGTGTTCTGAGAATTTGCGGATTTGCAAACAGGTTTTTATACAATATGATATAAACAAGAGCAACGCCGAGTTTGCTTTGGACTATGGATTTATAGATTCCTTGACGGATCGCAATGCGTATACACTGACACTGGGGATATCTGAATCAGACCCTTTCTTTGGTGACAAACTGGACATTGCTGAGTCTAATGGTTGGGGTGAGACGGCAAACTTCGATATCTTCTTGAGCCGTCCACTTCCCCCTGGAATGCTTACTTACCTTAGACTTGTGGCTCTTGGAGGTACCGATGCTTTTCTCTTGGAAACTATCTTCAGAAACTCAGTGTGGGGCCATCTTGAGCTGCCCATGAGCCGCGCCAATGAAGAGCTCATATGCCGAGTGGTACGAGACGCCTGCAAATCCGCTCTCTCTGGTTACAGCACAACCATTGAAGAGGTAAAAATAAAACCTTGTTCTTCCCCTTTGATTCCTTTTCCTTTGTATTTAAGTTTCAAAGTGAACGTGAATGACAGGACGAGAAGTTAAAAGGAGAAGAATTGGATCCGAGGCTCGAGATTGCTGTTGGAATAAGACAAGGGGAGAAAAAGGTGCTGCAACAGATTGATGAAATTTTCAAGGAGAGAGAGTTGGAGCTGGATGTATTGGAGTACTATCAAGAGAGGAGGCTCAAGGACCTTGGTCTTTGCGGAGAACAAGGAGAGATCATTTTCTGGGAGCCGAAGTAGCGAAAACCGATCATATCTTGCTTGAAAACTGGAAGGTTCCTGGTCTATCTATCATCATCAACACAATTTCCGTTGTCCGTCTTTTCTGCCGTTTTTGTACAACGAGAGCAGGATAATTACCGTGGAGCTACAATTTTAGGTTCACTTAGACATGCGAGAGCCGAGCCAACATTAAAGTTGTACACCGTATCGATGATTTTGTACAAGTGTGTATCGACATTGAATGATTTCAGCATTTCTATGACCTTGAATCGCGCTCTGTGCACAACACTTGGCTCATAAATTTTATTAACAAGGTTCACTCTGCGGAAACAGTCGACTTATGCAACCTACTAGGTTTTTAATTTTCTTGCTGCCATTTGGCAGAAAAATTCGACTGCTCTACTTGTCGTTTGAGTTAGCATCTTCAAGCTTCCCAATGCATGGTCAGCCAGGAAAGGGCAAGTAGTAAATTTTGTGCTTCTTTTAATGTTTGATGAGAACTGAGAAGTGATCCAAGTGAATATTTATTGTCAAGTAGAGCATTCAATCTCATAATAAAATAAATAAAATATATATATATATATATATTTATTTGTTATGATCAAGAGTTCAACTAGAGGGAAACTTTTGAATCTAAATCATGCCATATAATAATTAGTGGCTCTAAACACTTGTGAATAAATAAATAAATAAATATATATATATATATATATATATATATATATATAAACACTAAAAAAATGAACCCCATAACTTAGATGCCCAAAAATGGGAACTTTTATCGTCCTTTGTTACCGTTTCCTACAAAACTCTTGGAGTGTGGGTATACAAGGTATCCAATGGCGCTGTTATGAAGACAGAAGGTTGTTTGGCCTTTACTTTGTCGGAGCTCTTCCGTGGAAACTACTTCAGAAGATAAATTAAATTTGACTGCTTGCAGTCACCCAAGTTTAGTCGAGTTACCAGAGCTAATTAGCTAAACAAGTAGTCGCAGCTTGTTCCCTCGCAGAGGCACTCGTGAGGATTTGCGTAGAAATAATCTTCCTCCTTTGGCCTGTCTGGGACAACTCCCCGTCGACTTGGCTGTCCCACCCTTTTCTCGTGAACCACTTGAACAGCGACCGCAAACTCATCCCACAAAAGTGTCCCATTTTGATGCAGATCCAATAACTCCACAAGTTTTTTCCGATCCAGTAAGATGGTTCTTTTGAACCCAAGATACCTGTGAGAAAATTTTGTTAGGAGCATCCCAAAAATCTTTAAAGAAAGGTTATGTTTTCCTTCCTTATCCGATCAAATAAAGACCATTTTACGAGAGCGTCTACATACCTACGATGACCTTCGACAACTTTTGCCATGTTTCCATCATAGGTGGGAATGAATGTGTTGCTGGCTACGGAAACCATAAAATCTAAAGCAGCCATTTGAGATGAATGGTTCTGGAACTGTTGCAACTCCTCTGGAGCGAGCAACATTTCCTTTTTAACCTGGAAAGGATGAGCAATGATAAAGTATAAGATCTTAGATAGAAGCTGAAACACGGTAACAACAACAAATTAATCTTAAGAAGCCTACCCTTAAAACATGCAAGAAAAAAACAATAACCATTTATATATAGAGATGGATAATCTAGAGTCGGTCTGATCATACAGCAAGGCCATATCATATTACTATCCGACAATTCAACATATTGTTAGCATCAATTATTAACTTCTAATACTTAACCAGGCAACCTCATCATGGGTATGTTCAACCAAAAGCATGCCAGCCTCAATCATAAAATCATAAAATTGCCAATATGTTCTAAGTTCTAACACAACAACCCCGATGGCTAGAATTTCAACAAGGACAAATGTCCTTGGCATAATTAAACCTACAAGATAAAACCAATCTAGCACATACCCAAAATGAAATTACATGGTGCAAAAAAAAAAAAAATTAATAATAATAATAATAATGAACTCCTCTAGTGAACGCACACAGAGAGAGAGAGAACAAACTCACTATTCGCGGAAATGCAGCTCTAAGTGTCGCAAGTCTCCGTTCACTGCCATAAATCTCACCAGCTGCTATATAGATCTGTGTGTTCTTATCAAAGCCCAATGCTTGCAAAACTAAAGTAGCCTCCTCTGGAGTCAGAGGGCATAAACCTTGTGATCTTTTCAATTCAGAATCTATTTCTTTATCTCTCCACCAGATGTATGCATATCTGAATGAAATGAGTCAATCAAATGAACATTACATGACAGCTGCAACATATGTTTAACATATAGTTCAATATAGGAAAGAGGAAAATGATGAACGCACTGCTCTACCAAGTGCCTTCAAGGGAATGAAGAACAATTGATCACAAGGACCATCTAATTACTTCATCCCCTTTTACAAATATCCTCTTGCAATAGTTTTCTAGAAAGCATCTCTCTTCTAGATATCAACTAATATCGTTTGTCCAATTCTTAACTAAGCTTTCAAACAGAAAAGTATTTCCTTTCGGATGTCACTAACCTCATTCTTTTGAGCTCTTCAGCTTCTATCTCAGTACAGCCACGAGTACAACCCGAGAAAGACAACATGTCCATCTCATATCTTAAATGCAAAGCCACAAAAGGTCCCTTCTCCTGAAGAATGCGAACCAATTTGTGTCCCAAAGTCTCAATCTGGGGAGTGAATCTCAAAGCCTGGAAATTAACACGACATCTTAGTTTTTGAAGATGAAGAGAAAGCCCATTGTTTGCCAAACGTGCATCTGTCTTGTTGAAATGCAGCACTCTATGATTCTTGAAAAGTGGCAGAATCTGCATAATCAAATTCAAAGCCATCATAAATAAGAGTGTCTCTACAGAAATACAGGTTCTTAATCATTGGCTTCCCATTTAGTGAACCATTTTCAGAAAAGCTGCTAAAAGAGTTTTTTTCGGCATGAATTTTTTCTAGAACTTTTATGTCCAATTAGTGAACTTTTTTTTTATTTCCTGAAAAATATAATAGAAAATAAATAATACAACCTGTTGCATATAGTAATTCCCGTTTGACCAACTAACAGGAGGCATTTGAAGGGGTTTTTGCCCATGTTTCCTGTTAAACCTTTTCGGCAGTCTTCTGACAATTCGGACTTCATCTCTCAGTGAATCAATGAAATGCCTCACATCAAAGATGTCTTCAAAATTACTAAAAAGAGAAAAGTAAGGGTTTACAACTGCAACGAGCCATTGACAAAAGTGACAAAGTCAACATAAATCAAAAGATTAAGTATACCTAGGATCAGCCCAGAAAGATTTTTTATCAAGCTCCGGAACAACCAATGTAAGATTTAAAAGTCGAGCAACAGCCACCATATCACAGATCTGAAATGCCAATATGGCTGTCAAAAACTAGAGGCAACATAAAAGGAAAGAGATGGAAGGAAAAAAAAAAAAAAAAGAGATGAAATAACTAGTACAAACCGCTGCACGCATTTGATTCAAGCCCCCATTGCAGGACGTTCTAAGAAAACCATTACTTTTATATTTTCCTGCAAAATTCAGAGACTTAAGCCTCATCTTTTACCCAAAAAGAAAGAGCCGACATAGAGCTCAAGAACCTCCAAGTCAATCTAAGGTATAACATTTAATAAAACTTCCTGGGATAAAAAAGTATTTACTTTTCAAAGAAAATCATTGTCAATCTAGCAATTGCATTCAATAAAGATCATGATTCCCTTAAATTAGTATGAAAAGAATTTGCATCAACATAAGCCAAGCTACAGTGTAAAAGGTTTATTCTGGGCTAAAAAGGTATTGCATCTGCCCTCCAAGATTGTGATAAAATAAATCGCAATATAGCGTAAAATCAACTAGTAGTCTAGTACGATTAAAATCTAATTGTCTCCTCACATGTCTATGCTACCCTACTTATAATATCCTAAGAGATTGAAATTTTTGAGCTAAAATTTGACAATTGTATAATTAGCAAGAATTAGTTTATAAGTCATCCCCACAACGCTACACGCCTACACAGTGCATGGTCTTAGCTTAAAAACTAAGACACCAATCCATTAAATTCTCTCTTCTCTAATCTAATATATAAAAGCACAAAACCATTACAAAACTATTCCACCTGATCTGGATAATCCTAAATTTTCCAGCTTTAGGATTGCCTCTCTTCGTTCTTAATTTGTTTTTTGCACCAATTAAGATACAATAATCATAGCCATTGTTTTTTAACAGAAATTATTCCGTTCCCTAATAAAAAAGGAAGACGATTGAGCTTGGGATCAAGGAAAACTCACTCGCAGGAACAAGAGGTGGAGGCGATTGAACCGCCTCTTCGAGATGAATCGGATGCCGAGTCATCTGCGAAATCCGACCGGTGACATTGGAGAACAAATGGGGATGCCATAGCTCTCCGACGGCCACGAGCTGAACCAGACACGTCCACACCAAAATGCTGGAGCACACGCGAATGAACCAAACCTGCAATCGCGTCCGCGGGATCACCGGAGCCGGAATCTTATCGCAGCGGACCGGTACGCCGTCAGATCTAACCTCCATTTCTCTTCTACGACACACCACATCGCCGTCTCATCGGCCGATTCCGACTACAATCTCAATCATCCAATTCAATGCACCGGATCAAATTTCTCAGCTTTTCCGTTCACGTCCAAATCCGACGAACTGCATGGAAGCCCTAGCTCCGATTAGGCCCAAATTCCGAGAGCAGAACGAACCGAGAAACCTTCAAATGCTCAACACAAACAACTCAGATTTTCCGAAATATGAACAGAAAACGGATAGATGTAGAAGAGGCAGCGAATAAGTTTAGAAGGGAGGATTTTAGTTACGAGAATCTCAACAAAGCAACGGACCAAAATCGGAAGCTTTTTCGATTTCCTTTTTTCCGGGAAATTTTTTTTTTTTCTCGGCCTTTCTTTCTCGCGGCACACCGGCCAAGTAATGCTATAAATTCTTCTTCTTCATACTAATATTTTTTATTTTTTATTTTTTCTTCTAAATAATTTTTTTTTTTTAAATCTCTCTCTGTTTCTCCCTCTAACCTTTTTTATGGAACTGGTTGAAGATGGCGTTTGGTTGGTTACAATTCAGGCTTTTTGATCTCCTTTTTTCTCAATACAATTTCTTCTTCTAAGCTTTCTTTTTTTTTTTTTTTTTTTTTTCCTTTTTAATTTCTTACAAATATTTGAAATATTCCTAAGTTATTTTACGGGGAAATTATACTATTCAAAAAAAAAAATAAAGGAAAATTATATATTTGAAATTCTAATATTCTAAGATACGGTTTTTTTTTTTTTTTTTTTCCCTTTTAAGTTCTAAGATATGGATTTTAGAATAAACATTTTCTGATAAATAAGAAATATCGACAATGACATTTCTGACGTTGATAATAGTAATGTTTTTTTTTTTTTTTGGGTACTAGACGTATGTGTTATCCAAGGTTTCTACTACGGTGAAGCTCGTGTACTTGTGTTCCTACTGGCTGTAAAAATGTGCCAATAATATGTCAACTAGCAAAAAAAAAAAAAACTACTCAAAATATTTACCCCAAAAAAAAAAAAAAACGTAGTACTCAAAATAATAAATAGTAGGTGTTGTATATCTATAGGGAAATAATATCAAAGCTACTAATGTATTTTTATCCGCATCCTCCAATGGATTTTCAGTATAAAATTTTCTATAACCAGCGATTACATTTCAAAACTCATGATTCTTATACATATTTATGGAGCATTTTGTTAGTATATGGAATAATTATATATGCTTTTTACGGTTAAAATCAGAGAATTAATAGAGATCTATTTTGAACCGTTAGATCTACTTATTGTTAATTATAAAAACTTTATTTCGTTTGATCCTAATTTGATTTAGTAACTTCTTTTAATCTTTATAATTTCTTCCTATTTTATCCATCATTTTATGTGTTTTATTTATTTTTTTTTAAAGGAAAGTTAGACTAGTACTTTTACACAAGCCAAAGAAAATGGTGCCGGGAGTTAAAAAAGAAAAAAAAATTTGGGATTTCATTTTTACCAACTAAGTTTGACTATTATTAGGTGGAATGCAACAACAAACATACAAAATATTTTTGGTTAACCTCTTGTAAAAACCCAACTCTTTGAAGAATATTGCATTTATTTGCTAGAGTCTACAAGTAAAGTACTTATTGTCACTCTCAATGAAAAATCCAAATGTGAAACCCCTATTTTGAGTATGGCAATTTATCGCTTGAAGTTGTGTGATTTTTTTTTTTTTTTTTTTCCAACTAGTAATGTAATAGGAATTTTAGGAAGCTTCCATTTTGATAGCGATTTTTCGCATGATGAGGTAGGACAACCTTGTCTTTTGCCCCCATGAAAGTAAATTTTTTTTTTTTTTTTTTTTTTTTCACTTCCATTTTCTCATCCCAACCAAACTTCCCTTCCACGAAAAGTTTGCCTTTGTTTTTTCAGTGTGTGGAAGAAGAAGTGGCAAGGCAATTATGTTGTGGAACGTAGGTAACGAGCAAAGATGATATGCTGCAGATAAAATGTATGAAAAAAAAATAAACAAAAATATCCATTCGAAGTTTTTGTTTTTTCTGTCTTTATCCATAAATAATTTCTTTTGCTTTTAAAAAGAAATGTTACTGCGGACATAATTAAGTGATAGTTCTACACCTTATTTCATTAAAAGATCTGGAGTTTTTTTACTTATTCTAAAGTTTAAAAAATAAAAATTATTCATTGTGTGTTTGCCTGTTTGGATCATAAATGCGAATTCAAATTTAAAAAAGTTTCTCTTAACAAAGTTTGATTTCTACTTAGTTGGCACGTGATGAATCATGAATGATGGTATAAAAATATTACTGCAAGCTGAAACTCAAGCTTCAATCCCCTACATGCCATGATATATGTGGAGTGGGATGTCATAATATTTTGGCACTTTTTTTTTTTTTTTTTTTTGGCCTCAACAAGTTACGTTTTGATTTGAATATAGTACTCAACTTGTGTCATCGTTTAAAAATGAAAAAGGTTTCTCTAATTGTAATCTTAACTGAGAAAGTTTCTTTTGACGCTCTACTAAAATTTTTATGAGGTAAAAGGGGAAAAAAAAAAAAAAAAAAAAAAAAGAAGCTCAAAGGTAAGAAGTTGAAAAGAAAGGAGGAGGAATTGAAATGATCCTATTTATCATCATATGTATGTATATATATTTATTTTTTTTAAAAAAGTCAATGAATTAAATGAATTAAAATAGTGCTATTTATCATCATCATTAATATACTTTTTTGACCCAGAAATTAGAGGATTTAAACTTTAAATCTTAAAATTAAGGATTAAAGTGTGAATTTATGGTTAGATAGTCTACAATCACGTCATTTTAAATATCTATTATCACAAATTATGATACAATAACAAACAATGTTAGGAGCCAACATACTGATACAAAGTCTCATTGCATGAAAATAACATCTGGTGGCCATTTTTTTATTAATTACAAGGTCGCGTTTTCCGTGCTCAGTCCCCGGCGGTCCCAATCATTTTTCAAATAATTAAAGTTATATTTTATCATGCATTAATTTCAGATAGTTGTAAGGTTTTGGGTAGAAGAATTTTTTACACCGATCTAAAAAATACATTTACTTGTGAATTTGCTATATTTATCTTTAAATATTGAAATTACAAAATAGAATGTTAAACTATATATAGAATCAAAGTGATTTAAGATTGCTTGTGATATAACAATTATTTATCAACTTAATACAATTATTTATGAGCTTGATAGGATTATTTGTGAATCGATATGCTGTCAAAACGACATCTTAAATTGGCATCGTAATGGATTCTTTGATGCCTTCGCTTAGTTGTCTGCGGAGTGTATTGCAAACATTATGGTAACTGATGTCATTGCTGATGCCCATAGACTATCGAATTTCGTTATTTGCATTCTATAATATATATATATATATATATATAGATAGATATATGGATATAGATATATGATAGGCATGTATGTATTCTAAAAAATTGATATAAAAATTGGCATGGCCGTAAATGCATTTTGTACTTTGGAAGTTCACCAACCCCATTGTTTCAGTAAGTAGGTTTTAATCCTCTGTACACAAGTCTAATGCTCATAGAAAGATTTTTTTTTTTTTTTTTTTTTTCTCCTTTTTAATCTCACTCACAAAGCCAAGGTCACAAATACTTGAGGAATACTACTTTCAGATTACTTGATCAGCTGGTTCATTTCATTAGGTCTAACCAACACCCATTTATCTGTAGTTGGATAAATATATAATTTTCTTGAAATAATTTCACATTTTCTAGAAACAAAACAAAAACAAAAACAAAAACAAAATAAAACAAAAAACAAAAAACAAAAAACAAAAAACAAAAAACAAAAAACAAAAAACAAAAAACAAAATAAAACAAAAACAAAAAATGTCCTCGTCCCCAAGATTGCTAAACTTTGGCATCAATGTAGCGTACCTATTATGCAATAACTATATAAAAGGCATTTATTGCAAAACCTAACCACTTCCTTGGTTGTTCTTTTTTTGAGAAAAAGACAATTACTTATAACAAAATCATCAGCCAAAAATGGATTAATTAATGGACATATGAAACCGGTAGTAAATTTTAATCATAGGGCTCCAAACATCCTAAGGAAGGTCTCTCTCTCTAATAGGATAAGATTTTTATGCCCATTAATATCCAGGTAAAATAAAATGGTAAGACAAAACACTTTATATATATATATATATATAATATATAATATTAGA
Source organism: Ficus erecta (assembly GCA_008635985.1). NCBI lineage: Eukaryota > Viridiplantae > Streptophyta > Magnoliopsida > Rosales > Moraceae > Ficus > Ficus erecta. The sequence continues at coordinate 307,813 of BKCH01000924.1, read as the reverse complement.
TGATGGTAATTACTATATAAAACTTCCTCTCTCTTTTTTCATAATATTGTGTCTTTTTTCATAACTAAGGAGTATTATGATCGCCCATATGTGTTTTTAAAATCATTTTGGAAAAAACATCCATGTGACTGATGTTGGCAAATTTTAGGTGCAAAACGTCAATGTTTAAACTTCTTTAAAACATTTTGCAGGCTTATCCTAGGATATCCAATTCATCTTTTTTCTTTTCTCACATTTGTGAGGATGACGACTAACGTCGAATACGATTAACGTCATTAATTTGTGCTATTAATTATATGGCAACAAGGGCTCTTGAAACTTCAGTAATTGAGGCTATTAGAGAAACTCTTATTTGTGATAACATTGATCATGTTTGCTATGTTTCCTGTCATGAAAATATAATAACTTACTATTTAGCTAATTTTGCTTTCTACCAATGTACATACCTTATTTGGAGTGATTGTGTTTATTTATTATTTGGACCGCTTAATAAAACTGATTGATTTGATTAAAATACAATAATCCACTATTTTAACTAGTTTTGTTTTCTTCTGGTGTATAGACGTAATTTGGTATGATTATGCTGTTTATGATTTGGACCACTTATTAAAATTGATTGGTTTGATTAAATAAAAACTCAGGACTCTTCCTAAAAAAAATTATTAATTAACAATCATCAAAGTCGTAACCTAATGGGATAGAGCTAGTTCTCACATGATTTCATAGATAAAATATCTCAACACTCTAGACATAATATCAAAATAAAAGCCTTTGACACTTTCTAAATTATAGATTCAGTGTACATTAATCCTTCTCAAGGTTGAATGATTCAGTGTATATTAATCCTTATCAAGGTTGAAATAACACACTTTTTTCTCGGTATAACAATTCCCAACAATAATGTCTCCTTGCAAACATTTGTCGATATGAGAGAGTTTTTTGTCGAGCTAAAGTATAACTACGAATAGTCTACCGCTTCCAAAAAAAATAAAATAAAATCCCTTTAAGGGCACACAATGGGCCAAACTGGGCCCCCCTAATGTGGGCCCTTTTTTCCTTACCCAACTATCCACGTGATCCACATTCTCTATCCAATTAGTGATATCTCAAATGGTGTCTAACTAATAATATTATTTCATATCATCATAAAAAATTTAAAATACTTTAAAACTGATTTTTAATATTTTAATATCTAACTTATTTCAATGATGTGTCAAAATATAATTAAAGAAAAATTTCAAAAATTCCCCATGAACTTTATCACTAGTATCAATATGCCTCCTGAATTTTGAAAAGTGCTTGTTGTGCCCCCTAAATTTTGACATGTGTGTCATTTTGCCACTGTAACGGATTCCATCAAAATTTTAGACGGATTTGAATGTGCAATGCACATGGAAAGGGAAAAATTGACAATTCATTCAATTTCTTAACCTATCTAATTGATTCACCTTTTCTTTGCCAAAAAAACAAAAACAAAAAAAAAAAACCAATTAATTTCCTTAGGGTTTTGAGTCTTTTTTTTGGTGGGGGGGGGGAGGAGGCACTTCCTAGCATGATTCAGGTGTCATCGCTGGAAGAGTCTCTTGTCGCCGTTGCCTCTAACTTTGGTTTTTGTGCTTTTTCTAACGAGCTGGATGTCATTTGGAAGAATTGTCATGCAAATAAGCATGTGTTTGGCCAATCAGTTTGGACCTAAGTTTTTCACTTCATTTTATCTTTTTCTGAAAAGTCAACAAAAATTATAACTAGTTTTTAAAAAATCAACTAACTTCAACCTAAATTTTTTATGTCAAATCGGTGCACCAAACACAGCCTAAGTTCCTTTCGTTGAGAGCTTCGAAACGGTTCCTAGCACCGCCCTCGACTCGCCTCTGGACGTCCTTCAATGCCTGTTGACCGACGATGTTGATTGGTCAACTATTTGACTAGTCAACCAAGATTGCCTTCCTTGCCTATTTTCGAGGTTCGTAGCATTGAATTTGCAAGATATAATTTCAAGAGTCAATATCGGTGAATAAAGTTTCGACGCTCAAGATCAAACGGCTTGCTTTTCGCCTGCCGGAATTATCCTGCCTACTACACAACATCATTGAACGATTTTGGTAGGGATCTCGACAACTCAAACGCCTAATATTATGTACTGAATTGATTATATATTAATGTAATGGTTTGATTAATTTCATGACTAAAATTTTATTGTATTTGATATTAGATTCAAAGAGCTGACGATGGATTTAAACTTATTATTAATGTCAATAAGATTATTTTGAGTGGCACGCCTTGTAGTTATGGTGTGCCGAAATCTTTTATAAATTGTTTCCTGCAGGTTTCGATTTTCAGATGTTATAACAAAGAAGTAAAACCAACTGTAGTTGGTAAAACTAAATTTATAGTGGTTTTAGCACAATTTCATAGTTTTACGTGCGTTCCTTGATTTTAGTTAGAAACGTTCTATAAAGTGATATATTGATATGTTTTCTTCGATGTACCAAAAGTTCCAGTCTATTAAGTGGAATTGGAAATCGTTTCTTTTGTTATTTATTGGATCACTGGATGTCGTTTAATATCTTCTTATGTTCTTGGATTTCAGGATGAGTTTCTGCTTGGTGGTATGGCATTTCACGACAAGTCGTGCTCGTTCTTTTCTGGAGCTCAAGAAACGACAAGGCACCGTTACTTCCATTCAAGAAGAGATGTTTAATTTATCTCCGTGAAAGGTAAATACTTATTAGTTTAGTTTGACATTTCAATTTTAACTTCAATTTTTGTTTTTTTTTTTTTTTTTTTTTTTCTAAAAAGTCAGTAAAATTTATAATTAGTTTTTGAAAAGTCAATCAACTCTAACTTAAAATTTTCATCTCCAACTGGTGAACCAAACGTAATTTTTTTTTTTTTTTTCTGAAAAGTAATAAAATTTATAACTGGTTTTTGAAAAGTCAACCAACTCCAACTTAAAAACTTCATCTCTAACCTGTGAACCAAACGCAAGCTTTTTTTTTTTTTTTTTAATTTGATGAAGAGGTTTTCTTTTATTAAGGGCCCGTTTTGGGGTAATATTTCCAGACGACAATACCATCTGAATCAAAAACTCTCAATTCTACATCAAATTTCTATTATCTTTTATTTAAAAAAAAAAAAGACTCAAATTTTAAAAGTACATAACTTTCTTATTTCAAATCGAAATCAGATGATTCTTATGTCAAAATGCTCAAAACGAGGAGATGAACAAGATAAGATCCATTTTGCATATTTTTTGTGAACATATTTCAAATTTTTGTACTATTTTTCATATCACATAACTTTTCAAAAAGTCTTCTATCAAACATATATTTCCAACTCAATCTCTAAAACACCGTCTCCAGACTTCCCCTTAAACGGTCCCTAAAAATATATTATTATTTTTTGGTTAATTATGGAGCAACCAAAGAAGCATAGATAATTCATTCTATCTGTGTGTTTTACAGAAGAAGAAACGCAGGAGCTTAACAGAAGAGCAAACTCCAGGATGGCCTGGTCGAGTTTTCTCTTGCCTTTTGTTTCGTTTTCGGTGGCAGGTTTGCTAGTATGGCACTTGAAGACCTTCTTCGAGAAAATGAAGCTGCTTCCCGTTCCAGATGTTGTCAAGCCTTTTACTGTTAACTTGTTCAGCTGGTTCATTTCATTAGGTGTGACCAATATCCATTTCTGTATTTGGAAAATACACAATATTTTCTGGAAATAAATTCCCATTTTCTAGAAACAAAACAAACAAACAAACAAAAATTACAAAATAAATTCCTAACTTTGGCATCAATGTAGAATTTCTATCATGCAATAACTATATTAAGGCATTTATTTGCAAAACCTAACTACTTCCTTGGTTGCTGTTCTGTTTCTGAAAAAAAAAAAAAAAAAAAAAAAGGCAATTAGGCATAACAAATCATCAGCCAAAACGGATGAATTAATGGACATATGGCTCAGTAGTAAATTCGTGTAAAAAAAAAAAAAAAAAAATCCAAGTGACCAATGTTGGCAAATTTATGGTGCAAAATGTCAATCTTTAAACTTCTTTAAAGCATTTTTAAGGCTTATCCTAGGATATTCAATTCAATGAATGCCCAATTCATCGTCAATTCGTGTTATTAATTATCCGACATCAAGAGCTCTTGAAGTTTCAGTTATTGAGGATATTAGAGAAGCTTTTATTTACGATAATATTGATCATGTTTGCTATGTTTCCTGTCATGAAAATACATTAATCCACTGTTTAACTAGTTTTGCTTTCTTCTTGTGTACAGAACTTATTGTGATTATGTTAATTTCTTTATTATTGGGACTTTCTCTGAAAAATAAATAAATAAATAAAACTATCAATTAACAACTATCGATTACTTAGTGGGATATAACTTGTTCTCACATGATTTTGTAGGTAAAAGGTCTCAAAACTTAAGTCAGAACATTATAATAAAAGCAAGCATTCGAGACTGTTTTTAAATAAACTATTTAGCATTTATTAATTCTCAATAAGGTTAGAATGACACACTTTTTCTTGGCTTGCATTTGGAATATATGTTTAAAATGGAATTTTGAGGTGCAATTTGATTGATTTTTCAGAAAAAAAAAAAAAAAAAAAAGTAAAAATTTAACTGAACAAGTATTTAAAATGAAATTTTAAAATAGCAGTTGGTTCACTTTTATTGAATTTTGAGAAAAAATAAAAATAGAAATTCAACAGAAAAGTTTAGGGGGAGTTTAGAGCTTTAACTCAAATCCAAAATTTTCAACTCAGTTTTTGTCTTTTTCTAAAAAATTTTTTTATCTTTTTAAAAAAAAGTTTTTTATCTTTACTAAAAATTCAAAAAAAAAAATATTATTAAAACTTAAAAATTTCAACTCAAATTCATTTACCAAATAAACCCTTAGTTTAGAAAGGCAGCATTGGTTTAGATATTTTCCCAAAAATAATATCTCCATGCAAATAATTTTCACTGTCTACACTATGGGCCAAACTGGACCTCCTATTTTGGGCCCGTGCCACCCCTAAGTTAGCCCAAAGAAAGGAATCAGAAACTACACGTGTCTTACCCAACCAGAACCACCCACGTGTTCACCTAAACACACCCTGCCACCGCAATTAGTTCGTGACAGCCACCTCTGATTGGACGCCACCCCTGAACGTGAATCTCTCTCTCTCTCTCTCTCCTGCGACTCCAAATCGTATCCTCTTTCCTTTCGTCGTCTTCGTGTCCGAAAACAACGCGACAGAAGAGAGAAAGAGGGAGGGAAAAAAAAAAAAACCCAGCAAATTTCCCTACGTTTCTGGGTTTCTCAATTTCTCCTCAAAATTTTTTCCACTATGATTCAATCAAGTCTCGCAATTTCTCTTCTAGTCCTCGTCCTGCTGCTGCTAGGGTTTTTATCCTCTACATCCGAGTCCCTCCAGTTCGAGCTGCAATCGGGCCACAGCAAATGCATCTCCGAAGATATCAAGAGCAATTCCATGACGGTCGGCAAGTACAGCGTCGTCAACCACAACGAGGGCCATCCCCTTCCAGAAACCCACAAGATCACCGTTCGGGTATGAACCCCAAAAAAAAAAAAAAAAGTAGAAAAATTGACCAAGATTTGATTTTGATTGGGGAAAAAGAAAAATTGGGTCTTGATTTGATCTGAGTTTTGTTTTGGTTTTGGTTTTTAGGTGACTTCGCATTACGGGAATAGCTATCACTACTCGGAAAACGTGGAGACCGGGCAGTTCGCATTTGTCGCGGCGGAGGCCGGAGATTACATGGCGTGCTTTTTCGCGGCTGATCACCAACCGCAGATCACGTTGACCATTGACTTTGATTGGAAGTCTGGTATTGCTGCCAAGGACTGGACCAATGTTGCTAAGAAAGGCACTGTTGATGTAAGTTTTTATGGTTATCTTTGGTCTTTTATGCAATTGAAGTTTTAATTTTTTAATTTTTCGTATAATTGAAATAAGCTTTATAATACAAATAAGAGAACCTGAGAAGAATTTGACTTGGATTTATTCGTTGCGAAAACCCGAAAAGGAATTGGTTTTGGCTGTTGAAGGGTATAAGAGAGCAAGTTAGTAGGTTGTGCTTTTTATCTTCCGAACTTCTTTTCATGAGATTGATAGACTTTGTGTCTGGGGGAAGTTATCAAAATTTCCTTTGGGGAAAATTGGGCTTTTCCCAATCTTTTTCTTTTTCTTTCACGGGAGAGTGTGGATTGTAGATGAAGAATTGGAAAGAAGAATGCTTGGTACTTGGTGTTATGCGTCAAAAATTGGGTTACTATGGACATCCGAATAAGGAGATGTTGGAGAGACAGGTCAAGAGTTAGTCCTTAGATTTATGAATTAGGTGAAGTGATTCCATTGATGGTTGAATGGGAGTTTGCTTGTTTTAAACTTAATCGCATGCCACCAAATGAGAAGGGGTTCTTGAAAATGGCTAAATTCTTTTTGGCAAGTTAGTGTAGTTGAACTATCTAGCAGGTCGAAGTCAAAACTTTAGGTCACTGATGTATTTTGGTCACAGCCTAAGTAGGGAACTATTATTTATACAAATTACATAGCAAGCTATTGTTTTGGAATACTTCGAGGAGCTCAAAAAAAGCAAGCTTTGTTCCGAATAACTTTTATTTATGGGAAACAAATAGATGAAACATCATCCGTAAATTGTAGTCTCCCTGAAACCTTATTATCTCTCATTTTTGGTGGATTAAACTCGTAAATTACAATTGCTTTTATGCAGATCTAAGAAGAAACTTTTTTTTTTTGCCCCTTTTCTTGATTAATTATTCCTGAGCTAATTGGTTTACAATCGTCAGTTTTCTTTTTCAATAGCGGTGGAGCTTTTTCCTTGTTCCCTTGGAAATGTTTACTAGGGCATATCTCAGAGTTGAAAAATACCACATAGCGATATCTTTCTGTTTCCTCTTTCTCAGCGCGGCATTCCAAAAATTTGGTTTTTCCCTGCCCGTTTGTTTGCTTGCGAGCTAAGGATTAATAGTTATATCTATGTATACACCATGGTTTCCTTTATTAAGATTTGTCAGAACAATGTTATTCTTGCTTAATCGTATAAACATTGAAGATCTGATTTATGATAGAAAACAAAGAATTAAGGGGAAAATGTAGTTACTCGGATGTATATCATTTCGTGACAAGTCGTGTTCATTCCATTCCTTTTTTAACAATTTCGTAAGTGTAAGGATTGGTATGTGGAGTATCATGAGTCTTTACATCCTTTTGAATGGCAGGCCATGGAATTGGAGCTCAAGAGACTACAAGACACTGTTACATCCATTCATGAAGAGATGTTTTATCTTCGTGAAAGGTAAGGACTTGTGTTTTCTTTCATTAGTCATCATTTCGTTGTTATTTAGGGAGCAACCAAAGAAGCATAGATCATTGGTTTATCCTTACAGCTTATGCTCTATAATTGTTTCAGAGAAGAAGAAATGCAGGAGCTTAACAAAACAACAAACTCCAGGATGGCCTGGTTGAGTTTCCTCTCGCTTTTTGTTTCGTTATCGGTGGCAGGTTTGCAATTATGGCACTTGAAGACCTTCTTCGAGAAAAAGAAGCTAATTTAATTTTGTCTTTCTTCTCTTGTAAATTATTTCAGAAGCATTGTACTCCTGAAATATAACAATTTTCGATCACATTGTTAGTCAACGCGGAAATTTTATGATCGCATTTGCATGATTGCATTACAGAGATTATAATTATCTCGGATCTGTAGCTATCTAATTTGATTCTTTACGTGGAACTTATGGTTGATTTTTGATTTGAGCAAGGCCTAGTTTTATTATTATTATTATTTAAAAAAAAAATTTCGCTCTGAAAACAAGCCCGAGTTATTTATCTCTATGATACTCGAGTTTTTCAAGCAAGAACACGAGCAATTAAAAAGAAGGCAAATTGTCAAACATCATGCTTCTAAGTTCAAATATAGGTTTCTTTGTTTGCTCTCAGTTAGTTGTTTCTACTAATCCCGTTGGGATTTGCTCAGAGGGTGAGAGGGGTGGGGTGGAATTTTGGTAGGAGTTTTCAAATTCAAAACTTGATTGTGTTTTCATTTCTCTATGCCCCGTACCCCCAAAAAAAAAAAATATCAAAAAAATAAAAAAGCATGCCAGAAATTCTATCCATTGCAAGAAAGATGATCTAAAAAGTTGAGAGCTTTATGGTTTCGGTATAATTTTACGATTGACACCACTAAATGGTATAGAGTTTGAATTCTCCCAATCTCAATTAAAAAATAATAATTATTATTATTCAAGAAAACAAATAAAAAAAAAGTAGTTAATGTAGAAATTTTCTTATTCTTTCTCATCGTTACCGATTCAAGGCCACAAATAAATTACACTTGAAACATAGTAAATGGAAAAAGAATCCAATTACAAGATGAAAGTTCACTCATGGAAAAACTAATGAAAATAATCTAACGCCCATTCATAGTTAAGAATCTGAATCAGAACAGTGGAAAACTAGGTAGTCACGGTCGCAAGCTTTTTCCCAGCCATGACGATTCACAATCCCATCCCAACACACCTGGGAAAGTGCAGAGGCAAATATGTCTCTGCCCATCAATCTAAAAATGTGGCTCTGCCTTTAAACATTCTACGCGTTGAATATGTTCCAGTGGTGATCTGTGGGTAGATTTTCCTTAATCTTCTCAAGCCTTTTCAGAATTTCCAAAAACGCAGGCCTTTGGTTCATGTCTGCCGCCCAACACTGCTCTGTTAACCTAATCGTTCATCGGAACAAGTCAGTTAACCCCAAATTCAGAAATAAATGGAAGCGATATTCAATTTAATTAAAACAACTAATTGCTATTCCCATGGCGAGAGTATACGAGTAGTGTGAGGATCTTAATTTTATATCTCAACTTTTTGTTATCGATTCACGTCTTATTTTCCCAATGATAAATGCAATTTAAACTTTATTTCACCAGGAAATTTTTTTAACACCTACCTGACAAACAACCCGAGTTTGGATTTAAAAAGTTGGGATAAAAGTTGGAACAATATCTAGATTATCGGTAATTCATTAACCTAAAGTCTTAATATCGGGTTTGGCTTAGAATAAGTTTTTGCTCTATAACACATCTACTGCGATTGTTAACAGATAAAAAAGTAAAACTTGACAAATATATTGTGCTAATAAGATGGAAATAACATAGTAAACATGATGAATTTTTTGAGTCACTCAGATTAGCTTATTTGATACTTACTCTCTCAGCTCAGCTATGTATCCTTTTGAGCGAAATATAGGCCTGTGTCCTTCTGCCACATATTTGGCTGCCTCATAAGGCTCATAATTTGCAAGCGGGGGATCCCCTTCAAGCATCTACATCGATTGAGCATCAATTAATCAGAACTCATACCAACTTATCCCTTGTTTAAGTTTTGTGCAAAAAACTACATTACCTCATAAAGTATCATCGCGAAAGAGAAAACATCCACCTTTTTATCATATTTCCGGTGCTTAAAAACTTCAGGAGCCATATACCGGTCTTTTGTTTGTTCCGACGCAAACACAAGGGGCAAAAGAAGAATTAAGTCAAGGGAAAATTCTTACGTATCATTATCTTATTTCCTTGAACAAAACAACAAATGGAATACTCACAACTTCCAGTTTCGCCAGTCATTTTGTAAACATCATGAGAATTCTGGACCTTGATGAGCTTACTCAGCCCAAAGTCTCCCACTTTTAAATGATCAGCACTGGAATTCACTAAAAGGACATTCCTGAAATTAAGAGGCAAATTTCAGAAGTTAAAATTAGAATGATGATGTCAAGGCATGTTACATGTGTTCTCAATTATGGAATGAGGCTACAGTTTGCAGAAATCTCCTCAGTCCATGCGTTAAAATGCAGTTGCTAGATAACACATCCTGACAAATAAGCAACTCACCTTGGTTTAAGGTCTCTGTGAACTATGACATTTGGTTCATTATGAAGATAGGCCATGCCCCTGGGAATAAAAAATTTTAAAACATCACATTAGCATTACTATTGGATCCACTACATAATAGGTAAGTTTTTAGAGTATTTATTATCTTGCATACTTGGTTTTTAACGATACTGAAACGGCAGCTATAATTAGAAGAAACCTATAGAAACCAGCCATTGTCTTTGGAACAGCTTCCTGCAGATGTTGAAGGAAGCTTAATTTCCCTAACCCAGGAAAGATATCGGTTTTAACTTTAACCTTTATATCCACGGAGGAAAATAAACATACCCGACCTAAGGCATACCAGAGTTTAGTCTTTTTTTTTTATAAATTGTCATGAACGCTATGAAAATTCAAGTACCTTGCAATGTCCAATGCAAAATTTATAGCAGTTGAAGGACTAAGTGAACCTTTTTCCTTTAGGTACTGATGAAGATCACCCTACAACAACACATGATGCTTGAGGTAATGAACAGTAGCTTTGAAAATACACTTTAGAAATCACCATTCGGTTCTTAGTTTGCATGAACATACCCCTCGTAAATACTCTGTAATTAACATAAGTGGCTTCTTCTCAGTGACAGCTCCAAGAAATTGAACAATATTTGGGTGGCGGAGCTTCACAAGCAAATTGACTTCATGCCGGAAGTCCTGACTGAATCAGGAATATTAAAATGTTAGGAATCTAGTTTTTATGAGTTGCATCGGAATAAAATTATAGCACCAGCAATTAATTGTTCTCCTGAGGAAGGTGTCGACCCGTAGAAAGGTCCTAATGTATGAGAGTAAAACCCTTTCGATCTTAGGCACATCAAATATTGAAAAACAGAACTAAAATGTTGCATATATCACCTAAAGGGATCCCGAGTAAATTATAATTTAAACAAGATCTAATTGTTCATATGTTATTGCCTCTTAGTCAATCAGATCAAAAACAGAATGAATCATAGACGTAAGAAAGACTAAAAGGAGATTCTGTAATTTCTAAGTTGCTACCGAATTATACAAAAATACTGTATACAAATGATGGAGCTTACATGACCAATCTATCATCTGATAGCGATGGAAGAATGCGTTTGACGGCAACTGGTGTTCCACGCCAATAGGCTTTCAGAATCTCACCAAAAGAGCCCTACAAGCATCACCGACCATAAGTCAAGCATATATTGCATGTTAATTACAAAAATACAGCACGTGCCTGTATGCTAATAAACCAAACTTCAAAACAGAAAGTAGATAACTTCCACTCCTAAGGCAAATGATAACATACAAGACATCCATTGGCAGAAAGCAAAGTGCAAGAAACGATGCAGTAAACAATTAGTAAATTTAGGGTTAGATTAGGTTCTTTGATTTTCTTGATATGAGGTTACATCTAAAAGTTGATTGCAGGGTAAGTAATATCTCTGGAGGAAAAGCAAATCATCTCCTACAAATTAACTACGAAGAATTTTATATTTTGTTTGATTGTAGGCTAAAATCATGAAAGGAACCATCTTTTGCAAGTGAAACAGAGAAAAGACAAAAAAGAAGCAATCAAAAATTGCAACAAGAAATAATAAATTCTATTCCAACTTCTTTGAGCAGTTTGCCTATCCCTAATTTATAGACAATCCATTATTACCAAAATCTACAAACATCAAATCGCACCTTCCCTATCATATTTGAGTTTGAGAAGTCCAGCTCGGAAGGGTCAATTTCCCAGTCACACTTGTTCGGCAGAGGAGGTGGAACCGGCTTCGGTTCAAAATGGCTTCCAGTTTGGCCCTGCAGCATGAAGAATGACCCTTAGAACTTTATTTATTATCGAATAGCAAATTGGTAGTATAGGTATGAATGGATCATCATGAAGCTTAGAGAACATCTGGTTGATGAATGAGGAAACTAACGAGGTTTCTTAACTAGGAATTCGTCTTTGTACTTGAGAACTTTTAAGATGTAAACATATCCCAAAAATCGATAAAACATTTTTCAATATTCATAGACAACTACTATGTGAGTATGAACTCCACCAAATCTCCGACAATTGGATGCTGATATTGATGCATAATTTAGCTTCAAAAATCTCTTTCCCCACATTCCAATTAAGCATCATCTCAGCTTGCCAAGGATGTTAAAAAGTACTGAAGCAACGTCATGGTTTATTCTAACAAAGACAAAAGTTTTATACAACGCAGATAAATAAAGTTTTATACTTTGTTTCTTCTTCACTAGTTTACTAATACAAACAGAGCGAAAGGGAAGTAGAGAGAAGGCCATGAACTTACAAAAGACAAACCGCCATATGATTTTAACAGCTCAATCACGGCGTATTTCTTCGCTCCTTCTGCATCCGCCAGAGGCTGCCATTACCCAAAAAACAAAAAAATCTCAGAAAAAAAAACAAACAAATCAAAAAAAAAAAATTAAAATAAAATAATTCAGAAAATTGGAATGAAGAAGTAGAAGAGAGTAGAGAGGAGAATGGAATCGAGAAAATCACCGTATTCTTCCAGCGATCCTGAGCGTTGACGTCGGCGCCACAATCGATGAGGCACTTGGCGATGTCGGTCCAGCCATGGAGGGAAGCCACGTGGAGGGGAGTGCGGTTGTCGTAGTCCCTGGCGTGTACCAGCGACCGATCCTCCTCTAGCAGCTTCCGCACCGCCGCCGCGTCGTTCTGGTGAGCGTGCCACAGAATCAGCGACGTACGGCTAACCCTCGCCTTCTCCTTCTGCTTCCCCTTCTCCCCCACCCCCTCCGACGACGACGAAGGCCCGCATGGCGTCCCTCCCTTCCCGCCTCCGGCGCCCCCCGTCGATTCCGGCGTCGACTCCGAGCTCATCACCACCAACGACCCGATCCAATAGATCTCTCTCTCTTTCCTCCTTTTTTTTTTTTTTTTTTTGGTGTTCAGGAAATTGGGAGCTGACTTTTCGAGTGAATTTGGGATTGTGTCGTCTTCTTTCCTAAAATAATTTATTAAATTTATTTATTGCATTTAATGAGTTCCCTTTCTTTTGTTCCTTTTTTTTTTTTCCCCTCTGCTTCTTCTTCACTGTCTGTCTGTTTCTCTGAGCTTTTACTTTTTCAACGGTTTATGGATGGATCCACTTCCTTTCATTTCACACTTTCCAACCTTTTTTTTTTTCTTTTTCTTTTTCTCATTTTTCTTTTATAAAAAAATTAAACATGTATTTTTTCCTTGATTTCACTGGCCGTTACTTATTGCACCTTATTTCTATAATGTCAGAGAGATATTTCCTGCAATTACATTTGACAACTTAAAAAATATATAAATGAATTCCTTTTTTAAAAAAATTAATAACAATTATTAACATATATAAATTTATCATAAGTTCGAACTCTTATCATCATAAAAAAAAATCATTATATATTTTTAAAAAATGTGCTAGATATCAACCTATAAACTCCTTTTAATACAAGATTCGATTGGTGGGACCAACCATGGAAATTTGCCTAATGTCAGAGCTACCGCCAAATGGGGAACGCGTCAACGGCCCATCCTAATTCCCAAGGTGCGGCTGATGAGCTGGCGAATATATATGAACACACACATACATAATACATACATACATATATACATACATACATATATATATATATATGTGTGTGTGTGTGAAAGAAAAACGAAGAGTCTCCTGTCACCTAGGCTGGCATTGGTGTACCACTTGGGATTCATAATCTCATTGACTTCATTTATTAGCAACAGAATATCTGCTTTGATAATTGTGCATATCCATTTCTGTGTAGTAACAAACCAAGACCCCCGTTTAGTAAAACATTTAGGGGGTGTTTGGTAAAAAATTTAGTTTAAATTAAATCATATTTTTTTCATCATGTTTTTTGTCTTTTCCCTTAAAAAGTTTGTCTTTTCTGAAAATTCAAAAAAAATTTACTATTTAAACTTACAAATCTTAACTCAAACTTACACACCAAACACCCCCTTACTTCTACTTTTAATCAATAAAAGTAGTGACGTAAAAACTGTAATTTTTTAATAAATATTTAAAATTAAAACATTTTTGATATTAAAATAATCATTAAAGGAATTTGATAAGTACTTAAAATATTAAATAAAATTTATAGTGTTGAATTTAAATTTTATTATAAATTTTAAAATTTACTCAGAAGAATTTTTATCAAAAATTATATTTTTTAACTTGAACAAAAAGTATTTTTGAAGGCTGAAAACTCTTCTGACATGTCATCCAAACACTTACGGAAGTTGTTTTTGGACCTAAAAAGCCGAAAGCCTTTCATTTGTTATAATCTTCCATATTTAGGACATAAAAAGAGTTAATAATATTTACTTTCCTGCCATTTTGAAGCAATTCTGTTATCTTCTTCTATCAAGATTTGGTAACTAATTATTGAAACTTTGTCCCAAAAATTTCACTTCCCCTTGATAACACCTTTGATAATAAGGCCGTACTTCACAATTTCTTTGTTTACTCTTTTCTAGTAAACTCTGCCAAATAGGCCTTACACCCTACAAATTGGGTTCCAGGTTGTTGGAGTGCCAAATTTGGAATTGGACAGAAAATTGGAAAAAGGAAAAAGGAAAAAAACTAAATGAAGAAATAGATTAGGAGTCAGGAGACTTTTATTTGATTATTAAATAGAAATCCAATATGAAGGTGAAGGAGACAGATACATCACATGAGGAGCTCTTTTTCTATTTAGCTGTTTCTTTTCTTTTCTTTTCTTTTTCATTCACAAGGTAATATATATCACAGCTTCAGGTATTCAGTATAATATTGCAGTATATTTTATAGACATTTCTCTTGAATATGGCGGTTTCTTGCGCATTTTGTAACTTCAACTACAGAAACTTCAAACCAAATCCTCTTGGTCCTCCAGAGATCGTTTGCGGGCCCTCAGGTTTAATTCCAGGCTTTGAGGAAGAGGAGGTGTTCTCCCCCTGCGGAACAGGACTGCGAGAGCTCTCATTTTATGGCAAAGATCAAAGACCTGCGAAAGAATACGGAAGGAGTTGTTTGACAAAGATATAGTCCAAGGCTTGAATTCCAAGAAATATTTAGAGACTGCTTCGCTTTGTTACCGATGAGGCCTCTATTTCTGCAACACCTTCACAACCTTTGCCTCCTCCTTGCAATAAGTCGCAGTATTTTACAGCTTCGTTCTCGTCTTCAAATACCTGCCAAACCAACGAACTTATCAACAGAGTAACCAGGGATGAAAAAGAAAAGAGTAAACAAAGAAATTGTGAAGTATGGCCTTATTATCAAAGGTGTTATCAAGGGGAAGTGAAATTTTTGGGACAAAGTTTCAATAATTAGTTACCAAATCTTGATAGAAGAAGATAACAGAAGTGCTTCAAAATGGCAGGAAAGTAAATATTATTAACTCTTTTTATGTCCTAAATATGGAAGATTATAACAAGTGAAAGGCTATTCCACCAACGACTCTTATTTCAAGCAATGAAGGAATGCAGAACTCTAAACTTTCTCTTTATGCACTGTTTAACATAGTTACCAATGATAAACAGACGCCCTTTACCCCCTTATGCATTTATCTGCACAATATGTGTAATGACATAGACAATCTAACAAGGTCAAACCTTTAAAAACAACTGAGAAAATCTGTGAATACTTACAAGTACACCCTCCCTAACGTCCTCGACGAGCATCTGAAACTTCAATCCATTTTTCGATCCATTTTTTGATTGTCTAGTCTGGTTTCCCATTCCAGATCGTAATTTTCCTCCTTGGGAGAACAACAGTCCAAGCTCCCTTTCCACTTCACTGTTACAATCACGAAAGCTAAGGAATGAATAACACTTGGGAGTTGTAGTTGTAGGTTAGGAAAGCACATTAGTTTATATCAGACCTGCGATTTCTTCGGGTTTTCATCGTACACAACAGGTTTTCCCTTTGGGTTAGTACATATACAGGCTTTGAAGTATCTCTCCATGGGTTGGCCTCCAATACTGATTAAGAATAACAAAGGATCAAACATCCAAATGATATGCATAACATATAATAAATCAAAAATCTAATATGTCTTGAAGTAGATCGGATGATACTATGTGCAGATGAAACTGCACATGAGAACATGTCACGAGGTACACCAAAACAACTCAATCAGATACTTATCCAAAAAGAAAAAAGATAAAAAGAAACTCTCAATCAGATGGAAAGAAGAGTGGCTTAGATGAAATAAAAGTACGGGTTTGACATTCCAAAACATGTTTCTAGAAAGTAGAACCTCAACTCTAGTTACATTGTAAGAAATGTGTAAATTCCATTTTCTACCAACCAAACCAATTAATGATCAAAATATGTAACGACCAAATACACAGCAGCTCCATGTGATACATTTTGCAAATCACTAAACGCAGCGGCAAATTAACAACCTTCGAAGCTAATATCACACATAAATGAAGGTCCAATAAAAAACAAGTGTCTTCAATTATAAGACAAACCATCTCAGCAAAAGCAATTTTTATCATGCATCCAAATCAATGGTTTTCAAATTTTAAATTTGTCCACAAACTCAAACTCTTTCCAGCTCAATATCAATAACTGTTTCAGGTTCTATATACATTAAAAAAATTCCATTGATATTTGGCTTCAAACTTCATTTCCAGGGTAATTCAAAGAAATAGAACCAGAAATTTCAAGCAATCAGTCAAACATACAAAACGCAAGTCCATCAAACTAATAAAAACGCGGAAAAAGAATGTCTATATCACCACACGCACCATCATAGCTGCTGCTATCGAACGTCTGCTGGAGATGTCGGCGCATATCGTAGGCACGGGAAGAGACCCTCTTCACGAACTCGTCCGAAGTCCCCGGAATCGTCCCGTCCAGATGAAGCGCTCTCTCCACCTCCTCGCTTCCGTAGTCATTTTCCTCCTCATCCTCCGCCGCCCCGCCGCCGCTCAATCTACTAGAAGCTCGTCTCCACCGTCGTCTAGAAATTTCCGGCGAGCACGGCAATCCAAACAGAGAATAAAGCCGCGGACAACAACTGCGCGTCTGCAAACCACAAGGCGGGAAAACGAGCTGACGCCGCCGCGGACAGAGGGGGTCGCTTGGAGTTGGGGGCAGAACTAAAGAGGGCGAAACTGAAGAGAGAGAATCCATAGTACTTGGCTTCTTAGTTCTTCGTCTTCCACTGATTAGCGCTTGGGTTGAATATTCTTCTGAGAGTAGAATACTGAACGACAAATGGTGTAAATACGTCGAACAGTTGGTAGGCGGCGAGAGAAGTGAGAAAAGAAGGGACGACTTCTCTGCGTGAAGGAGTGAGTAACTGTGGGTAGGTGATAGAACAGAACAAAACAGGAAGGAAGGAAGGTGGGAGAAGAAAACTTGGGTTTTGGGAGTTCGGATATTTTTCTCTCTCTCGTCCGTGGCGGGTCAGGGAAACTCGTTCCGTGAAACGGACGGGTCAACTCGGGCTTGGGAAGATTCAAACAGATTCGTGTTTGTATGTGAGATCCAATATAATCTGGTCATCGTATGTCCACGTGTGAGGATTTAGCCCCTTTTTTCTGTTCTTTTTTCTTTTTTATATTATTTATTTATTCATTGGCAATTTTTTTTTAACACAGTACACAAAAACAACTTCCACGAAGATCACATGAGTCTTCAGGTAGAGAAATTAGGTTATTGGACGACTTGATTTTCTACTCAACAGGAGTTTGTGTAGTAACATCGCCCTGTTCATTAACTTTCTCAATGTCGAACAATTTGTTGGTTAAATTGCACAACTCTAATTTGATTAACTTTTGAGTTTAATTAAAAAGTATCAATAAAGTTGATCAACTTTAAATTTACACTCACCTGTAAACCCGTTAGCTTTATGTTCATATTAATTTTGTCAGTTGAACTTTAAAACTCTCACTTTATTTTTAAACTTTGAATTTGTCGGACTTATAAAAAAAAAAAATTAGTATCACTAAATCGCTTCAACTAGAAATTTTGTTAGAAATAAAATTTTGTTAGAAATAAACAGAAAAAGGACCATGTAATTGCAGTAAACCACCCCCCCCCCCCCCCCCCCCCCTTTCTGTCTATTTGTTTCAGAGTTTATGATTAAATTGGACAAATTTAAAATTTAGAGTAAAGTGAAATTTTTAACGCTTAGGGACAAAATAAGAGTGACCCTTAAGCTGTAGAGGTGCATATAATGCAAGAATAATCCTAAACAATAATAATGCCACACAACCAAAAATTTTGGTAGTCAATGCTTGTTGATGGTATAATTTCTCTGACGTCGGAGGACCACCTGTTAACCAAGGAACTAGGTGTGCTAGAGCAAATAGACCAATTTTCATGCCCAGTAAAGAAGATTCGCTGACCGAAATATATCCGACCAGACCAGGTAGGTCGGTTGCCAAGGATTCTTCCCGGAGCGCCCATTTGATCTACCAACGCATCCAACGTACTGTTGGTCCTCATGCTGGCTCTCCTTCATGGACCCCGAGTAGATCATCGTTAGGGCCTGTGGTACTGGTCAGGGCAACACTTCCCCAACCACAACTAGACCCTAGCCTGTGCTGTCGACCCCATACTGTCCTTGCCATGCCGTCCTATACTGGTTGACAACAGTACCGTGGCACAGCACAGCACACCCACCACCTTGCACCACCTAACACCTGACATCCACTACCTGTTACTGTACCTGTCCTTGTCCCTGTCTTGACGTCGGCTTTCGCCGTCTGACCGGACTGACATAGTACTCACCACCTGCACCGGTACTAATCCGTACTTGTGTCCCCCGTCACCAAACCAGAGGGGCACATGGCACTCGCCTAATGGAGATCTGGTGCCCGTATGCTTGAAGCATGTCTACTTGTCGGGATCACTCGGAGTACAATCCATCAAGGGTACCCGAATACTCGGACCCGTAGGGAACGCCTACAAATAGAGGATTAGCTCGCCCTTTCAGGTATGAACAATTTTTTCCTTATTAAAGCTCTGCCTCTCTGCTTGCTCATCAGTGTCATTATTGACTTAAGCATCGGAGTGCCCTTAGCAAACACCCCACTGGTGTCTCCCTTACTCCGAGGTGCTTCTCTTTTGCAGGCAACTAGACAAAGAACGACTGCTTAAGGCGGATCGCGTCAAGCGATCCCATCGGGTGTTGGGCCAAAGGTTTTTGGCATCAACAATGCTAAAATAAGGAATCAATGCTTACAGTGATACAAACCCAGCCATGTTTTCCGCTTTCAGGAAATTAAGGGGATATTATCGTTCTTATTATAGATTGAGGCACCTAAAAATCTGCCATTAGCTCTAAGTAAAACAATCTTTTAAATTATATAGAACAAGTGACCAATATGGACAGAGATGAGAAGATGTTACATAAACATTGACTCTTTAGTCCCATCGTCCAGAAATCAAAGTATGTGACCAATACAGGACATTGAAAATAATATATTGACCTTTTTCCCAAGTTTGTGTTCCACAGAAGCATGTGAGAGTCATGAAATTCATACAACAAAGGGCCTATTGGCTGCAGCGCAATCCGTGGAGTCATATGACAAATAGTATACTTACAAATTGTTGAAAGTGCATGGAAAAGGGCAGGTATAGGGTGATATCACAAAGATATGATCTAGGCAATAACCACGGGAAGCACTAGAACACATCACATACGAGATTATCACCTGCAACGCAAGCAATGTCAGGTACAGGTAATCGTTAACTACGAAAGAGCTTAAAATACAGGATCAATAGGATTGCAACAATAAGAGCTCCAATGACTGAGCCCATGATCCATTTGTGTTTGGTAATTCTCTGTGACATAGCAGTTAAGACTTTTTTACTTTTGTCAATGGCGTCATCTACTCCGTGAAGCTGCAACAGAGAGATCAATAAGTTCAGCATCGCATACAGGCATTATCTACGCATTAACTATGGTTTAACAAGGAGAACGTCTATGACTGAATCCAAGGGAGGATAAAATGTGAAAGCCCAGTAAAAACATACTTTCTTATGGGAATGTAGAAGAGTTTCGCGCTGTTGGTGCAAATCTTCGAGAATTGAGATACCAAGCTCTTCAGTCTCCATCATGGTTCTTCTGCTCTCTGTAATTCTCTCACCC
Organism: Ficus erecta; assembly: GCA_008635985.1. Taxonomy (NCBI): domain Eukaryota; kingdom Viridiplantae; phylum Streptophyta; class Magnoliopsida; order Rosales; family Moraceae; genus Ficus; species Ficus erecta. Next base: position 287,777 of record BKCH01000924.1, on the reverse strand, counting down.
GACTCATTTAATCTCTCTACTGACATTGCTAGCCTCTCTCTTTGTCCAGCAGAAGCCTGCATAACGTTCATAATTGGCAAGCAATATGTTTTAAAGTGTTCAGAACAGAAAAGATCTCTCTTTAACATGTTTTAAGGTCCGTAAGAGAGAAGGGATACTTCTAGATAAGTCCAACCCAGACTAGGCTATCATCAGAACAGCAAAATAGAAACTGCATTTCAGATCCTTTTGCCCTAGTCACGGTCATAACAACCAAATGTTAACAAGAGTGTCGTTGAAGACAACGAAAAATCTTAACCCAGTCAAAGGGTCATTACGAGAAATTCCTATAATAACTTGAAAGGACAATGCCCATCATAACTTGCTTTGATAAGAGTTTTCTATGGGAGAGAGAAATAAAAAGCACTCGGTAATTTTCATCCACCTTCCGCACTTATAAAATTACAAAGAGAGAGGTATTTGCAGCAATATTACAATGATTGGATGCCTCAACTCTAGGAGAATGATTATACGTTATCACACCATGAAAAAGAAAATCTAGAAACTACACAATTACAGCAGCTAAATGATCCTGATTGAGTTGACTAGGCATGAATGAGGAAATTATAATCTAGAAACTAGTTTCAAGTCTCAACCCCAACACATCAAAACAAGCACAGAACTCATTGATCAAGATAGCACAGTGGGAGACACAAAAAATTCACACATCAAATACCTGCAAATTACAAGCTGGAAGAACAGTATCAAAGACGTACCGAAATAGCATCCGCATTTCTGGACTCCAACAACTCCTCACGGGCAGCTTGATTAGCATTAGGCGAACTCACTCTCTTGAACTCCTTCTTCAACTGATTCAGATCAGATTTATACTCTCTCAATTTAGCAAGAAGCACAGCCTTCACACTCGGCTGCAGACTTCTCGCTTCCAAATCCATTTTCCGAATCTGGGAAAAAAAAACCAAGCAAAAAACCCACATCACATACGACAGAAAATGAATTTCAGAAACGATAACAAAAAAAGATCGAAAATTTTACCAAGTATTACCAGAACATCAGCTTCATCTATTCCAGTTTTAATCTCGGAGAGCTTCTGCTGCTTCTGCCCTGCAATCAACTCATAAAATTCAAGAGAGTAAACAGACAGAAACTAAACCCTAAATCGAGAAATTCGACAGTTCAGTAGGCTGATCAGCACAATCAACATCAAAATCGAACGAGACAAACAGAAAAACTCACTGAAACAAGGAAAAGAAGAGGAATTGAGAGTGAAATAACCTTGATCGGAAAGAATGGCGGCGGAATTGCATTTCCGGGAGAGATTAGCAGAGAGCTCGCAGTACTGACGCTCGTAGCCTTCGAAGACGTCGCTCATGTTTGGCCGGCGAGCGAACTCTCTAGTTGTTGAGTTTGAGGTCTGAAAACGCCAAATTCAGCACAAATCGGAAGGATAATCGGCACACAGGGGATGAACGATCTGATCTGGGTTCGTTTCCAAGCTCCGGGCAGTGCAGAACCGTCTAGTCGCGACCCGGATGAGACTTGTTATATGACGGTTAGTCCTTAAACTACTACATTTTTACGGTTTTTTTTTTTTTTTTTGGTCGTCGTTAAAGGCCATGAATAAAGTCACAAAAATGTCATTCTTTAAAGAATTTAGGATTATTTTAACCCAAAAAAAAAATTCACAACGTCAAGAATATAATAATTTGATGATCAATCGAATAATTAATTTTTTTTTTCAAATTAAGTATAATTAAGGGTTAATTTGGCATTATTGCTGTGAAATTACTTTCACTCCGTTTAGTAATTCAACTTAAATTTATATTTTTCATCTCAGTTTATTTTTTTCTAAAAAGTCAACAAAAATTATAATTAATTTTTAAAAAGTTAATCAATTCCAACTTAAAAATTTCAACGTAATATTAAACAGAGACAATTTTGTCATCAGTTTAAAGTTGTTTAGGCTTTTAATAATTTTTTTAAGTTTCTTTGAATAACAGGAAAAAAAAAAGTTAAAATGTTTGGAAAATTATGAGTAAAATTATTATGGATGTGTACTAAACTAAAATGGACATATTTTTATTTAGTAAATATTTTAATACTAATATGTAGTAAAATATATTAATACACATATTAATTGCTATATTGGAATACAACTAGACACAATTGTGAATTCATGGTGAGTTTAGGCTATAATAAAACCTAAAAACAACAAGAAGTTTAGCAATAATAATTGATCCATACGAGTATTTATGTTAAAAATTTATAACAAGATACAAAATTATTCCTATTAATAAATTAGACTATTGAAAAAATTAATCAGATTAAAATTGCTAGTAGACCAGGTCTTGCTGACAGTTAAAAAAAAATGAATGATAGAAAATAGAAATCTGCTTTAGTTTGATATTAATAACAGCACTAGTAGATACCTTTTTGGTAACAAACTTATCTCCCCATGTCCAAAGCACTACTCAAACTAAACAAACCCAAACATCTCCGCACGTCTTTTTGCTCCATCAAATAAATATCATCACAAAATTAAAATAATGGTATCAGCTTTTCCACTCCATTACCCTCTTTTTTCTCTCGATTAAGCCATTATTATCACTATTGATCCCCGTTTCATTTCATTTCCTTGACTCACACAGGACAGAAAAAAGCCTCTGTTTTCCTTACTACAAATAGAAAGAACCCAAAAAATGGGCCATGACGGCTTCACTGCCCTCAAAAGAGGCTCATCACCATTCTACTCCGCCACTCTCCCCACCACCACGGCCGTCACCACCACCGCCGCCGCCGCCGCCGCCTCCGCTGCCGCCGCCGCCAGAAGTCGTTCCGTTCCTCGCAGCCGTCAGATCAAGAAAACGTTCAACAACGTGAAGATCACTCTCCTATGCGGCTTCGTCACCATCCTCGTCCTCCGCGGCACCATCGGCATCGGAAGCCTCACCGGATCTTCCTCCGACAACGTCGACGCTCAGAAGATCACCGAGGAGACGAACCGAATTCTCGCCGAGATCCGATCCGACGACGCCGACGATCCCGCCGAGTCCGAGACCAACCCGAACGCAACCTATTCTCTCGGCCCCAAAATCTCGAATTGGGACTTGGAGAGAAAACGCTGGCTATGGGAAAACCCTCAGTTCCCTAACTACATCAACGGAAAAGCTAGGGTTTTGCTAGTTACTGGCTCGCCTCCGAAGCCCTGCGACAACCCCATTGGAGATCACTACCTTCTGAAGGCGATCAAGAACAAGATTGATTATTGCAGGATTCATGGGATTGAGATCGTCTACAATCTGGCTCATTTGGATAAAGAACTCGCCGGATACTGGGCCAAACTGCCGTTGATTCGGAGATTGATGTTGTCTCATCCCGAGGTGGAGTGGATATGGTGGATGGACAGTGACGCTCTGTTTACCGACATGGTGTTTGAGATTCCTCTGTTTAAGTACAATGATTACAACATGGTCATTCATGGGTACCCGGATTTGTTGTTTGAGCAGAAGTCATGGATTGCTCTGAACACGGGGAGTTTTCTGTTCAGGAATTGCCAGTGGTCGTTGGACTTGCTTGATGCTTGGGCTCCGATGGGTCCGAAGGGACCGATTCGCGAAGAGGCCGGGAAGATTTTGACGGCGAATTTGAAGGGGAGGCCGGCGTTCGAGGCCGACGATCAGTCTGCATTGATTTATCTGCTGATATCAAAGAAGGATCAGTGGATGAAGAAGGTGTACGTGGAGAATTCTTACTTCTTGCATGGATATTGGGCAGGGTTGGTGGATAGGTATGAGGAGATGATGGAGAAGTATCACCCGGGTTTGGGCGATGAGAGGTGGCCTTTCGTGACGCATTTTGTGGGGTGTAAGCCTTGTGGGAGCTACGGGGATTACGCGGTCGATAGGTGTTTGAAGAGTATGGAGAGGGCTTTCAATTTTGCTGATAATCAGGTGCTCAAGTTATATGGGTTTAGGCATAGAGGGTTGTTGAGTCCTAAGATCAGGAGGATCAGGAATGAGACCACCACACCTTTGGAGTTTGTAGATCAGTTCGACATTCGGCATTCTGCTCTCAAAGGCAGACATTGAGAATTTTAGATCTTCATTTAACCCCATTTCTTGTTTTGTTTTATGTGTAACTCTTTCTCCATGTCGTTTTGCTGTTGTCAGTTATCCGAGTTAGTTGCTTTTCTCTTATTATTGCTCTCTTTGTGAAAGGACTAAGAAAAAAAAACAAAAAAACAAAAACAAACGGCTGATTACACTCTAGTATAGCTATTTCTGTGCTGGAATGAGATACCCTTTACTGTATCTGGAAACTTTTGCTACTTCCTAATGAATTGCCTGTTCTCCAAGAATTTTGGAGTCTGTTGTAGCTGGAATTTCACTTTCTTATTGTCCCTTGAACATTTCATACAAATCCATTTGAAAGTTGAAGCTAAATGCTGACTTTTGAGCCTCATGACAAGACTTGAACAGGATTATGGTACATCACTACTTGCTTATTGCCTGTTTTCAGTGACTTTAGAGGTCACAAGTACTTTAACATACATATATATGTACATAATTTTATTTTTTTTTTTGGCTAAAGTACATTAAAAGTATGTCAAACAGCTCATCGGCACTAGCCTAATGAATCCTTTTGTCGTGCTAAAATGTGATAACTACCAGTATGTCAGTTGGAAAGACATCTTTTTTTTTTTTTTTAAATCAATTATAAGAAGTTGGTGTTTGAGACAAGCCAAAAATCCTAGGCTCATAATGATGTATAATTGTACAGAGATGAAAACTACAAAAATAATGAAACTAATATGGACTTTGAAGAAACAACTATATATGGTGTAGTTCAACATGGCACAAAGCAACGCCTATGGATTTTGCAGTAGAAAAGTAAAAAGAGAGCCGTCACCTAGATCCTTGTGTCAGTAACTCAACCAACTCGGAGCACCGGAACCCGGCGTCGCACCGATAACGCCTCGTTCATCTCGGCAATCTGAACCAGCAGCTGGCTGATTTTCTGCATGTCAATACCAATTTCAAATATTCATGTTCATAACGATCAAATTAGCTGAAATATGCTTAGAATTTTTGAAATTCCACAGTTGACTTGTAATCAAAGAATAGCAATTTACTGTAAAGTCTGGTGCTTTGGAAAAACAACCAACCTCGTCTTTATCTTTTAGGAGAAGAATTAATCGCTCTCTGTCATCACGAAGCTTGACTCGAGTTCTCCATCGCGGCTTCAATTTCAGGTAAAGCAGACACAGAGACAGCAGCACCGCCGTCACCACTCCGGTCACCGACGCTATCGACCAGAATCTTCCGACGATCATCCGGTAGTTACAGACCTTGGATGCCCCTCGAAGGACCTCGGCGCTCAGAATCCCCAATCGCAGCCTAAATCGCTTCCCGATCTCCCTGGCCGCCACCAGTCGGGAGTCCGATCGCCTCCTCGTCGCCTCCTCGTCGCGCTTGGCATTCGTGGACGACGATGAAGACGGCACCGCCGCCGCCGCCGGTGGAGACGGCGGCGATGCCGGCGGAGGCGTCGGCGACGACGAGGACGATGATGGTGACGGCGAATTATGTTCGTGAGGATGAGGAGGAACAACAGGAGAGAGAGGCGGTTCGACGTCGCCTCCGCGGTTGTCGTCGTCGTCGTATCTAACCGGGACGGCGTCGTTCTTCCATGGAGATGCTGGTTGGGGAACTGAGGGACGGGTCTGAGGAAATGAAACTTGGATTTGTTCCCATTCGCTGAGGTCGTCGGAAACCTCGGTTTTTTCCGCCATTGATTTGGGTCTGAAGCCCTCTCTTCTCAGCTAAACTAGTGACACTGGGGAAATCTAGTGGATGGAAAAGGCTACAAATGGATAATTTGATTTACTGATTTAAAAATAAAAAATAAAAAAGACTGGATATTTGTTTTGCAGTTCAAATTGGTGTATATCTGGTTACGCTCAGGGACAAGGGGCAAAAAAGGGGTGGCCAAGTGTGTGATATAGTACAGTGATGGTTTTGCAACTTACAAGTATCTGCGGGGAAGGTATAATATCTTTGTTGTGGTGGAAATATCTAAGGTAGACCTTGATGATGATGCAACTGACAGGGATTTGTTTTTGTACTTTATTAACCATTTTGATAAGCTATTTTGAGGTTTAAATTTGAGTAAGACGTACTTAATAAAAATAACGGATCTTGAGAAATTTACATTCTTTATTGTGAGGAGATCAAAATCGAATATTCATACATTTAAAATGATAATCGGATGAATGAGAAATTGATACTTAAAATATCAGTTCGTTGAGCTTGCCCTCGCTAGGGCTATGTTTTGCATTTTCGGATTAATCATGCTAAAATCTCATCGATCAAAGTTTGTAACACCTCTTTTTAAAGTCTATTAAAAGAGGCCTCCATAAGAATATTGAACACATAACACACAATACAAGTTCATTTTTCTCTCTTGCTTTTCTTGTTGTTCTTGGGGGTTTTTCTCTTGTAGTCGTCTTGTAGTTTTTGGTGATAGAAGGAAGACTTTGGTTTCAAGTTCGCCGGAAGTGGTTTTCGATTGTGCTAGGCTACCGTTATTCGTCGTTGTATCCTGAGAGACAGACATCTGTTAAAACCTCGTGTACTTACCGGAGGGGGAGAATCTGTTTCAAGGAAAACGTGACACACGTGCCTCGACGTTCTTCATCTTTGTGTTGTTTCATTTAAGTTAAGCTTGAATTTCGGTTGTAGAAATTTCTCTTATATCATACTTGTTCGTTATTTAAGCTCCATTATTTTCTAACATTAGACAATTCACCTCAGTCATATGTCGATGTCTCTGTTTGGAAAAGACTGAACGTATATTTAGCATGTTTTTTTTTTTTGTTTGAAACGTGGAATGCGTTTGGTTCGCCGGTTGAAGATGAAATTTTTAAGTTGGAGTTGGTTGATTTTTTAAAAACTAATTATAAATTGTGTTAATTTTTCAAAAAAAGATAAAAACTGAAATGAATAAATACAGTTTAATTGGAGTTAAATTTAAACGCTAAACAAAGCAGTAGATTTAGCATGTTGGTTCAAATCAGTAGATTGAGCTTTTTATCTACTCTCTCTCATGATCAGTAATGCTTACGTTCAAAGTTTGGGGCAGCTTCTTTCCACTTTTGAAAGTGCAAAATGTGACCATCACCAAATGTAATGGCCAGTAATAACAAAATTAGCATGGTTGGATTTATGATTTAAGATTCAGGTGCTGAATTTTTTTTAAGGTAGTCATCTTTATTTTTTTTATCTCTGCTAATTTTGAAGTGATACATTATTTATGTTTTAAAGATAGCTAATTTTATTATTTACCGAGACCACAAAAAAAAACACATAAGAAGACGCGACAAAAGATTTGGCTCATTTTTCGAAGGTCTTTGATATAAAGATTTGTTTTCTACTAATTTTGTACTCAACATAACATGACGTTCTATGTAGAGCATCTGCTATTACACTTGATGAGATTAAGATGAAGTTCTTCGTGTTCGAGAGATTAAACTTACGGTTAAGACCTTCCGCCAACATTCTTGTTAATGTCTAAAACCACCCCTTTGATAATACTATGCTCGTCGATCAACAAAAGAAGAAAGAAATTGCAAACTATGCAATAGTTCTATCCTAAAAGATTGTTTAACCATACTTCTCAAGGAAAGTGGAATATCTTACAAGTAAACAAGGAAAAGCATTACTCTGTGTCTTATATTTCAATCATTTTTAAAATCAGTATTTTGATGTTGAAAAAAAATCTTATTACAGTACTTTGTTATTTAACAAAATATGTATGGGTAGCCTGAGCTTACTTTTTGGCACATAAAATGACGATTTAACTCTTTTAGCAGTTGTTTGGTGTTGGAGTTAGGGAATCATAAATTTGAATTCAAACTCAACTTAAGTCATTTGTTGATTCATTTAAGTCTCAACTTACCTTTGGACCGTTGTTCAGTAAACTCAACTAAGATTATTGGGCACGATTCTCTCTCCTATGTGCTGCTACAGTAGTTGAAAACTCCGATCCCTTTCATCCCCTCTCTACTCTGGGTCTTCCCAGAGACCACCAGCTTCGACTGTATGTAGTAGAGATTCTCTCTTTCTTGAATGCCTCTATAAGCTCCATTCTTTAACTCTGTACGCCTTTCTCTCTTCCTTTCGCTTGAATTTGGGTTGTATAAATTTTGGGGTTTTTGCTCCCCTCTATCTAATATCACACCAAATCTGAAGTCTTCCCATTTCTCTCACCCAATGGAAACCACCAAACTTTAACTCATCCCTTTCTAAACCCAAAATCCCTAATTTCTTTTATTGTGTTTTCTCTACTTTGGACTTTTACTTTAATAACGACAGGGAATTTGCGAGATCAACGGGTTTGTTTAACCAAAACATGTTGTTGGTCTCGTCGGTGGCCGAAGCGACTTCAACTAGGGTGTGCGAAGCACACGCAAGCTAAATGGCTCATTACCCACTATTTCAGAGTTCGGAAATCAAGTCATCGACCCGTTGCTTCATGCCCTGATCCGCTGTCCACCAATGTATACTCATCCTCCGGATCGAACTTGATAACCTTATTATAATCTCTTAACTTTGTTCTCAAATAATTTAGGTACTGTTGCATTTGTGTTTGTTGTTTGATTCCTGAGCTGTGTGGAGTTGTTTTCTTTTCTTTTCCTTTCTTTTTTTTTGGTTTATTTGAAGAAAAAAAAATTGGTGTAGCTCTGAACATTATCAATGTACTTCACAGCTGCTTTGCACAAGTTTCTTCTAGTTTAATATACTGGTTTTGTGTGTTGGATTGATGGTCTTCATTTTTATAGAGAGAGATCTTATTGTTCTGGTTCTCTGTATTTGCAACTATGTGGTGAATGATGCTGTTTTTTGTTTTTTTTACTTTTTGGCCGCTTGATTTAGTTCCTTTCCATGTGTTGCACTCACAGATTTAGGGGCATGGTGTTTACATGTTTTAGACTTTTCATGTTTACATGTTGCTGTTGATGTGCACTTTTCCCATCAATTTGGCTATGATGTAAAAAGCCCATGAACCTACATGTTATTTTGTTTGACTGGTGAGTCAGGATTACGATATAGAATTTCAGTTACCGGTATTTGAACCCGGTTTAGTATTTAAGGGGCTCACTTATTGGTTCTAGTTGCCATGAACTTGTTTAAGCCCTAACTCCTGGTTTATATGCAGCCATAGCTGATTTTGTATCAGGTCTGTGACACACTTCAGATGAAATTTGACAATAAATTTAAACTTAGCCAAATTCTCCTCATTTAGTGACTATTAAAAATGTCGTTTTTCTATTTTACTTGTCAAATTGTTAAGGAAATGCTTCGCAAATTGTCGGGTCAGTCGTACTTTTGGGATGACGCAAAGGAAAAAAAATGTCTTTGAAAATTTGGATGAGTATTTGTCATATAGTGGCAGTAAACATCCTTCAATTCATATTCTTGAACAATGGGCCGCTGAGTTTAATACGTTATACGGTGGAGTACCCGCATGTGGCTTAACATTATATCAAAAAAAAAGATCACATGAAGAAAATATATAGGGGCTGGAAGGCAATGCAAGTTCAGACCGGGCTTGGATATGATCCAGTGATCGATAGAGTCATATGCTCGGATGATGCTTGGCAGAGCTTTATCCAAGTAATTGAATTGTCTTCTTGTCATGAGTATATACTTATTTAAGCAAATAATTAGTATATAAGGATGTGTGGATTATTGAATTTGCAAGTTCACGAGGAGTTCAACCATCTCCGCCACAAGGAGTTATATTACAATGTTTTCGAAAAGAATCATGCAGCTGATGCTTCGGAATTTGGGTTCGTGCCTATGTGGGAGGCTAGTAATCCATACGTCAAGGCTGATATGTCTATGGACAACTTCGAAACCCAACCGATTTTAAGTGGGGATCCGACACCGACTAACAATCAGTGACAAGTGACGAAGCTGGACCATCACGATCTAGGGACAGTTCCGACAAGAGAAAGTAAAGAGAGGCAACGGACGAGATAACTTACTCGGCTATGCATGAAATAGTCAGTTATTTCCGTGGTCGCTCACAAATGGGTACCAGTAACGAACAATCAAGCTGACCGGATCACTTGCTTACTTGCATGAATTTGTTGACCGAGATGGGTATGTCACTTAATATTTGGATGATTATATGGCACTACTTCGAGGCTAATTCATGGGTGCAATATACCTTTCCGCACTTACCCAATAAGGATAGGCGGGACATTATTACATCTGTTGTAAAATCTCAGTCTCTACCTGCTGTTTGAGTTTTTCCTATATTCTTTTTTTTAGGCCTATATTCTTTTTCCCTAGACATTACATTGCTTTGGTTCATTTGTTATTGGATTATGTTTTTTTATTTATTTCTCGTGTTGGGCCTAATAGATGTTGGGTGTGTTCGTTGCTACCCTTGAACTTATTTATGTTGTTGGTTTATGTGATTTTACATTTTGTTTATTGAATATTTATTTCATTAATTATTAATTGTACAATTTGAAAAAAATAGTTTATGATTTGTTCGAAAAGATAGTTTATGAGGTTCATTTTTATTTTAACTCCCTCTGTGCTTAATTAAATATGGTATGAAAAAAAATGTTCTTAAACAAGTACACAAGTTTATTAAGTTAGTCAATCAATTCTCAATATGAATCAGTATAGTTCGACTTCCGAACCTGAAGAAGATCACCGATCCTTAGAAAATGAGCCAAGCGATGATGATGATTATCTTGCCATGGCAGTCGTTGCCGTGGCTGCTAGTAGGTGTAACAGACGAAAATATCCACAACCAATGCATAATTCGAGACTAACTGACAGCATGCATGTGGAAGAGCTAATATATGGCTATGAAAAAATTATTCAAGATTTGATAAGTATGAAAGCAGACACATTCAAAGCACTAAGTCATGTACTAGGTAGCAGGGAATTATTGATGCCGACTTGTAACATGAATGTGGACAAGCAGCTGTTCATTTTTTTGTCTATTTGTTCCCAAAGAGCAACGAACAGACACATTTCTTATTTGTTCCAACATTTGAGAAACAACTTCTCGTTGGTTCTTTAACGTGTTAATGACTATTTGTGCTTTGAAAGGCAAGTTCATAAGACCGTCCATGTACAATGAGGTTCAACCTTTGATCCAAGAGTACTTCTACTAGTATAGGCCGTGTTTTGATGTATGACACCGATGTCGTCACCTCCAATTTTCATATTCGGCTTATAATCAGGCACATTTCTAAATTTTTTTACACATATTATTAATACATTAAACACCTTCATCTACATTTTTTGTTCTTTATGCATAATTGTATTAGCGCTATAGATGGCACACACGTACCATGTGTGCCACGTCAGGATAATTCTGAAGCATGAATTAATCGAAAATGTATGAACTCGCAGAATATTTTGGCCACGTGCTCATTCGATATAAAGTTCACTTATATGTTGGCCAGCTATGAGGGATCTTGTCATGATGCAAGAATGCTGGAAGAGGCAATAACATTTTATGGATTCCCAATACCACTATCTGGTAAGGTTTTCTAAATTTTATATCACTATTATGTTGTATCAAGTAATTATAAATTCCATTTGATAGCGCGATGATTACTTGACAGGCAAATTTTACGTAGCCGATTCAGGATATGCGAATAAGTATTGTTTCCTTAGTCCATTTCAATGAGAGACCTATCATTTACGCGAATATCGGAAACGTCAAGTTGAATTGGGCATCCGAGGAGAAGTATTTAACTACACGCACTCATCTCTGCATAACTGCATTGAGCAAATTTTAGGTGTTTGAAATGCCATATTTAAAATATTAAAAGGCATCAATAATTATCCCATGGAAAAACAAATAATGATCACAGTGACCTGTGTTATCATTCATAATTTCATAAAGATGGTACATGTTGAGGATCCTCTTCTTGAATAGTATGGGGCAGATGGTATGCCCTTAGGTGGCCATATTGATGTTAACGCGGATGTCGTGTTAGACGACGATGACGATGATAGACGTCCAAGTACAGGAACACAAAAAGACGCATCGAGAAAGGGCGCAATAAATCAGCTTAGAGAAATATTGGCCAATGATATGTGGGAGAAATATTAACGATTTTCATGATATAAATCTACTTGAAATTAAGGCAATTTCTATTTGTTTAACATAAATTAGGGGGAACAATTTATTTATTTATTTATTAGCATTTAATTGGGTTGTATTGAAATATGTTGTATTTTATGACTATGTAAAAAAGATTGTAATTCATTTGATGTATTATATTAATGTGCTTTTCTTTTTTCTTTTTCTTCCCCTTTTTCCCTTCACAACCTATAATGACATGTTATATGAGGGGGGACAAACGGGATAAAAAACCTCATAAATTTCTTGTTATTTAAAAATAATCCAACTCAAAACAATTTTTTTTCTTTTACTACGGTAACAATTATTCTATACAAATGAACCAAAAATTAAAAAAAAAAAAAAGAAAAAAAAACTCATTTCCAATACATAATACATTTCTATTCAAGCACATTTCCCAATACAACTCAACTTTTACATCCAAACACTCAACTCAAAAATAATCCAACTCAAAACAATTTTTTTTCTTTTACTACGGTAACAATTATTCTATACAAAAGAACCAAAAAAAATTAAAAAAAAAAAAAAAACTCATTTCCAATATATAATACATTTATATTCAAGCAAATTTATCAATGCAACTCAACTTTTACATCCAAATATTAAACTCAAGTTAAACTTTTTCAACTCGAACTTTTTATCAAATGCTCAATTTTAGCTCTCAACTTAACTTATTTTAAATTCAACTTAAAAATCTCAACTCCAATTGTAACACTAATCTGAGGCTTAATTTTTATATACATATCTTTTGCAACACTGTATGTTCCTTTTTTTTTTTTTTCCTCTCTCTCTTTTTAAATTTAACATATGAGTTTCTCTTACAAGTAAACAAGGAAAAATATTACTCTGTATCTTATATTTCAATTTTTTTTTGCCTTTTTATTTATAATATCTTATTTTTTCCCCCTTTTGGTTACATTTTTAGAGTGAAAAGGGCATGACGGGAAAATTATATTTAAGAAACGGATTCAGGATATCTGAGGGCCTGTTTGGTGCACAAGTTTAAGATGAGATTTTTAAGTTTAAATAGTAAATTTTTTTGAATTTTCAGAAAAGACAAAAAACTTTTTGGGAAAAAGACAAAAACTTTTGGGAAAAAGACAAAAAAAAGTTTGAAAATCTGAGTTTGGACTTGAACACCAAACTCACCCTGATATTTTTTAAAACAACAAAGAACCTCAATAAGATTGTTCAAATTGCAAGATGTCAAATTGAGGAAAAAAAAATTTTTGATTGAGATATAATATAATAATAATTTATATCAGATTCTACTATAAAATGAAGAGCTCGAATCTTATGTAAAATAAAAAAAAACTGATATTTTTCTATAAAAATAATACAACATATAAAGCGGGGGGGGTTTCTTCTTTTTTTTTTTTTTTTTTTTTAGGAGAAGAGAATCTAGTGGGTTGTTGTGACTTGTGTGGACACTTGAAACCTGCTTATGGGGTGTGGCGTGCTCTGATGGGCTGTATTTGTACCCCAGATGTCACAAAAAGATAAGGCCTTACAAGTTACACCATCCATATCCATCATCACAACTGAACAACCAAGACATGGGCCAGGTATGTCTAGAGAGACACTACTAGAACGACCCCTTTTTACATTTCACATGTCTAGTCAAAAAAATGAAAATGAAAATGAAAAATGTGCCCCACGTTTTGGAGGAGAAAAAAAAAAAAAAAAGATTTTTGCAATTGAAAGGTTTGTTCTTTTGCATCAATGAATCATCACGTGCCATGTCACATGAGCTAAGCTCACACTACCCAAAAAAATAAAAAATAAATAAATAAATAATTAAATCTCAGTTTACACTGCGCGGGAAGTTGACTGGTCGGTAGGCCTACTGAGGTGAACAGTGAACTTTTGGCAACTGTTCCTTTACCTCAATCCATGGTGAAATTCCCAAATCACCCCCATTCCGCAGTTTGAAAAAAAAAAAAAAAAAACGTTATCGCCCAAAAACAGGACACAGAAAAGCCGAAACCGGAAAAGGTCTCGGTCCCGGATGCTGCAAAGAAGTTTCGTATCGCAAACGCAAAACGAAGAAAACGACAGGGTCATATTCGGAACTCAAAAAAAAAAAAAAAAAAAAAGCGCCAAAAAAATACGTTAAAAGCTGTCATTACATAAAACAATTCGAAACAATCCGTATTAATCGCGTAGATTCGAAATTCGATCTCCGGCGAACTGTTGACTTCAGCTTCGATTTCGATCTTTTGGTGGGAAGAGAAGAATGCTTGTTTCGGCGCTTCTCACGTCGGTGGGAATAAACTCAGGGCTGTGTGTTCTGTTCTTCGGATTGTACTCTATTCTGAGGAAACAACCTCTGAATTACGAGGTTTATGTTCCTCGTCTGCTGTCGGAGGGGAAATCTAATCCGACCAGCCATTTCAACCTTGAAAGGCTGATTCCTTCCCCTGGTTGGGTCAAAAAAGCCTGGAACCTCTCCGAAGATGAACTCTTGGCCTCCTCCGGCTTGGATGCCGTCGTTTTCATGCGTATCATAACCTTCAGGTACTTTGAATTCGATTTCATGGTCTGTTTTTTTAGTGGATAGAAATCAATTTTTGCATCAGAAGTTGAATTTGTCTCATGTCCTTAAGTTTGTGGGCTGGTATAATATTTGTACGTGGACAGCGTACCCTTTTCACTTAACTAGGTTTTAGGGATGCGTTCTATCCAAGCTTATTTAAGAATTTAGACATCTCGGTTTGCGTGAAGTAAAGTGAGACTGTTCATCTGTTGAATGGCGGATTAATTTGGATAGTTACTTTTTTGGATTGTTTACATTTTTTTCGGTAACATGACATGTATATCAGCAAGAGATGATCGCTCTACGGCTCTCTTTCCCATCCGTTAGAAGTTTGATTCTTTGTGTCTGTACTTTTAGTCCGTTGAAATAGTGAGATTGTGTGTGTTTGATGTGCACGGACCCCTCTGGGTTGTTGATGAGAGTGTGGACTGTTTCCTTTTCTATTTTACTTTTATGTCCGATTAGATTCTGAAAGTGGTGTTAGAGTGGGGGGTGTGAGGACACCGTTGTTGGCCTTTTTGTCGTTTGGCAAGAAATAGATATTTATTTCTTTAATTTCTTTTGTCTGCAGTCGATAGACGCATGGTACTGATTGATTTCTACTTTTGTTCTGATTGGATTATGCAGTTTGAAAGTATTCTTGTTTGCCGGGATTATTGGGATCTTTGTTCTTCTTCCGGTGAATTGCTCTGGAGATAAGCTTGACAATATAGACTTTGATAACCTGTCGAATAACTCGTTGGACGTGTTTACGATTTCTAATGTGAACAATGGTTCAAAAGTGTAAGTTTTCAATCCAAGCTTGGATATTAATGTGAAGACTAATGCGAGTGAAGTCATGTGAAAACATTTGTAGTAATATAACTGCCTAGGGGTGGAAATTTGTCGAAAATATGGTGGGAAGGTTGAAGAAACAAGAAACTTGTTTTCTTCTTTAAATTGTCCTGATAACATGTATATCAAGTTTTAAGTCCTAAGAAGTTATTAAATTTCCTTACATCCACAGTTTAAATCGTATGTAAACGAGCGTGAAAAAAGTAACTATCTGTTGTTTGGTTTTTGGCAGCCTGTGGGTGCACTTCTCTGCAGTTTATGCAGTCACGATTTTTGTCTGCTGCCTACTTTATTATGTAAGTAACTTTGTTATATTTTGGCTTCGTGATGTATGTAAACAGTTCTGAAGAATTTGGTCACCTCCACCGTTCTTTGCTTGTCTTATATTATTATTTGATCGTACTACGGGCATGATGATATACTAGGGTGTGCGTGCATGCGTGCGTGTGTCTGTGTGTTTGTTTACAGTTCATATTTGAGATGCTGGTGAACTGCCTTGTTATCTGCAGCCTAAGAGAAGAGCCAAAAGTTGAACTGGGTACTGAATATTAATTTTTCTGCAGGAGTTTAGTTATATTTCTTCAAAAAGATTGGCTTATTTCCATTCATCCAAACCCCAACCACATCAGTTCACGATCTTAGTTCGTAGCATCCCTGTTTCCAGTGGGAGCAGTGTCAGTGATAGTGTCGACAGCTTCTTTAAAGAGTTTTATCCATTAACATATCTGTCACACGTGGTTGTTCATCGAACAAGCAAACTTCGAACTCTCATTGTAAGCATTTCACTGCTGTCTATTTCTTATACCGTTGTTCTTATGTTTTCTGTTTATCACTATCTTGTTTTTCACTTGAGCTATATGATCGAGTTGTTTGGAAGGAACATTTTGGCTTCTATAGCATAATCAAAATAGATTGTGCTTCTTTTACAAGTTAATGTTACTTTTGACGTCTATAACAACTAGCTGATTACAAATCACGGATTTTAATAGCGAGAGCCGTATCTAAGATCTCATTTGAACATGATCTTAGCATTTTAGTTGCATATGTCTTGAGAAAAAGGTACTGGAGAGTGAGAAGCAATGTCAGGGTACAACGTAGGCAGTGTGGTAGAACTAGTAGGGAGAGGACATGGAACCAAAGTGAAAAGTTCGTGAGATGATATCAAATTCAAGAAAATTTATTGTGAGATTTTATGTAAGTTGTTTATTTTAGTAATTAAGGTAACAGTTTGTCGTTGTGGAAACATGAAATAATATAAAAATTTTATGAATAAAGGGCCAGTCCAGTCCATTAGTTCCTCTCCGTGTTTCTGTATTTCTTTTTACATCTCAATAGAACCACTGAGAGCTTCTCCAAGTCTTGTTTCGTACAGATATTTATTTATTTATCTATCTATCTTTCTTTTCGTTTCTTTTAATCTAGAGTGATGCCAAGAAATTATACAGCAGAATCCGTCATTTACAGTCCGATCCCCGTGATGTGAAAAGTCGTCGTAGCTGCTGTTTTGGATTGTGCGGCCGCAAGGTTGATCTTGTGGACCAGTATGGAAAGAGGCTAGAAAATTTAGAGGAAAATGTGAGACTGGAACAATCAGGGGTTTCTTTCACCGAAAAAGTAAGTCTAAGAGATTCTTCTTTTCTATACCAGAATATATACAATTTCGCTTGATATATAGTTACTGTGATTTTCAAGGGTAATCATGGACTTTATCCTAAACTCTATGGTAAAGAATGACAATAGGAGCACCAAAATGTTCATAACATTAAGCTCTAAGTCAATAATCCTGAGACCATTTGACGTATTTCGATATTCTTCTTGAAAAAAAATTGTCCACCTCGCAAGTCTTTCGCACTCTAAGAAAGCGTGAATAAGGGGAAATAAACTGAAGAATTATAAATCAAGAATTATGATTGCCTCGTACTACAGTATTAAACTAATAGCAATGAATTACTTTGGTCTTTACGGTACAAATATTTTCCTCTCAAGTATAACTGGATTCAGGTATCTTGTGGTACTTACTGCATCCTAATGATTGGCATTCTCTTTCTAAATTACAAGGAAGTTCGTGCTGCGTTTGTGTCGTTCAAGTCTCGTTATGGTGCTGCTGTGGCTTTTCACTTGCCGCAATCAATCAATCCCACACAATGGATCACGGAACAGGCTCCTGAGCCGCATGATGTTTACTGGCCTTTGTTTTCTTCATCATTCATGCAAAGATGGATATCGAAGCTGGTGGTTATAGTTGCATGTATTCTTCTTACAATCTTATTCCTCATTCCCGTTCTACTTGTGCAAGGTCTCGCTAACCTGAATCAGTTGGAAATTTGGTTTCCCTTCCTCAAAAGCATTCTAACCATGTAAGTGAAATAGAAAGCGCGGTTTCAATTTTCATCTCATTCTGATACAAAACTGATTTGAGAGAGTAAAGTATGAAGGTATTCAATTGGAGGAACTTTTAATTTTGAATTTTCGTTTTCAACCGGGTAAAATAAATCTATGCATAAAGTGGAATATTATTAAGAGTTATAAACCATTCCGGAAAAAATCTGGGTTTCATGCCAAAGCTTTCAATTTTTCACTTTTTTTGAATTTCCGTTGTGACATGGGACTAACTAATGAGTTTCTTTACGCAGAACTTTTGTTAGTCAGGTTGTCACAGGATACCTTCCCAATCTCATTCTCCAGTTATTTCTGAAAGCGGTGCCCCCGATCATGGAGTTCCTTTCATCTATTCAAGGATATATTTCCCACAGTGAAATAGATAAGAGCGCGTGTAACAAAGTACTTTGGTTCACAATATGGAACATCTTTTTTGCTACTATATTTTCTGGCTCGGCTTTATCTCAGCTTAATATCTTCCTCGAGCCCAAGAATATTCCTTCAAAGCTAGCTGTTGCTGTCCCAGCACAGGTGAGTATTTTCTTTTAAATGGGTATTTGTCTAAGCAGGAAAGTCTGAAGATGAAATATAAAAAGATGTATATATCTAAGTCGCATTCAATCCCGTGTTTTGAATGAATTATCTGCGACACGTCTTTGTAGTTATAACAACATTTGGTTTGGCTGCAGGCGTCATTTTTCATTGCATACGTTGTTACATCAGGATGGACAAGCACTTCGTCGGAACTCTTTCGTGTAATTCCTTTGTTCTTAAGTTTGATAAGGAGACCGTTTGCTGGGGATCCAGATGATGAACTCGAAGTTCCAGCTATAGGGTACCATAAGGATATTCCAAGGATTCTTTTCTTTGGACTCCTTGGAATCACATACTTTTTCTTAGCTCCTCTAATTCTGCCCTTCCTCTTGGTCTACTTCTGTCTTGGATACATCATCTTCCGTAATCAGGTCAGACATCCTTTTCCTTTTCCTCTGTATTCGTCTACTTTCCAAAATCTTGTCGCTATCTTTTTTCATGATTCTAAACGCCATTACATCTTGTCTTATGTTTACTCTCTAAACTTTCGTTTCGCAGTTTATCAATGTTTATGGGCCAAGATACGAAACTGCAGGGAAGTTCTGGCCTACTGCGCACAACTCAATGATATTTTCTTTGGTGCTCATGCACGCCATTGCTGTGGGAATCTTCACTTTGAAGAAGCTCTCTCTAGCATCATCCTTAGTTGTTCCTCTCCCAATCCTCACTCTTCTATTCAACGAGTACTGCCGAAAACGCTTCCTGCCCATTTTCATTGCTTACTCTGCCGAGGTACGTCTAGAAACCATGACAATTTCACACCCTTTGACAGCATATTTTCATTGCTTATATCACTCCATTTTCAGCTGATTCGTCACACTTTCTGCTCATATCAATATACATTTTTCCAGAGTTTGGTCAAAAGGGATAGGCAGGATGAGAGCGACCCTGCAATGCCGGAATTCTATGATAAATTGGTCGCGGCCTATCAGGACCCGGCTTTGATGCCTATTCATTACTCTTCTGACACTAATAGCATCACTACTCCTCTTATCAACAATTATGCTCGAGTTTGAGATTTTTTTATTTCTTTACATTTTTTATACTTGTTCCTATAATCAGCAATTCTTTTCCTTGCGCATGTCATAGCGTTGTGGGGGAAAAAAGTTTTTAAATGAATGTGTTTTTGTCCAGTGTAGATTGGCCTGCCAGTAAATAAATGAGTGAGAGATTCCACCATACTTCTATCACCTCCTCTTTTTTATTTTATTTTTATTTTTATTTTTATTCCTCCTTTTTCTGACTAGTTTCATTTTTCGTTTTTTGAGTCTTGTCGTTCTTAGATACATTGTCGTATGTAAAGACTGGTGTCGTTTTTTAGAATGCTATAGGTCATAATTCGTCGTTTTAATAAACGGATGTGCTCTTAGGTTTGTCATCTGATAGAGTTCATACTTGTTAGTACTGTCGTTTTTAAGAGACTTTGTATTTTTTAAGGCTAGTGCCATTTATACGATTTTGTCATTTACATAAAAATCTTGTCGTTTTTTAATTTTTTTAAAAATATTTTTTGATTTTTGGGCTTCGTTTGCCGTTTAAGTTTAATTCCAACTAAACTATATTTTTTCATCTCAGTTTTTATTTATTTATTTTTTCTGAAAAGTCAACAAAATTTATAATTAGTTTTTGAAAAATCGGTCAACTTCAATTTAAAATTTTTATCTTCAATTGACGAACCAAACGCAAGCTTTGTCTTTTTCATATATGAAGTTGTTTCTCTAGCGGTACTCGTGTACTTTTTTTTTGAATTATTATCCTCTCACAATACCCTAAGTAGCGGAGCCAAATTTTTTTTAAATTTTTTTTTTTCGAGGGACGTAAGTTAAACTAAATTTTAAACTAAAAAAGTGTTCGACTTTAAGTTTTTCTTTTCTTTTTAAGTAAACTGTACCTTTCTTGTTTGTCGTTTCTTCATGTCTTCGTCATAATTTTATTTTATTTTATTTTTGACATGTTGTCGTCATGACTATACATTGTGGTTTTTTAAGCTGTCGTTTTCAAGTACTTGTTGTCGTTTGAACCTTCCTAAGAAAATCCTCAAACCAGGGCCTCCTGCTTTCTGTCCACCACCACAATCCACGGCGTCCCCGATAAATTTGATGAATTCAGCCGTTACTATAGAGAGAGAGAAACTGAAAAGGTAACAAGACCAATGATTAGTTATTATCTCTATGTGCTAATGTTTACACAATGCAGACATAACATATGGTTGTGAATCGACATTAGTAATTTCATTGCATTAAATGGAGAGACATAAAAGACGCAGTGTTGAAGTACACTACGAGCATTTTTTAGGGGAAATTGTAGCAATTAATATATTTTATAGATATTTTTTAAGTTCATAACATGTTTTTTTTAATGATAAATTACAACATATATTTTCAGGTAAATCTTAGGTTTTTTTTTTGACAATAACGGATTTACATTTAATTTTTAATAAAAAAATTTATGTGTATAGTTACATGTTAGAAAGAGAAAGAGGGAGGAGTGAGAGAGAGAAAATGATCCTAAATTTATTTATTTTATTTATTTTCATATTTAAAATTTTATATTATAATTTATTACTAAGGGGCTTTTGATATGCAGTAATCTTTAGATAAGAATGAGAATCTTCTCATATTCTCGTAAAAGAATTAAAAATTTTACATTCCCAGAAAACTCAATACCATAAGATTCACTTTATCCCGAAAGGAGGTAATCTAAAACCCATACCATGGTATTCATATTCCTAGAAATCTATCAATACGACGAAAAATATATTAAAAAATTTTAAAAGTTCTCTTTTCTCCGTTACCATAGCAGAACCTTGTAGCCCACCGTTACAGCCCCACCATCGCCAATCCCACCACCATCACCGCAGGTCACTCAGCCTCGCCGTCGCCAATCCCACCATCGGTAGACCACCATCCCCGTCCCGCCATCGCCAATCCCATCACCATTGTCGCAGCCCACCACCATCGCAGCCCCGCGGTCACCAATCCCACCACCGTTAAAGCCAACCATCGCAGCCCCGCGGTCACCAATCCCACCACCGTTAAAGCCAACCGTCGCAAGCCCTGTTGTAGCAACCGCGAACTTCCGGTATGCTCCTTGCCGAGATCTGCTCTTAGCTCCACTGCCCGACCTCTCGCCAGCCTTGCCCAGTAGCCACCAGATCCTTCCAACCCCAGCCAAGCTTCAACGTAGCTACTTGCAACACTTTCGCTTTGGGGAGAGAGGGTAATCGACTGGAGGAGATTTTTTCTTTTTCTTTTGTTTTTTAATTTTTAAAATTTTATTTTAAAAATTCATTTATTTTAACATGGGTTTGGTGCTAAGGTTTAAATTGTAAAATTTAAGTTTAGATTGATTATGTAATTATCGAAACTTTAAATTATTTGAGTTAAAAAGTGTAAAAACTTGAAATGTGTTTAGGAAATTTTTTTTTAATATGGAGCTTGTTTTATTTATCTTGAAATTTTATACAAGTTAAAAAAAAATCATCTCATTTGGATTTATTTATGCAAATTTATGGACTTTTAAAATTTGAGTTACAAAACTATGTAAATAGTGAAACTGAGGAAAAAAGATAAAAATTTGATTGTAATTTTAAGGTTCGGATTGTTGAACAAAACATTCCCTTAATTTTATTAGCTTTTAAAATTTATTAGGTATTTTCCTTAAAAAAAATATTAATTTGATTTTTTGGGTTTTTTAAAATATTTGAAAAACATTACACGACATTTATGCATAAAATTTGTTAATTTTTAAAAAATAAAAATATTAAATTATCATGCACAACCAAATACAGTAAAATGACATTTCTGGGAATAGTTTTTCGTCATCAACAAATTGTGTTAATATAGATTTCCTAAAAATTATATTACCTACTTTCTCGCCCATATGAATCCTATTGATTACTGCATACCGAACGCCCTGTTACACTCTTCAAGATAGAAAATGCTATTTTGTTCTTTTTCATTTTTTTTTTTAAGTAAGGATGTAAAATCTCCAACAGCCATTTGTTGCTCTTGTGATGAGATATATATATATATATATATATATGGATGCATGCATGCATGTATGTATATGTATAGCGTAAGATAACTAAAATCACCAAATAAACCAAAGAAAAACTAATCAAATCTCGAATTTGTTGGTATTAACGAAGCATTAATCAGATGCTACAACATGCTTCAGTTAAAAAAAAGTTGGTTTCTACAATGTTTGAAGTTGCATCTATTGTTAATGGAATTGATCATCGTTGGCGTTTTTCTTTTCTTTTCTTTTCTTTTTGTTTTTTAAGTTCTTATTGTATTTTTAGATTCTGTCATGCGTGATCTTTTTTTCGTCACCTTTCAAGTAGGCACGGAGGCAGGTGGAGGCCAATGGAGGTACGTGCCCTCACAGCAAAAAAAAAAAAAAATCTTTATTTATAATGAATGCCCACACTTACATCTTGACACGTGTTTTTTTTTTTATAATTTTTTTTAAGGCCCCACAATTCGGTGATTCCGTTTATTCTTTCCTTCCATTTCTCAACCCCAAACTGTAAATTACCTTTTGTTTTGTTTTGTTTTGTTTTTACTTTTATTTATTTCTTTTAAGCATGACATCACCCACATTCTCTCTCTCTGCTTCCTATCTTTCCTTTTTCTATTTTTTTTTCCCCTTATTCATATTTTATTTATATAATTCTTTTTTTTTTTTAAACTTCCAATATGATTCTTTTTTACTACCTCTGAAAACAGTGCTAATCTACAGTATTCTTATATATTTCTCTTTCTCTTTTTTTTTTTTTTCCTTTCTTTTTCTTTATTTTTCCTCGCATACTTAATTCTTAAGAGAAATTTATGGTGTGACTATTCCTCAAGATCGTTAATTTCAATAACCTAATTTTTTTTTTGAAGAATAATATTCCATGGTTAACGTATAGATAAAATTTTGTGTTTATCATTTCAGTCTAACTTCTAATTTTTATTTTTTTAATAAGAATGTTGACAAACTTTCTTTTGTGTTTTTTGGTGAATTTTTTTTCTTTTTTGATGATAAATAAATTTGTTTCTCTTTGATTTAATTTCTTTAGGTCCATAATATATTATACTAGAAATATGGACGATGAATTATTGTTGCCATTTAAATTTTTATTTTTAAATTTTGTATCGGATAATATGGAAAAATATTTTAAAAGAACAGAAGAAAATCAAGTGAAGATCATATAAAAAATTATTACTAAGTAAAATATTGTTTTTCTTCATCTAATTCTAATATATGAATTTCTTAAAATTTATTTGTGCCCCCACTAAAGTTAAATCGTGGCTCCGTTATTGCTTTCAAGCTATTGTAAATTTGTAGTTTGGAGCCGATGTTTCTTTCTCTAGATCTTTTTGTTCTCTACATTATTGTTGTTTTTCTGCTTGATGGCGTTTCTTCAAATGTTGTCGTTTATTACCCATGTAACTATTTAATGTCGTTTGAATATTATTATTGCCCTTTTGTTTTGTATTTTATTGTCGCTCGTGGAAGATTTCGTCTTTCCCAAAGTCAACTCATGCAGTTTCTTTTATCGTGGCTCTCTAGTTCACGACTTCATGTGGTTTTTACGTTATTGTCGTTTTTGAAGTTGATGTCGTTTTTCCAATTAAATTTTCAATATTTCAAACACGAATTCTTTAGTTTGTCTTTTTCCATTCATATCGCTTATGAAGTTTATCTCGCTTGTATGGTTCTTGTCATTTTTTCATCATTTAATACCATTATCAATCTTAGTTTTTTAAGGTTAATGTGTCGTTCTATACGTTGTTGTCTGTTCATAAATGTTGTCGTTTTCTTGTTGACGTTGCCTTTTTGTTTGTCAGTTTCCCATCATTTTTATTTGATGTCGTTTATAGGTGGTGGTTTTTCACTTGTTCTTATGTTGCTGTTTTTATTGCTCCTCTCGGTTTCCAAAATGATTGTCGTTTGTGTAAGCTCTTGTCAAATAATTTATTGTTTGTTTTTCAAATACATTGATTGTTGCAGGCAATAACCTAACGATTATTTCACACTGTTGAGTTTGAATTATCACCCCAGATTCGAAAGTTGCAGCAGCCGTCTGATCCTTCCCAAGAAAAACCAAAACCCAAACCGCACCGCCCTTCACTACAGTCTATACTATGATATATCATTATCACAAAATGGTGGTAATCTCAATGTTTTAAAACAGGCGACATAAAAACACACAAAGAATTCAGGAATGTTGCAAGCATTTCGGCTGCTTTTGTCTCTTTCTCTGGCGTTTGGCACCCAACAATTCTTTCATACTAATCTACAATTCAGCAACCAACTTATAAGGTCTAAGGGGGGGAAAAAAAAAACATGAAAATCAATTGCGGGTGGGAGAATTTTATAGAATAATGAGATGAAACGGTCTTACCTTTTCATATTAAAGAAAACAAAAACAAAAAACAAAAAAACGGCCTTACTTTTGGGTCGCAATCGGAAATCTTGGTTTTGTTTTGTTATTAACGAACACTAATTAGAAAGTATGGAGTTAATGTAAAAAAAAGAAATCTATAACCGCGTGATCACAGGAGTACAATTTGTATCTTTCACAACATTGGTGATTTCTACAATGTTTTCAGTTTCAATAAAAAGGTAATATACAATTACTACTCTACAATGTATGCATACATACATATATATATATATATACGTGTGCGTCACCCTCTCAGCCGTACGAATTTATATATGCTAAACAAAAACATTTGTGTGCTTTTATGCTATGTTTGGTTGGATGAAAAGATGAAGGAAGGAAGTGAGAGTAGGGATAATTGAATAGAAATAAATTTGGTATCTTGTTTGAAAAGAAGGAAAAGAGAAGGGAAATGAAAATAGGAGAGTTAAAAATTGTAGTGGAGTCTACTATTTTTAATCTTTTCAAAAGTGAGAGAAAAACATAAATTCATCTAAAAATGATTAAAATTACCCTTTTGTCCTTACTTTTAAAGTAACATAATATAAATGGATAATAAATTTTACAAATCCACTATTTTCTTTCCTTCCCATGATCCTACAATCTAAAGAAAAACTAATTTCTTTTCTATCATTTTAATTTTCCATCTTTTATAAGTTTCTCTCTATCATATTTTGCTTTCTTCCTAGCTACCAAATAGACTGTTAAGCACCAAAAGAGAATGTGTACAGGGAACCACCCTTGTGATCGATGTATTAAAAAATTAGACAACCTAACTTTATTTTACCGAGAGTATTAAAATCAAAAATAAAATAAACGAATACAAACACACAAGATTTATAAAAGTTTGTATCATTATGAGACTACGTCATTTTTTAACCGTTATAATAATTCACTATAATGTTTAAGAAACTTATACGAAAAACTCGCATGCTCTCATAATTCTCTGTGTTTTGTCGTAACAAAATCCATTGATAACATCTATATTCATAAATGTGGATTCTCACACTGTTCTATAGTAGGATAATAATTAGACTTAATAATTTATGTGTTCTTTCTTTACGTGTTCATAAAAAAGAATATGTGTATGAGTTTGCACGACAAAATTTGCAATCCGGAGAGGAAAACAAGAGCAAGTGGAATGTTAAGCCCTGTGACGTATCATCTGATCATGACTAATATATTAACAAAAATTGATCAAGAAAATCACAATATTTTATCCGGTAGTTGCTTTCTGATTGGTCACATCTGGTTCTGTTTTCAGTTAAAAAGAAAATAGTTATCTCAAAGGAACTAAGATTGACTTGGTCACACAGAAATCAAAAATTGCACTTAATTCCCCTTTCCAGGAAAGTGGGATTTCATAGATCACTTTTATGCATTGCCGAATCAAACAAAGTTACAAAGAGATGGTTACAAGTAGAACAAATTAAACTTATCAAATCTTCTTCTGATTATAAACAAAGAAACCACTCATTATAACACTTTCATCTATAAATACTTGCTTTAGTATGACACAGAGTAGAGAGCAATTAAATGTTGCATTAGAAGAAAAAATAAATAAATAAATAAAAATTAACATGGGAAGAAAGAGAAAAGGAAGTGACCAAGATGAAGAAGAGAAAGCAAGCAGTACTGAGATTGGAAGCATGGGCTTGAGCCAGACAATGGAGGGAACTTCAGCAGCTCCAAGTGAGGCTCGGAGAGCTCGAAAGCGCTATGTCGGGGTTCGGCAGAGGCCCTCGGGGAGGTGGGTGGCTGAGATCAAAGACACAATACAGAAGATAAGAGTGTGGCTGGGGACTTATGACACAGCTGAGGATGCTGCAAGAGCTTATGATGAAGCTGCTCTCTTGCTCCGCGGTGCCAATACTCGAACCAACTTTTGGCCTTGCTCTCCATCTTCTCACAATTCGAAGCCCGCCCTTCCCTCCAGAATTTCCAATCTTCTTCTTCTTCGGCTCAAGGTGAGGAATAACATGACACGTGCTCCGATGGCTTTCCCCTTGCCTGTTGCTCATCACCAACAGCACCAGGCACCCGAAGTCGAAGAAGATGGTACCCTTTTCGATGATTTCTTCAATGTGCAACAATTTTGCAACATGCGTGAAGATAATGAAAATGTGCATAACCACAATAGTCATGATGTGACAATTTCCGATCACGTAAGTGAGAACTTTGATCAATGGAGTTGTCTAGAAACTGAAGATCATGGGAGTAGTGTGGGGAAGTTGATCGGTTTCGATGGCAATTGCAATAATCACTTCGAAGCGGACAAAGAAGAAGAGCTTGGACTAATGGAGCTTGTGGATCTTCGGTTTGTGGACACACTCGAATCGTCAAGCACTTCGAGCTCTTACTTCTGCTCATTTGATCAGATTGCGGAAGAGATGGCCGAGCCAATGTATCGGCAGGAGAATTATGACGAGGATGAGCAGTCGATGATCGGAGAGGCCATGAAGAGAATGGAGTATGAACGCAAGTTCTCAGCTTCTTTGTATGCCTTCAACGGGATATCCGAGTGTTTGAGGAAAATTGATGGAGAAAATTTATGCAAAATTGATTCCAATTTTGATGAGGAGAACAAAGATAATAAGAAGAAAACTTCTCAAGAGCAGGCTGGGACCAGGAAATCACCAACAGAAATGGAATCACTTTCTTCTTCTTCTTCTTCTTCTTACTCAGTATCTGTGAGCTCAGATTTAGGCTGTGATCGACATCTTCGGAGCTCGCTAGATTTTTCTCCTATTTATTTCTGATTCGATTCGAAGCGGATACACGATCCTGACCTAGATATTTATTATTCTTTAATTATCATTGTTTTGGTGTCTCAGATATAATAAGAATTGCATTTATCAGCAAAATATATGTCAGAGTTTGTTCTTCGGCTGGGAATTTAGCAATTGCAATGTCATTTCCACTCTATTATATATATATATATATACACACACACATATATATCTCGCATTGGGATAGTTTGATTGCAGTCATTGAAAAGCAATGTCATGCATATTGTTCGAGCCAAAGGCCTATATGTATACGTAACATGTAGAAATTAAGGTGTAAAAGTAGCCTGTTACTCAACTAATTTTGAATAAATTTGTGATTTAGTGTGAATAATGTACATAAAATAGCATAGCCCGAACACTAGCGTGATTTGCTTTAGCTCACAATGTAGATCGTTTTTTGGTCAGAAGAAGTACCAGAATGTATTTCCTCATATGTGTGGGATGATTCAAAATGCAATAATAATAAACTATTTTCCCTTAAAAAACTGGGGATAATCCCAACTTTTTAACTAACATAACATAAATCATCATAATTTTGATGTATATGGGAGATTTTTTTTTTTATTATCCCCCTCTACTAATGTGAAATTTTCAAAAAGTTCCTAGATGCCCGCTCGGCATGCATGTTTGTTTTCCAAGAAAACTTTATGATATCTAACGGTCAACGTTATCAATCTTTCGGTTACCATTACCATTGATGATCATCATGTGCGTGACTAAATCAGTAGTCATGATTTTGTGTAAAGCCTACGAACGGGTTAAGCTTAATTCTTAACTGATACTTTAATAATTACGTAAAATCATCATTATTCATTAATTATTTGAATTAGTTTGGTCTAATAAAGCCTAAATCATCATATCTTGTTAAGGTAGTCAAGGTCTACTGATTAAATTATTTCCAGGATCTTCTTTCATCCATGAAAATCGTAATCTGAGGTTAACAAAGTTACCTACATTAAATTAAAAATATGATTCCGATCTCTACTTCTTTTTGTAAAATTGTCAAAAGTTTCCCATTTTCCTACTCAACAGCTAAAAAAAAAACTTTGTCTTATTGTAAGAATGTTTGTCTTTTTTCTTTTTCTTTTTTTTTTTCAGATTTTTTATAATTTAAATGTTGTTGTCGTTTATGCCAATTTGTAACGGAGGTCATTTTGTTCCGTTCATATCATGTTGTCGTTTGCTAGCTTCTGTCGTTTTCAAATTATTGTTCATAATTAACATCTTGATTAATTATGTCAATTGTGCGTATTCTCGTCTTTAACGATGTTGTTATATAGTTTATATTATTATTGCCGTTTTAAGAGAAGTCGTCGTTTTCAATCTATTTATCGTTGATGATAGTATTTGTCGTTTTTACATTATTGCGTTTCTAAGAGACATTGTCGTCTGTAAATGCTTGTGTCATCCATACAACATTGTCGTTTTTAAGAGCCATTGCTCTATCGTTCGCTTTATACTTATGACTTATGAGACATCAGTTGCTTTATCCTTTGGCAAAGATGTATTCTCTTTCATGGTGTCGTTTTTCAAAGATGTTGTAATTTGTTGGGATGTTGTCGTTTCCTTAGCCGTTGTTTTCTTGATGTAGCCTGTCTGCAAAGAATCTTGCCGTATAGTTGGTATAATAGGTCGTCATCTTCTGCACGTCGTCTCGTCGGTTTAAAATGACTGTCGTTGATGTAGTGTTGTTGTCGTTTAGAATCCATCGTGGTTTTTTGCAGTTGCCGTCTCTTCCCCTTCCCCAAGAAAAAAGCCAAAACTGGCGCCGTCTGCCTGTTTTTCTGCCGCCGTGCCCACATCTCCCCTTACCATAATGGGGTCCACCGAGTCGTTATCTTTCCAATGCATAAAGCGGACTAATCGATCTGTATTTCTGAACTTTTTGTGTTATTAACCATCTCCTGAATGGTATTATTATCTATATAATCTGATTTAGGAATTCGGCTAATAATAATATACTAAATATTAAAAATATTTGAATAAATTGATGAGTTACTAAAATAATATATAAAGATAGTTATTGAGATAACAAATCTGAAAGTTAAATAGACATATATAAACAAGCATGAAACAACATTAATTAATTATGTATATACACATGATGTTGTAATGATGTTGTTTCGAACATAACATATCTCAATTAGATTAGATTTTAGATATGTTCGAGGAAATCTCAATCTTAACTCATTAGTTTATTTGAGAGAATTTAAACCTTTCAAGAAATCAAAATGTCATAAAATAATTCATTCATGCGCATTCGTTGTTGGATTTCATTCAATGATTTAAATGAAGAGATTACAACTTGTGATCGTTTAAAAGTATATAAAAGGCTCCGCTAATAATACTATCCAAAAGATAGAGATATATACCCAAAACTTTTAAAACTGATCATTATTGATTATTTCAAATCAACAGAATTTTAAAGTGTAAACGCATAATTCATTTAAGATTAAATATGAAACAGTAATACATACATATATATATATATATACACACACACACACAATGTAATAAGTCTAGGTGATAGCGACAAAATAATTCGATAAACAGACTATTACGTGCAGAAGATTTGTCTCGATCTTTAATTGTATAATGTATAATGCAAACAATTACATGGCATAAGAAACAAAAGATTTTCTCACGAAACTAGACTCGCAAAATTTTACATACACACAAAAAATAAAAAAATAAAAAAATCTTGAGAAATATTTAAAGAAAATGCCTAAAGACCAAGAGATATCGATCGTGTCACAAAAGCTAGTGAATGGTCGTGGGCTCGTGGCTATTATTCTTGAGCTTATTTAATAATATTTCTTGCATGCACGTCTGACGTTAACTAATCAAATTATTTTCTGGCTCGATTTTTCTTAGAGGCCATATCTATGTATGTGTGTGTGTGTGTATATATATATGAAATGGGGGTTATTATTTCTTGGGAGTTGACGTCCAAATGTTTATTAACCTGTTTGTGCGTAGTTACCCTCTCCATGTCTTATTTGTTTGCCAAAATTATACAAACTAGCCGGCCAACATGATCTTCTCGGTTCAAACAAAAGCTGAACACCATTTTCTTCTTACTCGTATGAACTATGAGATGGTGGGAATTAGTTTTGCTAGAATATTCAAGCTGGAGAATACACACACACACACACATACACATTTGATTGGTGTACATATATATATATAGTAATATATATATATATATATATGATTATAGGTAAATCATCATAATGTCTTCTACTTTGGTCTAAACCATCATTTGACGTATCTTGCTAATTAAGATAGTCAAGATACTAAGGTCCTTTGGTCTATAAAGATTATTTTCCAGGATCTCTCTCTCTCTCTCTCTCTAAATTAGCTTTCATTCATGACAAGTATAAACCTAGAACTAAGAATAGTCAACCAACTTTAAGTTAAACCAAACATGATTCTTCCCCAGTCTTTTGTTGTAAATTGTCAAAAGTTTCCCCTTTTTAGACTTTTTTGTTTTCTAAATTAACTAACGCATGAGTAACGTTACGGATCATAATTATGTGGTAATGAATTGACATTTGTATATTAATTTATGACGGTTTTTGAAATATTTGGATAAAAATAGGACAACTCACATATTGTATAAGTTAGTTAATGTTGAGACTCTGTGATTATAAATTAACTCAACTATAATTTCAAATATGATTCTATTATAAAAATAAAGAGTTCAAAGACTCTGTATTTTGAAGGTTGGATTGAAGATGTGTGTTTGGAGGGAAAACTTTTGAAAAAGTTTTATGATATAGTAAATAGTACAAAAATTTAAAATATATTCAGAAAAAAATATACAAAATAGATCTTGTCTTATTCGTTTTATTGTATAAATATTTTGATATAAAAATCATCTCATTCCAATTTAAAATGAGAAAGTTATATAAAGATTTTTAAAGTTTAAGTTTTTAGAAAATGAAAAAAAATATAAAATTAAGATTTTAAAATTCAGATGATGTTTTAATATCTGAAGATAACGTCCCAAACTGTCGGCAGTTTTTATAACACCAAACACTCAATGACTATATAAATATATATATATATATATATATTTGTTCTTTTGATGAGTCACAACTTTTATACCTTATCTTGACTAAAACAGATGGTGGTCATGAACATCAAAGACAGATAAAATACTTGTGCTTTGTTGTGCATTTGGGTTGTTTATTGAAAAGCAAATTAATTTTGAACAACCTCGGAAATATCACTTTTACAGAGACCTTTTATTACCAGAAAATTCAATTCAATTATTAACGTTGTAAATTTTTTAACCATTCAAATGAGTAAACCTTATCTTTTTATAATGTTATATATATATTTCCAAGTATCAATGAATATTCGCCATCATCAGCACCACTGAAATCGGTTTTCATGCCGCCCACTACGTAATCCCCCACCTATATCTATTATATGTGTTGTTTTGTGATATTAACTTATTTCAAAATATTTGGCGTTTTCAGCTTCCAATTTGCTGGTCAAGACAAAAAAAAAATCCTTTCTTTTTTCAAATCAGAATTATAAGTCTTTGAATAACAAAACCATACTTCAAGGCAGTGACTGATGGTGAATGGTGATTCAAACCCAATTATTTTGGCGTTTTAAGCTTCCAATTTGCTGGTCAAGACAAAAATAAAAAATATAAAAAATAATCCCTTTCTTTTTTCAAATCAGAATTATATGTCTTTGAATAACAAAACCATACTTCAAGGCAGTGACTGATGGTGAATGGTGATTCAAACCCAATTGTCTCAACATTCATCTTGAAAAACTTCAAAAGTACTCAGTAACAAGCACGCACGCGCATATACTTTTTATCTGATAATTTTTTAAATATTATTATAATAATCAGTTGATTTTATTATAATATATTTTTAATGATATTTATTTTTTACATTAACAGTTGTTAATTAACATCATCTTATCTGTAATTTTTATTTAAAATTATAAATAAATCAACTAATTGTTATAAGTTTTTTATAATAAAGTTATAATTGTACGTCGGACCAATCTAATTACAAATGAAGAATATTCTTATATATATATTTTATATAAATGCATATATTTTCACTTTTGGATAGTCGACACTATCATTCAACTGAATCCTTCAAGGTCTTCAACTTGAAAAAAAAGCACAAACGAAAAACAAAATCTTATGAAACTATATGTAATTAGTTGGGAGTTTTCTTCATAGGAATTATATTAGTAGTGTGTTTTTTGAAGTCATGTTATATAATGATCAAACATTATGAAACGATATAAAATATTTATTTGTTTTTTTTTTTTTTTTGTGTATTCTAATAAGTTGATATACATATATATCATATATATATATATATATATATGTATGTATACTAGGTTCCAAAATTTTGAAACTACCAATAAAAGAATCTTGTCTGCAGGACTTTGAAACAATGAGCGCATTAATCTTGTCTCCATGTTTTATTTTCCATGGTCGTAAAAAACCGTGATGTAATTGCTTTTTCCAAAAATTATCATTAATTTTCTGGCCGGCATAAGACTCGAGAGACACTAATTTCAGCTATCACGGATACTCTAAAATAAAAAGAATATAAATAAATTGAAAAAATATTATGATAGAGGTTGTATTTTTGCTTTATCAATATATCATATTGTTATTTTAGTTATCGAATCAATATTGTAAGGATCTGATTTAGTATTAGAAATAGTTTTACGTATTATATTATTAAAAATCAATATACACACTCACATGTCATATTATTAACAAGTTAATGTAATGTCTTAAATTACAGTATCCATTGCTAGTTTTGTCAAATAAAATAAGCAAAAGATATAAGAAGGAACAAACAGTTGAAAATCAATTTCGTACTGCCAAAGTATATATTCTTCATGTAGCAGATTTCATCATCCATGTGAAGGTTGTCTTCTCACTGTTGCAGCAATGAAACTCAGCTTTTGTTTGTGTCTTATTCTAATTATTTTCCCTACTTTACTATGTTTTCTTCCTTGTGCTTTCTTATCATCCTTGAATAGTAGGAATATATGCCACACAGTTCATCGGACGTATAGAGATCTTCTGTTCAATCTTAATGTCTCATATGATTTTTAATTAATAATATTATTTTATGTGATATAATATATTTAATTAGATATCATTTACTATATCAAAATTGGAACAAAAACATATTTTTTGGATGAAATGTATCGAAGCACATGTTGTCTTTTCAATAGGCACAATTATGAAGAAAGTAAAGTTAGGGTTGAAAGCAAAACCAAAGATAAG
Source organism: Ficus erecta (assembly GCA_008635985.1). Lineage (NCBI taxonomy): Eukaryota > Viridiplantae > Streptophyta > Magnoliopsida > Rosales > Moraceae > Ficus > Ficus erecta. Next base: position 253,743 of record BKCH01000924.1, on the reverse strand, counting down.
GAGAGCCATAATAGCAACTTTTAGGATTAGCTGGTGATTGAAGTCTATGATGTTTTTAACTCCCAATTCAGTGAGAGAGCTTATAAGTCACAACTTCCTAAAATATTAAAATTTTTTTTTTCAAAACTTTTTGATTTTTAATATGTGGGTAACTTTCTGTTTTTTCCCCTATAGGGAGAGGTAATTGTACACTCAATGAGTGAGATGATGAAGCCAGTGCTATTTGGGCACATGTCAGCTTGTGGGAAGTCAGACTCTGGCCAATGGCCTATCTCTAAAGACTTATTTGTCTAGATCTTGAAAGAAATCATGGCTAAATTAATTAATGGGAAAATTAGTGGATATGATGTGGTCCAAATCCTATAACAAAAGGTGAGTTGAATATCTTTAGGCTCCACATTAATCATATTGTCCCATCACCCATTCCAACATTAATGTTCATCCCTAATGTCTATAAAAACAAAAACCAAAGTAAACATAAATAAACTATAATAAATAAATAAAAAGGTCCTACCTTCCTAAGTGCATGAATGGCCCTCTTGGCCTCTTCACCTCTTCTCACTGCCACTGATCATGTTCACAAAAGATGAGGCAAAAAGGAGGCTAAAAAAGTAGGGGTGGCTTAAGTGAAGGTGATGACACAATAGGAGGAGGAAAGACAAGAAATGACACCCTTTTTTTTTTTTTTTTGGGATTATCTGAAAAACTTCATTCTTTTCTTAGATTATTATTTCGAAGGGTCAGCAGCTGTTTTTGGCACAGGGGGGAGATTGTGAGTCTAAAGTGGGTTTTCCCCTTTTGTTAATTTGCAAATGAGAAGTGATGATCATAGGAGGACAAAGATCATATTATATTATTAAATAATGTTTCTTTTAAGAGGAGATTTGCCATATCTAGAAAAGCTGACCTCCCATGATAAAAAAGGGCGGACATGAGATTGTTAGAAGATTCTCATTCTCAATCCTATATTGACTACCTCATGCTAAGGATTATCATATTTTAAAAAAATATATCACTTCCTAATCCATGAGCCTTGTGTAAAACGTTGAAAAGTCAGTTCAATATATTTTTTAACTTAAATCTTTTCTTAAATTGTAAGTTTTGTAGCTTATAACTCCTTAGAATTAGGTTATCCGTCACAAAATAGCACCGAGGAAAAACAAAAAATCTCCACTCTACTTGATGTGCAATAACCAAGGTCTCGCTGAACTTTTGTTTTTAATCTTAATAGAACAAGAGAAGCAGAAATTTTACATTTTTAATAAATATTTGAAACTGCTTTTTTAAAAAGAGTTTTTTTTTTTTTTAATTTATTTAGTAACTACATTTTGTATTTTGATTCAAAGTTCTTCTAATAAATTATTTCAAATTTCAAAATTCAAAAAGTAGTTTTAGAAAATTTTGTCAAACCGACCCAAAATCTCCATTTGAACTTGGATTAAGACTAAAGAAGATGAGGGTTAAAAGAGAATGAAATTGTGATAACAAATAGAATTAAAGTCAAGATCCAACCTAAGCTCTTTCCTTTGTATGACCTACCAAATCTTGATAATTTTTATTCTTGGAATTTTTAATCTTGATAATTTATTTTCTTTTACTCTTTTAATCTTTTGTTTTTTCCAAAAAAAAAAAAAAAAAAAAAGTCGTTATAACACCGTGATACAAATTGTCCCAAATATAAAAGTACCATGTAATCAAATAATTACATTGAATTAATAACCGAGAGAGGGGGGGCGTTATTTGTGATGCATTGAGGAAAGAGGTAGCCAATCACTATCAGCATTGAATAAACTATTATCTTTTTTAAAAAGAAACACCAAAAAAGCCTTTCCCTCCTCATTTGACTTGCAAACATAAGTTAAATAGGAAAAAGGGCAAGGACAACCCTTTTATGTTTGACAGGTAGTCAATGTGAATATCATAAAGCCCCTCTTCTTTTGAATACCCATATAATACTAACAAATTATTTGTTTTTTTTTTTGGTAAATTAATAAATTATTTGTTTTTCATTCTTATTTGATTACCCCTTAAAATATATCTCTCTTTTCTTTTGGGAGGAAATTAAAATATATCTCATTTACACACAAGATTTTGTGTAAGTCCAAATAGACATATAACTTCCCTTCCCTTCCCTTCCCTTCCCTTCCCTTTAAATTATAATACATATCCGGTAATACGAACATCAGACCTCTTCTGCAGAGCTGGACACAAAAGAACCTAGGGAACTAAAACCAAAACTCTCTCTCTCTCTCTCTCTCTAAAAACTACAGTTTCTGCTGAAACACCTTCTTCTTCTCTCTGCTTGCAAAAAGAACAATAACCCATCTTTCTCTTTCTCTCTCTCTCTCTCTCTCGGTTTGTTTTTGGTTTCCTCTCAAACCATTTAATTTGATGGAAGAGACAGAAGAGGCCAACAATGGCAACAACAAGAAATGCAACGGAGGAGGCAAGACAAGAACTTTCCGGGGAAAAAGAACCAGCCCTCAAAAGCAGTATCAGTATCAGTATCAGTATCAGTATCAGTATCAGTATCAGTATCACCAGTACCACCAGTATCAGCACCACCTGTTTCAGTACTCGAACCAGCTTGGAAATATCTACAACCAGACCAACCAGAACAACCAGTTCCAGTACCCCCAGTACCACAGATACTGCCCGTCTCTTCTTCCTCTGCCTCCTCCCATTCCTCTCCACCTCGCTTTGTCTCCTTCCTCTCTTCCTCCTCTCAACCACCACCACCACTCTTTCCGCTCCAAAACCCGCCTCCACAAACCTTCATGCAACCAGAATAGCCCTCCTTTATCCGCTTCCTCAGAAACCCACGTCCCCAATGTTGCAATTTCACCAGGTGATTCTCTCAAACCTCCTCTCTTCTTTTCATATTTGCTCATTTCATTGTTCTAACTAATCATTTCAATCTTTAAAAAAAAAAAAAAAAAAAACCATTATTTATGTTTTTCCTTGTGTTATTGCAGAGGGGTTTCCAAAGCAAAGCGCTTTGCCCCTCAAACGAGAAGACGGAAGCAAGTTGGCAGTCCTTAGAACAGAAAAGGCACTGGTGGCAGCTAGGAGACCAGATTCCGGTGGTGTAGAAGGGCCGGTTATATCTCTCTTAGCCAACCATTTTCTAGTCCAATTCGATTCCTCTCAGAGAATTTTCCACTACAATGTTGAGATATGTCCTAATCCCTCCAAGGAAGTTTCCAGAATGATCAAACAGAAGCTGGTAGAGGACAACTCTGTCGTCCTCTCCGGCGCTATACCGGCCTACGATGGCCGCAAGAATCTTTACAGCCCGGTTGAATTCCAAAATGACAAGCTTGAGCTCTACATAAGCCTTCCAATTCCCACAAGCAAACCGGCTTTGCCATATGGTGAACTCAATGGCTTTCAAGAGAAGCATAACAAACAGCTTAAACTGTTTCGGGTGAATATCAAACTTGTGTCCAAGTTGGATGGGAAGGAGTTGAGTAGTTACTTGAACAAGGAGGGAGACGATGGGATTCCTCTCCCTCAAGATTATCTTCATGCCTTGGATGTTGTATTGAGAGAGAGCCCGATCGAGAAGTGCATACCCGTCGGGAGATCGCTCTATTCGAGCTCGATGGGAGGAACTCAAGACATTGGAGGAGGAGCTGTTGGATTGAGAGGGTTCTTTCAGAGCCTAAGACCAACCCAACAAGGACTAGCTCTTAATGTGGATTTCTCCGTGACGGCTTTTCATGAGAGCATTGGAGTAATTTCATACTTGCAGAAGCGTCTCGAGTTTCTTCGAGACCTTACTCAGCGGAAGACGAGGGGTTTGGTTGGTGAGGAGAGGATGGAAGTGGAGAAGGCGTTGAGGAACATCAGGATCTTTGTTTGCCACAGGGAAACGGTTCAGAGATTTCGGGTTTCTGGATTGACTGAGGAAGCTACCGAAAATCTGTGGTTCGCCGATAGAGATGGGAAGAATCTGAGGCTTGTGAGTTACTTCAAGGATCACTATAATTATGACATACAGTACAGGAATTTGCCATGCTTACAGATTAGTAGGAGCAAACCTTGTTACCTTCCTATGGAGCTGTGTATGATCTGTGAAGGCCAGAAGTTTCTCGGCAAGCTATCCGATGATCAGACCGCGAGGATACTTAAGATGGGCTGCCAACGACCGAAAGAACGAAAAGCCATTATCGATGGTGTTATGCAAGGACCTGTTGGGCCAACAAGGTAATGTCCAGTCTGAAAATGATCATATATATATATATATATATATGTTCATATATTATGTTGAATTCTCATTCAAGTTTGGATAGTAATATCTTCCATGTTAAATTGTGAACTTTTTCCATTTATGGCAGCGGAACTCAGGGAAGAGAATTCAAACTCCATGTCTCTAGGGAAATGACAAGATTAAATGGAAGAGTTCTTCAACCTCCGAAGCTAAAGCTTGGTGATGGAGGGCACGTCAGAGACCTGATTCCTTCCCGCCATGATCGGCAGTGGAACCTTATGGATAGCCATGTGTTTGAGGGAAGTCGAATCGAGAGGTGGGCGCTGATAAGTTTTGGCGGAACACCAGAACAGAAATCCTCCATTCCAAAGTTCATAAACCAGTTATCTCAAAGGTGTGAACAGTTGGGGATTTTTCTTAACAAGAACACAATTATCAGCCCGCAGTTTGAACCAACACAAGTGCTCAATAATGTCTCCCTTTTGGAATCCAAGCTAAAGCGGATCCAGAGAGTCGCGGCAAACAATCTCCAGCTGCTGATATGCATAATGGAAAGAAGACACAAAGGTTATGCCGATCTCAAGCGAATAGCAGAGACCAATGTTGGAGTTGTGAGCCAGTGCTGCTTGTACCAGAACCTTGCTAAATTGAGTTCACAGTTTTTGGCAAATTTGGCTCTCAAAATCAATGCCAAAGTTGGCGGGTGCACGGTGGCTTTGTACAATTCGTTGCCCTCTCAAATCCCGCGTCTGCTCCAATCCGACGAGCCCATAATCTTCATGGGAGCTGATGTAACTCATCCTCATCCGCTTGACGATGTCAGCCCATCTGTTGCCGCCGTTGTCGGTAGCATGAATTGGCCAGCGGCTAACAAGTATGTCTCGAGAATGAGGTCCCAAACGCATAGGCAAGAGATCATCCAGGATCTTGGGGCCATGGTGAGAGAATTGCTGGACGATTTCCACCAAGCGGTTGGCAAACTTCCCAAGAGAATCATTTTCTTTCGAGATGGAGTGAGCGAAACACAATTCTACAAAGTGCTTCAAGAAGAGCTGCAGGCCATTAAAGGTGCTTGTTTGAGATTTCCAAACTACAAACCTGCCATAACTTTTGCCGTAGTCCAGAAGAGGCACCACACAAGATTGTTTCCCTTCAAAATCGACCCGTCTTTCATACAGAACCAGTTTCCTGATGAGAATATTCTCCCCGGGACCGTGGTGGATACGGTGATCACTCATCCAAGGGAATTCGACTTCTATCTCTGCAGCCATTGGGGCGTGAAAGGAACAAGCCGACCGACACATTACCACGTCCTATGGGACGAAAGCCGGTTCACTTCAGATGAACTACAGAAGCTGGTTTACAATCTTTGTTACACCTATATGAGGTGCACAAAACCTGTTTCTTTGGTTCCCCCTGCATACTATGCTCACCTGGCTGCATATAGAGGCAGGCTTTACCTCGAGCGATCGGATTCGTCAGCTCACAATCGCAATACTTCCACTCTCTCCCGAGCCGCGCCTCCGAAGACGACGCCTCTACCAAAACTCAGTGAAAATGTTAAAAAGCTCATGTTTTATTGCTAAAATTTTTAGCTTCAAATCTCCTTGCAAATTAAAGAAATTGTTCTTCTCTTTAATACTTAATATGAACATATAAACGCGCCGAGTACCATGTAGATGCAGTCCAATATGACACAATTAGCACGATACCTTCAGCTAGTTCTTGTCACTTGTAATTAACTTGCAAGCTAAATTCTAATGCTACTATCGTAAAAACTCCTCACATTTAACAAGAGAATAACAGTTTTCACATTCAAGATGTGTTGAACTTCCCTTGCCAAGTTTAGTTGAACGATTATTTATACGAGAGTCGATCACTCCGATGAAAATCGCGATTGCAAATCACCATTCTCTTTGAACGATGATCACATCTGTTTCCATTGACACAGATTTGGCCATAGCTCAAGTTGCTGCTTGTCCTCGCTCGTGTCCTTGCATAAAATGTGAAACTGTGAATACAAGCAAACACAGAAAAAAGAAAAAAAAAAAATCAGAAAGTAAACCAATCTTGATGCTTGAAAATGGAAAGGAGTCTTAGATGAGACAAACAAGATTCTCACTGTATTTGACCATAAAAACAACACTAGAGGACCCCAAGTGCCCATGCTGCAAGGCCAAGGTGAAATAGACATTAAAAAAAAAAAAAAAAAAACAGCGCTAGTAAAAGGATTTCATGCATGTTCATAAACGTATTTGATACATATTTTGTTCAAACAATCTACGCAAAGAAAAGTGAGAATTATTTGTTAGAGTATGAATATTGTTTGGAATAATTTTAAATCGTCATATTTTTACTTAGTTAGTTAGTTTTTTTTTTTTTTTTTTTCCCTGATTAAAATCTATACGTAGCTAGTAGCTTACCTCAGTTGTCAGTGATATACAAATAGTTATATAGATATATATGTGTGAATATACAGAGCAAAAAACCAATTAGCAGCATGCATGCAGGAGGATGGACAAAAGCAAAGCCAACTGTTTTATTTAATGAAAATGGGATCCACAACCAGAACCAGAGGGAAAGGAAAAAATAGGACACCAACTCAGACGTCACTGAGACACTGCTAAGGCTCAGTGAGCACAGCCCCATAATTGAACCAAAAAGAATATGACATTGTACAAGAGAGAGAAAGAGAAAGAGTGAGAGAGAGAGAAGCAAGGGAGGGGTAAAGAACAAAGGAAGAGCCAGGAAAAGATGGGCTTTGTTGTAAAAGCTACTCAACTCTGACTGCTGACTTCCCCTTTTGTCTCTTTTATCTTTCTCGCTTACCCTAAACCACACTCACATACTCTCACACACACTCTCCCTCTCTTACTATTCCAACAGGTATATTAGTCACTTATCTCACTTTCACACTTGACATCCGGTAATAACGAGATGAACTTCAAATCTCTGATCGAGAGAGTAAGCGTTTTATTATCTTTACTTGATTATTTAATGTTGTGCTACTTAATGTTTGAAAATAAGACTATATGGTAACTAAACTATCTAAAAATGGGAACTAAAATGAATGTGTCATTTATTTTTACCACCCACTGATTATCTCACCATTAGCTTTGCTCTCTCTCTCTCTCTCTCTCTCTCTCTATCTCTCTGTCTCTCTGTGTTTCTCTGTTTCTCTCTCTTCTTGGGGGTGAGTCAGAGAGGGCTTTAAAGTACTGCACGGTCATGGCCAAGGGAAGAGACAGAGAGAGTGGGGGAGAGCAAACGTGCGTTTTGGCAGGGGCAAAGGGTGGTGGACACCACCAAAATGCTGTTTCAAAGTGAATCTCCATAACTGTGGCTGTGCCTGCTAAGACTAAGTTCCCCAGGGTGGACTTATTTCACCCCTTCTTTTTGCCAAGTTTTACCCGCCCAACCATCCTTGGTCATCTTGAAAGGGATGAATTCAATTTCTTCCGTTCACATGAGAGCAATGTTGATTTACTTTTAAGGACATGATTCTGAATCATCTATTCTTATCAAATTACGTTGAATTGTTATATTTATCTTAATATAATATGATCATGGTATAATCTAATAGTTTAAAACCGTGTCCCAATAATATGATTTTTTTTTTCTTTTTTTAACAAAAGACTATCATAGAATTCTTCTCATAATTGCCGATAATGTTTTATAAAAAAACTTTTGGATTCTCTCAAGAGACACGTAGAAAATTTTCATTTTATCAACTTGGTAGTTTATACTAGTACACTAAACGTTGATATGAGTTATATTGAGATGCCAAGTATTGGTTTCGTTAGATACAATGGTATTGGTCTCCTTTCTCCAAAACTCTTCACCATTTTTTTTTAATAGGTTTACGAGGTAAATTACTTGTCCAAACACCGTATACAGCTACACATGTATGTTGAGTCAAATTTTGGAGTGAAAGGTAAGATTCTACTATACTAAAGTAACTTTTTACCCATAACAAGGGTTACAAATAGTTTTTATTTTACTTCCAATGCACTCTGAGAAAATAAAGTTGGAATCCAATTCATGTCCCTACGTAGAAGAACTCTTGGTAAAAATCCAGCCAAAGACTTCATGAAGACCACAAATGAACAAGTAAATAAATAAATAAATAATCCTTTTTAAGCAAACTGTCAAGCATTCAAGTGTCACTGCCCAATGCTACTAGAGAGGTAGAAACAAAAGGTAAACTAGAACAATAAATAACACTGCAGAATTTAATTTGGAGAGAAAAAATGGAAAGAAAAAGTACTTGGAAAATTGGACTTAAATGCTTGTCATAAGAAAGGTAAAGTCCAACAATTAACAAAATACAAAGACTGTAAAACCTTGAAAGCACCCCTATTAATGAAAGAAAAGCATCCCATGACCATGAGACATCACTATCGCCATTAAATTACCAACAGTAACTAATCAAAACCTACCCCAAACACAAGTATCAAGGCAACAAGAAAGCTCAATTAATTATATTATGGTCATTTCTACGGTTAGTATTTTATTTCAATTAAATTTAACAATAATAGTATTTTATTTTAAACGGTTAGATATATATAAGATGTTTTAAATTAAATTTAACAATAAAAAATATATATAATTGACGTGATGATAAATATAAATTAACGATAATTTTATATTTAATTATATTATATTAAGATATAAAAAATTTGAATATCTTTTTTCAAATTAAAAAAATATGTATATGTAGCATTGATAAAAACACCCATGCATAACAAGTGAGAGATTAAAATTGAATAATATTATAGAGTACGATGATATTAACTACAACCTGCACGCAACAGGAGTCATATGTATAAAATCAACAATTATATTTGTGATGTTAAATCGTGTCTCGAGTATTTTTTTTTCAATAAAATAAGGAGAAAACCCAAAAGTTGATTCCTTTTTGTCGGTGATGGAACCTTATATATACTGATGGTGCCTTTACATGACCACCTCTTCCCTCAGAAAACACAAAACCCAAGGCCTTGCAGAAACGGCATGTCGTACTAGAGACAATGACGTTTTTTCTTGTTACAGCATTCCATGTGGTCCCATCAATTCCAGTCCTAATCCCAAATGCAATGTCAAACTTTAGGTGTCAGTTAATTTCCCAAAAAAAAAAAAAAAATTCTATTTTTTTAAATTTTTAGTTTTATTTTTTGGTAGATCGTAGGGGGATGCTATTCTTTTCGCATCAGACAGACATCTTTTACACATTTGTAGTCGTGCCTACGTTTTATATGAGATAGGGTAGAACCCTTCTCATTTGATCTAACGGTTTCGCTAAATCTGGACCACCCACGATCAAAGGGTCAGATCAGATTTAGCTTAAGAATCGATTTGATGTTTTTTTTTTAATTTATTAATTTATTTTTAACATTTTGTCTATCTGCTGTCCCATCTATCCTTTCCACTGAGATGAGATGACCAAACGAGCATCTCCGTTTATTTTGTTGGATCTCCTAACTCCTGCTTAACTCTGAATGATTCCAGCTGCTATGTATCACATCACAAATATTTATATACATATATAGATTTATCCATAAAAATAAAAAAAACAAAAAAAAAACCGAAGTTTATGTGAACCATATATAAATGCTCAGGATGGAGGAAATATTGTTCTGGGCTAATTTATTGTCAAGGTAGAGAAAGAGAAGAAGATTTGTCTGAGTTTAGTGTAGGAGCTTAGAATGAAAATTTTTTTTATGTTAAAGTTAATTTATTTTTTAAAAATTAATTATAATTATTATTGATTTTTTTAGAAAAAAAACATAAAATTAAAATAAAAATTTTAGGTTGGAATCTTGCAATTAAACGCATCCAAATTTTATGGTTGGACAATTTATCAGGGTTAAATTATGAAGAATAATTTTTATTATGAGATGTTCAATTTGAAGAGTGATTGTTATTTTTATCATTATTATTTTGGTTCAATTCTTGAAATTTGCTTACACCATTGCTCTTTGAATCTCTCATGTGAACGTTAAGAACCATTGTAAAAAATGGAACTTCTTACTCTAGATATCTCTATCAATAATATGAGCTTTTTAGTTTTAGATTCAGTCAAAATGAAAAACAAAGTATACAAAAGCTTAAAACAATACCTTATCTGTGAGGTATTTTTTTAACATACCTTGTCAAATAATTCTCGTCCTTTTGGTTACATTATACAAAAATTCGTAAAGACGATACACAGCTGTTTGGATTACTATCTCGAAATTGTTCTTGAACACTATTTAAAAAGTTATTTACAGTGTTTTTACTTATAAAACTTGAGTTTATCTTTCAAACATGTGATCAAACATGTAATCTGAACGGACTATAACCTTTGAACGATGTATGAGAATTATGAGACTTTGTTCTCATGGGTAGTACAGTGGCAGTACTGCATTTATGGGAGGAAATGCAGTTCCAGGTTCTGTTGAGAATCTTATGATGGACCCGGCCTATACTTCCCTTGGGCCTGGCAATCCTTATCCACTTTAGCATATTCCCTGTCGTCTTCTGATTAGTGATTTCCTTTTTTTTTTTTTTTTTTTTTTTTCTGTATAGGTTTAAAAAATAAAAATAAAAATAAAAACTCCAATTTTTTCAGAGCTGGTTTGATTTTTTTTTTTTTTTTCCTCTCCCAAGTATTACTAGCAAATTAGCAATATTTTAGAAGCTTGGGAAATACATACTTGCTCTTGGCTCATCTGCAAACTCTATCCAACGACAAAAACCTACATTGTCATATTTTTGGGCTGAGAAGACACAAGATTTATATGCAAAACGAACAATAGCATGTACGTCTTCAGTTACAAGTCATGCAAAAGTAGTGTAAACCTTAAAAAACACGCTCCGGCAAAGGTTTCTCAGCTGGCAATTGGAGCAACTCCCGAATCCCTTCACAAACCTGCATAAAGCAGCCGGATAGACTTTAATCAGCTCCAAATAGTAAAAAATACTAATTCAGCTTAACAAAAGGCAAAAAATTAGAAAGCACCACAACTTATTTACATCGTTAAAGGATATCAAAGACTCATATAATCCGTTTCATTTACTACAGGGCATAAATGCTAAGCATTAAGCGGTGTTTTGTTTCTCTGATAGATGTCGGAGGAAAATCAACTACGGATTATCGTGATCAATGAGCATACCAGCTTGATCTGGGCCTTAATTGATGCAATAAGACGAGTATAGTCTTCAATTTGCCTGCAAAAAGTAATTGAGGCATCGAGTTCGGATGAAATTATCCAGAGAATGAAAGTTAAACTTGAGCTTTAAATGGATTCACCAACAAATACAAGACTGAAAGTTTTGTTCTATATTTGATTTTAACCCGTGCACCTAGATACAACAAAAACTTCCTGCATGATAACATACAGCTTCATAAAATTAAAATTAAAATATTCCTACCTCGATAGTTTTTCCTCCCGCTGAGATATGAAATTTAAAGCTTCAGACCATGTGAATTCTACATGAAATCCTAGTCCAATATCCACAAATATGCGTTTTGTATCTGGCCTGTGAGCATGCAAACCGACAACAGTTGAGCACAATAATATCACCCAACTTAGAAACTTAGAACTGGGCGCTCGATTTAGGGTAAATCTTCATCAAACTGTAACATGCTAACCTGTAGCGTACTTAAGTGCATAGATAAAAATTCACCGAAATTTTCGGTACGCAAGCATGAATAATTTTAACATACTGAAGGAGATATCCGAAAAAGAATAAATGCTTAACACTTACACATCAGCTTGCATGTACACTTCAGAGCCAAGATTAACCAGTGTTCTAAGACTAGTAACACTATTTTTCTCCAAATTCTCTATGTTCTTTCGCAAATCTGAGCTTTGAAGTCATAGGAGTCAAGAAAATCATGTATTTTCCCGTTGTAGCAAGGCTTAGTTAAAGCAAACAAGGAAACTGGACGCATATTTCCGAAGTTCAAAACACAAGAAAAAGTTAAAAGGATACAAAGTTTTTTGTTGTTCAAAAACCTTGTCCCTGCAAATAAGAAGCACAAAGGCAATGAAAAAGCATTCAACATTTCTAATAAGTACATTGACAAGAACTATCCAAACAATTGTGTGTCAAGAGCAACTTAGTCAGACATCATATATCTTGATCAATGACTACTTCCACAAAGAATCAAGAATTTTGATGCAATCCTAACTAAAAGCAATGTCCTAATTATCGCCTTGACGCGAAGTTAGCATGCAGACTCTTTTTAGAGACTTTTCACTCCTGCATTTTCAGTTCCCAATTATATTAGAGAAAACACGCATAGAGTCTGAGAAGCACGTAAGGTGTGTAACTCTCTTGTCATCTTCTTCTTTGAAGTATTGTGACAGCGGAAAGTGGCCGTAGTGCGCACCTAGTGGATGTACCATTATAAATCTTGTGCCCTTGTTTGTTGGATATATTTTTAATATTTTTTCAATTTTATCACTCTTGGTAGTTACGGATTAGGGCGCCTAATTCTCATCAAGCAACTCAAGCTAATACTTTTATTGCTACTCGAACTTCCAAAATGTCCCAAATATAGTAGAGAAAAACCAAAAAATAAAATGTGAAACAACGACTGGACAAGGCATGTTCTTAAATATGGAACAGAGTAAAGACTAAAGCGTCATACCGTTCAGCTATAGCGCGAACGAGGTCAGGTTTCAAGCGGCGGTCGACGAATTCCTCGAATTTATGTATCTTTTCCTGGCCATTGCTATCCATTGCAGTCCTAAGGTCAAAAATGGAAATCAAATTAGAGCACTAATCAGGAAACCGACTAAAAACACGTTACACGCACGTACAAACAAAGACGGAGACAAAGAAAAGCGCAGAGCTTCTTTCAGGCAATTCATCAAACAGTTGGAGTGCCAAACTTCAACTTCAACCACATAAGTTGATCTTCGTGAAATAATAATAACCCAAAAATACGACAAAAACAAACGATCGAAATTGAGTGATTCAAATGGCTTTCAATGTAGTATTTGGAATTGAAAAATATGGGATTTCAGCTTCTGTGGACACTTACTTCCTCACCTATGTATTGAGAAAAGTCCAAAAGAATTGGCTTAAAACCCAGAGACAGGTTTCGAGGAAAAGAATTGCCCTGCCGTCCGACACTCTGAGCGAAGAGGTGGAAAGAGTTCAAAGCCGGCTTTTTTCTTCGCCCTACGTCTCCGCCGTGTCAGTTCGGTGGTCGCTTGTTTGGGCTTTAATCTTTTACGTGTTAATTAAGGGATGTGAGTAAATAACTTTTTTCTTAATTATTTTTTTTAATAAATGTTCAAAGTTACCTTAAATTAAGAAAATAACTATTTTTTAATGGTTTGATTGATTTTCGATATTTAATTGTTATTTGACCGATATTTTTATTACTCAATGATGATTAATTGATAATGATTAAGTACAAATGTGTCAATTAATATTTTAACGATCATTTTTCTAATTAAAAAATAAGTTTTGATCATCTATTAAAAAATAAATATCCATAAATGGTTTATATACCTAATTTTTGATATAAGCCAACCGTTTTTCTAAATAAAAAATAAGATTGATCATTTTCTAAAAACTAAATATTCAAAAACGGTTATCTACCTAATTTTTACTATTATACATATGTGTGTGTGTGTGTGTGTGTTTCTTCCCCTCTCTCTTAAAGGATTTTTTATAATTATTTTGAAAGAAAACTTATATGTTCACCCTCAACATTTTTGTTATATAAATAACTCACCAAATAAAAGACAAAGAAACCACTCAAACCTATTTGATATTAAATATAAAAGAATCCAAACCTTTGTTATAATTATTCAAATATTAGGTTGCTTCTCAACTCCTCTTGGAGTGTTGAACGCATACGAGGCCGAATTTATGGGAATCATAAATGCTATTGAATTTGCTATTCATTTAATCTCTTTTCTGAATGCGATTTAATTTATATGATTAATCTTCTCAGTTTAAAAAGTAGAATTGTACCATAGCGTTTTCTGGCATGATGGATTTGCGCACTCAGTTATTTGAACACGATAAATTATCATGTCACACACATTTTTAGAGAAGGGAATCATGTTGCGGATAAATTGACAACTCCTGCAGTTCATTTGACACAATCTACATGGTGGTTTAATGCTCCTTCATTTTGTGTCGCAGCCTTGACAAAAGACTTGGCCGGTCTGCTGTGCTATAGATTTCGAAACTAATATTGGGATGCGATGCTTTTGCCAATGGGATGCGGTGCTTCATTTTGCTTTGTTCTTAGCCGACCATATGGTAAATATGTACTCTTTTTCCCAACTAGAATTTTTTCATTTGGGTTTTACCTAGAGGGTTTTTAATGATACATATTTGTAGACTACTCTTAAGGAGAGAGTTTAGGCTTTATCATGTGAAACTGCCTTCCAGTTCTTAGCTTTTACTAGATTTTGTCTAGTCGTTACTTTGTTTTGTTTTTATTTTCCCTTTTTAGATTAACTCTTTTGTAATTTTAATTTTTAATTAATAAATTAGAGTGATAGGAAAGTGATAAGGGTGCTAAAAAGGTGTCAATCTAGATGGGATGTCTTGGTATACCTGCTAATTTTTGTCCTCTCCATTCATTAAAAAAACAAAAAGCTATAATTATTTCATAAATAAATCAACAAGTAGAAATTAACGGAACTCAAAATGAACACATTAACTCTTAAAAACGACCAAAAAAAAAAAATGCATTAGAAGACCAAAATCATCTAAACGACAACCAAGTAAAAGATGACGAAAATTGAAAATTACAACAAATATGTCACCCGTGAAACGACATGTATAAGTGAAACGATGACAGTCGGATAAACGACAACAACTGATAAAAAAAAGATAAACGACATGTATAAATCGGGTGTCCCACATTGTTAGACTTACGTGGTACACCATTAAATGAAACAACTACTATTTAAATAATTTGTAAATATCATCGCTATCTTAATCACGATGATAAATGACACGAAATCCAAAAAAATTAATATCATTTTGAGGCAATAATATCACATATAAAACGGCGATAATTTGAAAGAAGAAGAAATTAAAAAAAAAAAAAAAAGACATAAATTGGGGAAAGGACAGCATTCAAGTCAACGATGACAAAGGAAAATACCATATAGGAGAGCCGACTTCAATAGAATTAAAACGATAACGATCAAATGCAAAACGATATTAATTACCACCTGAAAAGGACCACGATAATAAAATTATAGGCATTGGAGAAACAAATGTTCAATGACAAACGACAATATTATTGTAAAACGACATCGACATATATGACAGTAGTGTTATTCTTTTATTCATTTATTTGTTATTGGAAATTTCTTCCACCCTAAAATGGGACTAAATTTCATTAACTCACACATCAGCTTCTAAAAAGCCACGGATAAAGACAGGCATAGAAGAAAAACAAACTATCTCAGCAAAAAGAATAGAGTATGGTTTGGTAAGAAGTGGGCTACACTGTTGCCATTTCTGGAGGTGTAGCGGACAGAACCACTTCCGGGAAAAAATATAGCATCTCTTATGTCATCTATGATAACTAGCTTCAGGAGCTTGCCGAGCTCGGCGTTGAATAGAACGGACAATGTTGTGGGAATCAGATGCAAGCTGCCAATCTCCAAAACCACAAGAAACTACCCGCTTCACGCGTGCGCAAGGAGCTAAACATTTTGCAATGTGGGGAGTAAAACGGCCGGGATAACGCTTGGAAGCTGCTGCTAGAACAACACGAGAACCGTCTCTAATCACCACGCCAACTCTAATATACCGCAGATAATCCTTGACCGCTGTATCGACATTAACTTTGACCAAAACTGGTGTTGGGGGACGCCATCCATTCTTGGGAAGTTGAGCAGGAAGCAAATAATCACCCTCACTGCTCTCTCGAGTACATCTTTAGATTCTAGTTGCAAGCCTTTTCAAACTTTAATTTGTTTCTATCAAGCCAAATGCTCCAGACAATCGTACAAAATATTTCAAAGTCCTCCACAGATCCTTTGCGAGCTACAAACGAAAAAAAGACCCCTAATAGGTCTTCCTCTGAAATATCTCAGATTATTCCATGAAGCACTACTGGCCCAGACTTCCCTCTTGCAGCTCCACAATAGCACAACGCAAGACTCGTATCTTCTGAATCCTCCTTGCAGCGAGGACAAAGTATAGGATATTCACACCCCGAAGAGCTTGGCTCCTGATGGTAACTTTCCTTTTCCAAGTTAGAGATTTGAAATCATACTAGAGTGCGATTCAGGAAGGAACTTTTCTTTTGCTCTTTCTTGAACGTATGCATATCCCGAAACTTGAATTCGGAGTTGTTTTTGAAGTCGGTTTGTGTAAATACTGCATACTTTTTTTCTTTTATTTTTTATTTTTAACATATCACCAATATAAAAATTCAAGAATAACTATACACCTTCTGCTCCCTGAGATGCCATTGTGAAAAGGGCCAAAAAATGATGAACATTCCACTACATCGGATTAGGAAACCACCAAGCACATTGGCTGCAATTAGATGGCAAACTTCTTTTGGGGATCTTTCCTTGTGTTAGTTAATCAAAGCAAACGTCATTTTATCGCATGATCAGAAGTTCACATGCTTCTAACTTAGACTCTTGTAATTAAGTAACTTATGACTAACTATATTTCACAAAGAAATCGTACAGAACGACTTGACAACTTACGAACAAGAAGCCCATTTAAGGCGTGCGCATTAAAATTATCACACTCTTAACCTCTTTACACAACTTAATGACCACATTGAGCGGCATTGCTTCAACTCACCCCGTTCTTCAATACTTTCTTACTAGGTCATTAAATGCCGATACGGGGAAGTGACATTCCAAGACCCAGCAAATTATAAACATGAAACAGGATCTTTCGATCCAACAGGAATAATGCTAAACTGGAAGTTAAACAAATATAGTTGGCACTAGGAGAAGAAATTTCATTTATCAATTTTCATCGAATTTGGATTTGCCTAGTATAAGAAAGAATCATATTAGAACTATTAGCTCCAAGTTTTTCCTTACAGGAAACGAACACATTTTCCGCCTGTATTGACATTACAACAAGTTTCTCATACCTTTCAATAATTCCTCATCTGAGTAAGAACCAATACACACTCCAATAAGCATCCAAGCTTAGTATTCCTCAAAATTTTTTACTTGGAGATCTGCCAATGTACTAATACCACTGCTCTGTTTCATTAGTGAACCTCACTGGCATTGAATCGAAATCTTCTCTCACAAAGAAAAGATTTTTAATGGCAAAACAAATCTACAAATCACAAGCTGTGTGTCATTGAACGGCTGTGGATTCATCGGAAATGATGACGGTCTCCAAAATCGGCCGACTTTCCTGGTCACTGTCCGAACTCTCCAAACTCGAACATCTGCAACTATAATAGAAAACAGCACTCATCATGGAATCAATGAGCACCACAAACGAGTTCATGAGCACCAAGAGAGGCCCTTCCCATATCCGCGAAGACCCATCTCCGTAGCTCAGCGTCTTCACTCTATGCTCGAATAGTCCTTCAACGAAAGCCGTCCCGATTGCCGACCCGAGAAATATCAGCAGCCCCACATGAGTCTGTCCCTTGATCAGAACACCGGACCGGAGCAGCGCCTCCGGCCCAGACACATCCTCCAGGACAGAAATCACCACAGCAATGCTGCAAATGATGACGGCATTGGCGAAAACAACCGAGAAAACAAGGCCTACCGCAAGTGCGGCGTACACTACGACATCCGGCGGGGACCGGATCATCGACAAGATGTTGCAGACAGCGGCAAGGATAATGAAGAACAATGTGATACATCCGACAATCACCATAGACACCCAAACGTAAGTCGAAACGAGCCGCCGCCAAATCTTGCGAACGATGGCGAAAAACTTTGACGAATCGAATTGCTTCCGGGAATAACTACAGTCCACGGAGTAAACGACAGCGGCTTTGGACAAGAGAAAGAGAGAAACGTAAAGAGGAAAGCACATTACCGACGAAATCGCCATCTCCGCGAAACGCTGACACGACTGTTTGATGAAAGGCCTCAATGGGAGTCCACTCGATTTGGCGATCAACAACAGCCTGACGGTGAGTCTCCTCACCAGCGACTGATCGACGAGGACGTTCGACAAAAAGACGGCGGAGACAGGGCAGATGAGCAGGGCAGTGATCGCCATGAACCCCGACGAGTTGTAGCGCAGAATCCGTACGGTCTCGCGCAGGATCTCCAGCGCGTTCATCGATCGGAACGAGTGATTGGAGCCGTTGGAGTGATCGTACGGCTCCAATTCGAACGCTCGCGGATGATGATGATGATGATGATGAGGAGGAGGAGGAGGAGGAGGAGAACGAGTCTCCTGCGATCCCTCTTTTCTCGAATGATCCAATCTCATCCTCGGAGAACTCGAATTCTCTACAGAAATCTCCATTTTGTAGCTCTGTAACTGGAATTGAAGCTTTATAAGAAGAGTCAGATCTGAAAAGAAGAAGAAGAAGAAGAAGAGCAATCACGAAACCGATGAGGTGCAATCCTCGTTGATGGGCGATGAATGTGAAGCGTTTCGTGATGATTTTCTGGGGCTAGAGGGACATATCACGTGTAGTGTCGTTGCAGAAGCAAGGTGGGGTGGGGAGTTTCATCCACGGCGGTCAAGGTCGGAGAGCTAAGCGAGGAGGAATGAGGAACAATAAATTATTATTAATTTTAATTATTAATGTCGCATTTGGAAATATCTTTGTATATTACATTTTAATATAGTATAATGTATGTTTGATTAGATGTTGTAGTCCATTGAATAGTAACTGAACAAATTATTTAGCTATTCACTATTTTTATTTATCACATCTTATATTCTCTATTATCAATACACATGAAATATTGATTTAGATATAATATAAATATATAAATAAGATATCTAAATGCATATCATATTATATCTGTTATAGTGACATACAATACAAAATGCCTTAAAAAAAAAGTGTCTTACGAATATTTTAATAGGTAAAACGGTCAGATTGGTAATTATATACAAAAATTACATAATTGGCTACCTGTAAACTTTAATCTTCTCTTAGTCTTCTTTTCTTTCTCTAATGCGTGAAAGTTATGATTTTTCAATCATTTTCTTCCCTTGGGGTTGGACTCCAGTAGCAGTCTTTAGATTGTCTCTGGTTTCCCAGTTCTAGGGATGGATGTGAGAATCGTATGATAAGAGTTTTGAAAGAGATGAACCCATTCGAGGAGGATCGTCGTTGTGGAAAGGAGTAAGATAGAGAGGTCCTGTAACAGATCAGCTTAGGCAACCCAATTTCTCTCGACGATGTGGATTTTGTTTTCAACAATGACCCTTTCTATGTGATTGGTTTTTTTATTTTTTGGTTTGTAGTTTTACGTGTAATAATGGCGTCGTCTTTGCTGCCTTTTATCTGGGTTTTATGTTTCAGTTTGTTAATTTTAATAATGGAGGTGGTCTCCCCATCTTCTGTGTTGATTGTTTGTCCCCTAGATCTAAGTCTTGGTGTTGTTTTGATCCCGCTAAAATTGCTTCTATGCGAAGTTAGTGCTGGTCATAGTGCTACTAAGTCTTGGCCCTTAATCGATCGGGATATTCCATCGATTGTCAGGGTCTTATCAAAAAGAGCCTTACATATACTCGATTTTAGTGTGCCGAAATACGTACCCATTATCGGACCTCAAGCATATGTTTTTCTCCTTGAGCATCATCAAAATTTACTGATA
Source organism: Ficus erecta (assembly GCA_008635985.1). Classification (NCBI taxonomy): domain Eukaryota; kingdom Viridiplantae; phylum Streptophyta; class Magnoliopsida; order Rosales; family Moraceae; genus Ficus; species Ficus erecta. Next base: position 233,766 of record BKCH01000924.1, on the reverse strand, counting down.
AATCCGTTCTTATTGAAGGGTTTTATCTCATGTAATACGGAGTCATATGTAATGTTTTGTGTCTTTATATTTCGTATTAAATTTAATGAAATTCTCATTTCAAAAAAATAAAAAAGGGTTCGATTGTAGTAGCCTTTGGATGGGAAGGATTTCGGCAACTGTATGTGTATTGTTTATTATTTGTGATTTAACTTTAAATTTGTCGGTGCATTTTGTTTCCCCAAAAATTTGGTTTCGTTTTGGATCTTTGGTGACTACTGTAGCTAAGAGATTGACATCTCCTATCCAATTTTGATATTCTAAATGGTGTTTAACCAATTATATTTTGACATATTATTGAAAAAATTTAGATTTTAAAATATGAAAAAACAGTTGTAAACCATTTTAAAACTTTTTCAAAAGAATTGACATAAAATTATTGATTAGATATTATTTGAGACACAAAAATTTAGTCAGAAAATGTGGATCTGTAGCTAAGGTACTATGGACCCTCGTCGGCCGGGAGAGGTCATCTCAATAAAGTCAAGGAATTTGCCCCCGTTGACGACATGAATGGCCTATAGTCGATTATCAAGAGCAACATTAAAATTTGATAATTCGAATAATTCTATTTATTCCAACTTAATTAAATTAGTCACATATTAAATGAGTCTTATTGTTGAGTTCAATATTGTACGAGACATTATGACTCATTGAAAATCGAAGTAAACAACATTTTTCTTTTTATTCCGATCACGTTGAGCCGAGAGGTCGTCATCAAACCGAGATGTCTACACAATATTTTGCGGATGTTTAGTAGTGTCCAAGTTATCATCTTTCTCTCCGATTAAAAAAAAAAAAAGTTAACAATAAAAAAAATCATACTGGGTTCCAAAAATACTGTTTGGATTTGCACCAAAGTATGATAAATTGGCTTTCTTTGGTTAGACTGGTATGTGATTTTTTAGTTGTGTTGTGATATGATCTATTATTATGTTAAAATATATATATATATATATATATATATATATATATTAAGTACCCATCCTACAAGTATATTAAAAAAAAAAAGAAAAAGAAAAGAAAGAAAGAAAAGCACTCTATGTTTTTTTAAAGTTTTTAGAATGAAAACCTCAAGTTCAATGGAAAATTGCTGTAGACAGCTAGATACATATTAGTGCAAAGTAAAACCGTACATTAGATTTGGTAATTTAACATCCAACATGTTCGTATCGAAGAATATTAACCGACAAACAACATGATATTTTTGTTTGATTGGACTCAAGAATTAAAGAAGAAACTTAAAAGAAAAATTCTTGTAAATTCCCAAATCAGCAAAGGGTACCATTTTCCATTAGACATCCTTGTTTATGAGCATGGACGTGGCAAATTCCATTACCAAAAATCTAAACTTGATCATTAATTTATAATTAGTCGACCTACCACATATAGAGAAATTTATTAATTGAAAAAGAAAACAAAAATACAAAGTATCAGAAAGCTAGAGGATAAGAGAAAAGGAAAACTAGAAAATATCAATCTCTGATTCTATATCTTGTAAAATCGAAGCATCTAAACTGAGAACACCAAGAACAAAACTAAGAGCTTTATGCTGTTTGAAATATAGAGCATAAAAAAAGAACAAGTTCAATATATCAAAGGAAATATTACAATGAAATAAAAATAAAAAATATTACAACCGGAAATTCAATCTTAACTTTCCGGCAAACTTGAATCTGTGTCTTCTTTCTATCACCCAGAACAACTAAAAATTATAGAGAATTTGCAAAACTTAAACATAGCCCGCACGAGAGCAAGCTCGACGGATCGACATTCACATTGCTCACATTAGGCCCTTAAACCCACCATGGTAGTGATTTGCAACCCCTACACGTGAGAGAGCTTCTTAGGTACACCGTCTTAGTCTAAAAGTGCAATCACTTATAAACTCTATCAAGCCATGTTGCCTAAGCAACGTGGGACTCCATATTTTAAGCAACTTTCCAACGATATCCAATTTCAATGGGTACACTTTAAGCATCAATTTCTCATTTACCCGATTATCATTTTGAGCATATGAATATACAAAAATACAACGATGATATCAAATATCGTAGAAATATAGTATAAATGTAGAATTTGTATTTGCATTATTTATTAAACACAAAATATAATAAATTTTAAATATCCTGTGTTTACATTTTTGCATCAAATTAGCATTGACAAGGGAAAATCTATCATCCTTCTCACTTGCATCTTGTGGATTTTTGTTTCAAACTGATGCGGGCAGTTAGTAAAGTTATCTGTCTTTAAATAAAGAAAAATCTACATTATTATGCATTAAAAAGTAATGCTCATCTGATTATAAGTATAGTGTAATAAGATACAGACTTCAAATTTCAAGTTTAAAAAATATAGTAGTCACGTTTAGTTATATTCCTTAACCTATCCACCCGTGTTTACTAATGATGTTCTAAGACGATAATAATAATAACAATACTAACCAATAATAACAATTATTATTAGTATTATTCTCATCTTTATATTTTCTTTATCTTTACATTACAGATATTAAAGTCTCAAAGTGAGACTTCTTCTCTATCCAACGCACACGTTTCTTTCCTCTCTTTTTTTTTTTTTCTTTTTTTTTTAATTTTTCTTTTTCTTTTTTCCTCCTCTTTTCTGCCTTTTCTTTTGTTGTCTTCTTTTTGAGTTTATGTTCTTACGTTTTTCTTCCCCACTTGTGTTTTCTTTTTGATCTTCTTACACCTTTTTTTAGGTATTCTTACACTTTTTTGACCTTTGTTTTAAGGGGAAATTGTATTCAACTAAAGAAAGTCTAGAAATATCAATAAGAATGATCAAATAATACACGAGAAAAACTCTTAATTGAGATTGAATCCATCAATAAAATCTGATAAATCTCACATGTATATCAAGATCTGATAATGAAAAAGTTTCTCAACACACCAATAATCGAGCATGCATAAAACTCGTTTTGAAAATACATCTACGATCGATGGAATCTTCTATCGATAAAGTGCCAATAACCTGTAGCATTGAGACCACCACTGACTTCGCATAACTAAAAGTCTAGGGGAATCAATACACTATCAAGACATATATAGATCTTTAAAACCTTATATCATGGTACCTTATTAAAAAGTTTATGTTTTAGCCATAAAATAAAATTGGGGGATCAAATTGTAACTTAATTTATAAAAAGATTTGGGATTAACAAATTTTTATCTTTAAAAAATGTGTTGCTTAATGGAGAAGAAAAAACATCAACTACTAATGGCACACGTTACCTTTGAAAGTCCTCAGACCAATGCTGATCTCATCATGCTGATCTCATGTGATGTGAGAATGTCCGCTAATCATTTAACTAGTATAAAGTTTCTGCCTAAGTTGCTAGATTGATTAAACTATAAATTGTTCGATTTTAAAAATCATGCCAAATTTACACAGGTCCAGAGAAAATCTCCAAAGATTCAAATGAAAAAACATAGGTGTAGCTGAGTAAATAAATAATGTTATAATCCCTTTCATTACTTGCAACTCTCATAAGGCACCTCTATTAAATTAGTTTGCACTAGCAATAGGTGTTATAGAAGACACTTGCAAAGGTCATAACGTGCTATTATTGTTTTCTTGTAAATTTGCAAGTACTATTTGGAAATAAAATTAATGTGACAACTTAAATGAAGGTTCTCTCTCTTTTAAATGAAGAAAAATCTATGTAGAGTACAAGTGTCATATGACTCATTTATTAAAAATGAGTGGCTACATAATATTACACACAACAAGACATAAGGCTTCAACCATGCCTCTTATTCACAAGTGACATACGACGCCTCGTTTTAAATATGCACAAAAAAGCCAAAATGCCTGTATAACTTCCCCTATTTTAATCTTATCTCATCTTAACATCTTAACATATATAAAAAAACCAATGTACTCATGTGTCAACATATGGTTTTTTTTCACCCTTTTTCATTTTTTCCCCTTTTTTTTATTTTTGAAATAATTACACAAAAAATTTATTTTTAGAGTCCTATTTTAAAATATATATGTTTTTTGATAATATTGCGTAAATGTCCATTTATACAAAAACAACAGCTTGTAGTATCTTTGCCCTTTTACTATATTTAACATCATTGTCTTTCATTATGATTCATATTTTTTTTTTCCTTATTTGTTCATCATAATTGTATCTTTATCTTAATGACTAGTTTTTTATTACAATGATGACTTATTAGTATAATTAAGGTTTTTTTTTTATAAACATATTTCTTAAGTATGATTTAGATTTCTTAGAAACCTATTTTTTTTAATATGATTTAGGTTCTTTACGATAATTATAACGTTATTGTGATAATTTATTTATTTATTTGTTTATTATTATTAGTATTATTTTAATAGTTAACTTCTAAAGTTTAAATATGTGATGAAATTGTTTATTTCTTTATGATAATTACTATATTATTATGATTTTTTTTTATTTGTGATGTTTTTTTTTCTTTATGGTATTACTATATCATTACGATATCTTTTTATTTATGATAATTACTATATCATTATAATATTTTTTTTTTCTTTAGGTTTTAAAGTGTTTCATGTTTCTTTACAATATCTATTTAATTTTTTATATGTTCGTTATAAATTTTATTACAATGACCAATTATTTATTATTATGAATGTTTTTCATGTATCATACAATTAATATTAGTTATCGTTCTTTTTTTTATTTATAATAAAGCAAGTAAAATGGATTTTTTTTTCCTTTTTATAAAAGATTTGTTTAGTTTTACATTTTTTTAAATTTTTTTTCTTTTTTAATCAATTCTTTATTTGTTTAGTTTCAATTCCTGATAAAAGGGTAATATGGTTTTTATAAGTATCAATTTAGACATGTATATAATAAAAGAAAAAATAAACAGTTTTTAAATCATAATTTTTAATTTAGATATTTATGTAAATAATCATTTATCTTTCTCCTAAGCCCATTGCTTTTGTGGCCTTTTTTCATTTTTTTTCCCTTCTTTCATCTTCTTTTCTTCCACCTATACCACTATTGCTAGCTCCTCCTCGTTCTCTCTCTCTCTCTCTCTCTCTCTCTCTCTCTCTCTCTTTCTTTCTTTCTTTCTTTCCTTTTGGGTTTCTGTTTCTTCCCTCTTGCTCTTCCTCTTCATCCCCTTCTCTTCTTCTTCAGAGTAAGTCTTCTTAATACGAAATCTTCAATCCCTAATCCCTAAGCCTCATCAATCTCTTGAATATAGATTTTGTTTTTGCGGGATTTTGCTAAGGATTTTTAATCAAGGTTTGATACATTCATGGTAGGCAACGAAGAACGGTAGGAGAGACTTGTCAGAAAATATAAATAGTGCTGAAGAAGTCAATTTTTATCACATTTTATGCAAATTTGTTTTTAAAACACGGTTTCTTATATATATATTTTTAACATGGTTTCTTATAATTTTTTTTCCTCCAGTGTATGGGTCCATTTTTTTTTTTGCTCATTCGGTTCTTTTTCTGGTTGATTTCTTTCTCCCCCCCCCCCCTCCCTAATGATTGATTTGTACTTAAGATTAACTAAGAGTTCTTTTTATAAAGATTGTAGAAAAAGAGGAAGACAATCCCGACGAGCAAGGACTACAACTCACCAAAATTACAGCATTGGAGCTTTGGATTAAATTTGTCATATAATTTAGTATATGGTAAATTTGGCATTAATATAACATTATTGGATAGTATTTTTTTACCCAATTATAAAAATTTACTATTGGCATAATATTTTAATATTGCATTGGAGATGTTCTAACATGTTGATGTATTTATATTATTTAATATAATTGATCAGATGATATAGTTGAGTTTTTTTTTTCTTCTTAAATTTCTTAACTTAGAAGGGATTAAATGCTATTTATTTTCTCTGGTAGAACAAAATGCTATCCATTTGGTCAAATTTCAATACTTCATCTTTTTCTTTCTTTTAATGATTGAGTTTCAATACATTATTCTTAGATATAAGTTTGTAAATATTTTAATATTCATGATTCACAGTAACAAATTGTCAAGTTTTCAAATTAAACTTCTAGATCTCCTAAAAATCAAATAAAATATAAACAAAACTCAACTTAAAAATACAAATAAAACTCAATTCAAAAATCCTTTAATCACATTTATAGAAAATCTATTAGACATCAAATAAAAATAACACACTTCATATGGAGCACATTTTTCAACTAATATGTAACCAAAGAGAGACATTCATGCCACGAGGAAACAATTTAAAATAAGAATTACCCAAAAAAAAAAAAAAAAAAAGAATAAGAACAAAATGCCTACCTTTGGTGAAACTTGGAAACATCAACCGAACTAAGAGGCGTTGGAACTTTCCAATATTGCGTGTGCAGCTCATTTTTCCTTATTTTTTGTCCAAATTTAACTCAAGTTAATTAAAATCAGTAACAAATGAACATGGAATTCGACAAGGACAAAAGGAGTTTTTTTTAATTAATTATTTTTCTGACAAGAATAATGAAAACAAGATATTAAAAAAGATAAATAAGATTTATTTATGTGTCTCTTTCTTATGTTTTAGGATTTACACCATTCGTATTTCTCTCTTAATGCTGAAGCTTGATACCGTTTTTTGGTTGATCACTAGACTACTGGTCTTAGAGAAGATGATGATCCTAATGGGAGGGATGGCTTCATAATCGGAGGGGATGCATTTTGCTCTCTTTAATCGTGTTAGTTGACTTGTCACTTTTAATATTATCCACTTTAGATATTATCCATAATGTAGGTTTTTTTCCTTTAGAATAACTATTTTTTTAAAAATGAAAATGTTATAAGTAACATTTGTTTATTTTTTAATACCATAAGGTCTTATATGTACAAATAATTAAGGATGAGATTATGAGCAAATCAGAAAATTCTGGTAGGTGGCTAATAATTATATACATATAAGTTTTAAGATATATGAAGAAGATCTTTCTTTGTTTCTTTTTTTTTTTTTTTTTTTTTGGTTGGGGGGTTGGGTTTGCAATTTCCTTTATATATACACATTCATACATTTAGACATACTTATATAAGTTGGTATCCTATTTAATACCGAATGATATTCGATAATGTGAATTTCAGTTACTAAAAATGTGAATTCATATAGAAAAAATATAAAAAATAAATTTATATTCATTTTAACTATATTTTTTATTACATAAATTTATATTTTTAATATTTAATGTTTATATTTATAATAGCTGAAATTTATAAGTAGTATACAAAATTTTACGTATACAGAATATACGTGCATAAGTAGATCACAGGGTAAAAAAAAAGGTTGAGGGGCTCAAATCCCCTAGTTATTAATTGCCTATGTCCTTATCCAGAATGGGTATGCTTTCTTTACGTCACCCCATTCCACCCCCTCCCCTTGCACTGTTTAATTTGATGCAAGTTTGAGTTAATAGAATTCAACATTTAATCATAACTGAAAGTAAAAATAAACTAAATTAAATATAAAATTCAATGGCATGGTGATTAATGTCTCCTTAAATCAAATCAAAGTCTCAAACAAAATATCCAAGCTATAACTAACCAACTTCTCAAAATTATATCAAAACTCCAACAATACAAAGTAAATTTAGTAAAATTTAAGCCAAAAACAATTAATAAAAAATATTCTAACTGAAATATTAAAATGACCAGAGCATCATTTTCCTATTTTTTTTTCAAATTAATGTAAATGTAAATTGAGTTAGGATCCGTTTAACAGAATTTTTATTTTGTTTCTAGTCAATAGAAGAAGAGAAGTAAAAGTTGTGATTTCTTAATAAGTGTTTGGAACAAATAAGCTTTTGAGGTTAACATGATCTTTAAAGTTTTATAATAAGTAATGAAAATATTAAAATGAAGTTTATAATGTCTAATTTAAATTTTATTATAAGTTTTAAAATCTGCAGCAAATCAAGTCACATTTTTTGACTTTGACAATAAACAATTCTGAAAATTGTAAGCTCTTATCATTCAAATATTTTTAAAAACTATTTTTAGACCTAAGAAATCAAAAACAGTTTCCAACAAACTCTGCTAAATAGACCCTTAGTAGAGGGACATGATGCTTCTCCGCTCCGTTTCAAACATATGTCAATAAAGAAAAAGAAGAAGAAGATTATCCGAAGAATTTGAGTTCAAGACTCGTGACTTACTAAAACCATTTGAATTTAGCAAAATTATGCAATTTATGTCAATTTGTTTTGTTGATTGTAGTTGTGAATTATGATTGAAAAAAAAAATATTAATGATAATAACATTATTAAATAGTTAGATAAGAACGAAAGATATTTTACGACATAGCACTTTAAAGTTTTTCATTATTGAATTTTGCATTATTGACTAAAAAAAAAAAAGAAAAAGAAAAAGAAAAAAGAGCACATGCAGACTACTCCAAAATCCACGTTTTCTGGGAAAAATAATAATAAAAATGGGTGAGTCTGTGATAGAGACCTTTCTATGGTCTCTACCGGTAAAGTTCTTTTTTAGACCGTTGAGATTCAATCGAACGGTTAAAACATTGATGGTGTACGATACTTATCATATATCATATATCTTACCTCACATAATCCTTCCCACCCAAACTCTTCTCCGTCGCCGACGATCTTCTCGCCGCTGGTGACGAATGCCGGCGGCTGACCCCCGATGCCGGCGACCCACCTCGGGCCCCCCCAGCCCCGGCCGCCGGACGCCGGCCGCCGACGACCCATTTTCTCTCTCTTCCCCTTTCTCTCTCTTTTCTTTCTCTCTTTCCCCTCTCTCTTCCCCTTTCTCTCTCTTCTCCTCTCCTCGACGCCGGCGACCCACCTCCGGCCCCCCCACCACCGGTCCCAAGCCCCCGGCCCCCGGCCGGCCGGCCGCCAGCAAACCTCCCTCTCTCTCTTCTCTTCTCTCCCTCCTTGCCTCTCTCTCTTCCCCTTTCTCACTCTCTTCCCCTCTCTCCCGCCGCCCCCCCTCACCCCCGGCCCCCACCCCCAGCCCCCCGGCCCCCCGGGGCTGGGGGGGCCGGAGGTGGGTCGCCAGCGTCGGGGTGAGTCGTCGGCATCCATCGCCGGCGGCGAGGAGATCGCCAGCGACGAAGAAGAGTTTGGGTGGGAAGGATTATGTGAGGTAAGTGTATGATAAATATCATACACCATCAACATTTATAACCGTTCGATTGAATGTTAACGGTCTAAAAATGACTTTACCGGGTAGAGACCATAGAAAGGTCTCTACCACAGCCACTCACAATAAAAATAATTAAAATCCACATTTTCTCCAAAAATCCAAGTCTAATCTCTAAAGCGAGCGACCTTTCCTTCCAGAAGCTACAGACAAAAGAGTCCCATTTCCCATTTCTCGACGCGATCATCATCGACATCATCGTCCTGATAATTTCTCTGCTCTTCATCGACCATGGCGACCTCACAGTCACCGTCGCCATCGCTGAACCTCTGTGCAATCCTCTCCGAATCGAAGCGCATCATCAACGCCCACTCCCGCCACTTCCTCGCCCTCTCCGTCCTCTTCCTCCTCCCTCTGTCCTTCTCCTTCACCGTCTTCCCCACTTTCCACACCCTCCTCTCCTACCACTTCCCCAACAACTCCCAAATCTTCCTCTCCCTCTCCGACTCCCCCGACCTCCCCTTCATTTCGACCAGAACTCTCCTCCTCGCCCTCTCCTACGCCCTCTTCGTCTTCCTCTTCTCCCTCTGCGCCGTCGGATCCATCACCTACAGCGTCCTTCACGGCTTCTACGGCCGCCCCGTCAAGCTCCTCTCCGCCGTCCGATCGGTCCTCTCCTCCTTCTTCCCCCTCTTCGCCACCTCCCTCATCGTCCAGATCATCGTCTTCGTGATCTCCGCCATCTTCGCCCTCGTCTTCTTCCTCACGATCTCCGCCACTCGGTTGCTAGGGTACCAAATCGGGTACTCCTCGCCGTACTTTCTCGGGTTCTGCGCCCGCCCTAGGGATTGTCCTCCTCCTCGTTCTGGTTTATCTCCAGGTGAATTGGACTCTGGTGTCCGTGATCGTGGTGGCGGAGAAAAACTGGGGTTTGGTATCGCTGAGGCGAAGCGCCGGCTTGATAAGAGGCATGAGAGGGACGGCGCTGTCCCTGTTCTTGTTCTTCGGGGTCTTCGCGGCGTTTCTGGCGTGGTGCAGCTCGTTCTCGGTGATGGTGCTCGATGACGTCTCCGACGGGTGGAGGAAATTGGAATTCGTGGTGCAAATCGTCGTGACTTCGACTTTCCTGACGGTTGTTCTGCTCTACAACGTCGCCGCCAACACTGTGCTCTACATGTACTGCAAAGCCGTCCATGGAGAATTGGCTTCGGAGATCGCCGAGGAGTTCGCGGCGGAGTACGTTTGCTTGCCCTTTGATGAAGAGAAAGTTCCCCATGTCGTCTCTGTTTCCTGTGCTTGAACAAACCTTACGAGGTTAGTCGGTTAATCACCTCTTGTAATTTCACTAGCTGAGAGTTTGTTCTTTTTCCTTGTTTGTTTTCTATAAGACTTGTTGTACAAATAGTGAAAAAAACAAAGAACAGACAGTTATTGAAGAAAAAAGGGAAAAAAATTATAAAAGTGGTTCATTTATTGTAGAATCTATGTTTTATGGAAAAATTATGGATCTTTAAGCAAATAAAAGGAGTTATAAAGAGTGGAGATTTTGTCTCAAGTCACTGGATTCTTTTTTCCCGATATGATGGGGTTGGAGAAGTTCTTTTCCTTACCGAGTTATTTTGGTAAGAACTGCCAATATCAGAGACCAGTAATTCATGAAAGTGAAAACAACAAAACCAAATGTTGAGGAGAGGTTTGAGTCTCTACCTTGTGAAAACAGAATTATCTGTATCTGCATTATTGCTATGAATTGGGGGGAAACACCCACCAAGAAAATGCATGAGATTTCTGCGGTGCCGTGTTTTTTCCCCAGTTTTGGGCTGCTCATTAGGGAGACGTTGTGGTGAAAATACGGAAATCAATGGAATTTTTATGCTCCGTTTGCCTCACCATCTCAACTCAAACTAAACAACTCAAATCTCATCATGTTTTTTGTCTTTTCTGAAAAAGTTTTTGTCTTTTCTGAAAAAGTCAACAAAATTTACTATGCAAACTTAAAAATCTCAACTCAACTCAAACTGAACCTGCGATCCAAACGAACCCTTAGTAATGCGAATGTCTATACTCAACATTATGAGGTTAGCTATCATTTTAGTTCCTCTGGCTTGGACTTCTCTGTTTTCATAGTTTTTGGTGATATCTTTAGTGAGACAGTCTTGGAGAAATTGATGAAAGTCTCTGTTAGTGAGTTATTCATAGATTACTGTTGATGCCGAAAACGCCTCCGGCAGCAACACCCAAGATGGTTGGACGATCCGGTTGCGGCCGGCCAGTCGCTCCGTCGTAGATCACCTGCAAAAAGGGAAGCACCTCGGAATGATGGGGACACCGGTGTGGTGTCTGCCGCGGGCACTCCGATGCTTTAAGTCAGCGAGGGTACTAATGAGTGTAGGGAGAGGCAGAGTTTTGGCAAAGCGAAAATGACCATACCTGAATTTGTGAACTTTTTCTCTATTTATAGGCGTCCTCCCCGGGTCCGGGTACTCGGGGCAACCCGGTCGGGTCGGCTACCTAGGGCACACGATGGGTGACTAGGGTTTAGGCCTGCAGGGGCTACTGGCCCAATGGATTGACGCCACGTGGGGCCTGACTCGACGCAGGGGACAAGAGGGTGGCTGTCGCCGGTGCCTGCATGGGCAAGTCCTGCCAGAGTAGGTGGCGGCGGGTGGTGATGTGATGTGCTGCAGAAGTAGGTGGGCGGCGCCTGTAGTTGATGGGTACAGGGACAAGGCTGGTGTCAGCTGTGAGGTGAGGTGGAATGCGGGTCCGGAAGGCCTCTGTCAGTCTGGGGTCTACAACTCGGGTTCGAGTGCTCGGAGCACAACCTTGCCCGAGTACACCGCTTGTTCTAGCGAGACTATGGGATGTGGTCGTCTAATATTCCTGGTTGGCAGACGTCAGGCTACTCGACCAGTCTCCGCGAAGACTGGAACTGCCTTCACGTCGCCGAGTGTGGTTGGAAGTGGTACTTTGTGGTCGGAGCAGATCACGACATCAACAATTACGAAAGCGAGTATACAACAATCGGTTAAGTGCCTAAACGGTACAATTGTAGAGATCCTGCTATGCCTTTGTCTTGAATCAGTAATCTGCTTTAAACAAAGTAGTTGATCTTTCTTCATTATGAACAGAGAGTCACCTTAAGCCTGCAGGCTGTAAATTCCGCACCGCAGCTTAACCAAAGCATGTAGGAAGTTTTCAATGTCAATAAGTTAAAGAACCTCACTAGAGCACGTGACTCTAAGAGAGATTGATTTATTTTTCATATTGGCTTGGTGCAAGACATCTGTTTATAGACTCTTCAATGGTGTTTTTAAGCTGAATAGAACTCAGGTTCATTTTATCAGTCCGAGCTTGATGCGGAATCTTAAATTAGATGAGATCAAGTGTTTTCGTATGTCTTCCAATCTAGTTTTCCTAGTCATTGTTGCATTTCCAATGATGTCAGGTTTTTTTTGTTTTGTTTTGTTTTTTTTTAATAATTTAATTCTCATTTTGGAATTCTTGTAGTTTATGACATCTTTTTTCAATCAATGTCGTTTTCAGGATCTCCCCACACAGGATTCGTCCTTTTCAACAAAATTGTCTTGGGTTTATGTCGTTTTTAACATTTTGTGGGGATGGTTTCATCTACTTACTGTTGTTTCTCTAGTCCATTTCTGTTGTCGTTCTTGTGTTTCACCGTCGTTTCTCGTTCCCCATTCGTGTCGTTTATTTATGTTTTTGTACTTTTCGAATTATTGTCATTTTTTTTTAATTTGAACTATTGTCATTTTGAATTGTTCATTCTCGTGTTTTTTTTTTATTTTCTTATTTTATTTTATTTTTAAATGTTGTAGTTTCAAATGTTGACGTTATTTTTTAGATTCCGGTCGTTTCCAATATTATCGTCGTAGATTCATTTGTTGTCCTTTTGTTTTTGTTTCATAGCGTTTCTCGAGGCTATAGTTGTTTTTAATGGGCAATATCTATCTATATATGCATATATATATTATAGGCTTTATTTAGGGTTGTCTTGGAAGAACCTTTATTCCTCATCTTAATAAATCATCTCAGATCTCAGTCCACATTTGGCATCCGGGTTTAACTCTAATTAAACTATATTTTTTTACCTCAATTTTTGTTTTGTTTTGTTTTGTTTTTTTTTTTTTTTTTTTCTGAAAAGTCAACAAAATTTATAACTAATTTTTAAAAAGTCAACCAATTCAAACTTACAAATTTTATCTCATTTCAAACTCAACCCAAACAGTGAGAAGTGTAACGTATAATTTTTATTAACATAACATTTCTCCATTTGTTGATGTCGAAAACTTCTCCGACAGCAACACCCAAAGTAATCGGGTGGTCCGATCAGGTCCGGCCAGTCACTCCGCCGCCGTTACCTGCAAGATGAAAGCACCTCGGGCTTAGGGGGGACACCGGTGTGGTGTCTGACGAGGGCACTCTGATGCTTAAGTCAGTACGGGAGCAGATGAGCAGCAGGAGAGGCAGAGTTTTGACAAGGCAGAAATGAGCTTACCTGAATTTGTGGTTGTTTCCTCCTCTATTTATAGGTGTCCTTTTCGGACTCGGGTACTCGGGGCGACCCGTCCGGGTCGGCTACCTGGTGCCCCGAGTGGGCGACGTGGCTCTAGATCTGTAGACGTGTCAGCCAAGGGCAGCGCCACGCGTCCAGCCTATGAGGCGGCAGTGCGACCGCTGTCGGTGCCTGAGGGGACAATCCCTGCAAGGGCAGGTGGCGGCGATGTGACGTGCTGCAGGGTGAGCAGGCGGCGCCCTCCGCCGATGGGACTTGTGTTAGGGGTGGTGTGACAGGTGGAGTATGGCCTTCGAGGGCCTTTGACACCCTGAGCGTACAGGTATGGGGCTCGTTTGGTATTCTAGTCGGTTGGTCGTCCCACACGGGTAGACAGAACACGCAACACGCTGGTGACGTCCGAGTACGGTTAATCAAATTAGTGAATGGATTCTGGTCGGACATGGTCGGATTACTGTTCTCCGATCGGGCTCTGGAGCCGAATGTGAAGTCTGGTGGTAGGATCATGTGCGTTGTGGTCGGACGCAGAAATTGGTATCAACACCATTTAAAACTTAATACCAAAAATATATTAGTTCTTAAAATATTATTACAATTTTCAACATCAGTGATACAAATATGCAACGAAGTTCCGGTCTTTTAAGAGGACTGTAGCTTATACTTTTTATCATATTTTTATTTGACCCAGTTATGACTAGCTTAACATGTGAGAGAGAAGATTCTAAAAAAAATTAAAAAATTTAAAAAAAATAATAATGATGATAATAATAAGGGAGAGGAGTTTGGGTTGCAGTTTTCATGTTTGAAATTTGAGAATGATTTCATCTCTCTTCAATACACAGGAGACGTAAATTGGAATATATGTGTATAGAAAGGGTGTTTCCTACGGTTAGCGGATGCGTTATGTAGATCAACGGTGGCCATTGGATTGTAGAGTAAGACCAAGATTAGAGAATGATATTTGAAGGCATGCTATTCAATTTCTGATAGTTCTAGAAGTGTAGGAGTGCAGACTAAGATAATAATAAAAGAGTGCGGGTCACCCCGTCGTCACCACCTTCGTCGTGCAAGATCTGTCGTTCATCGCCCCACCCCACTCTTCTCCACCATTGCAGCTCCTGTTAGAAAAATCTGACTGTGCTAACTTGAAACATATAACGAATACGCTTTCTTTAAAGCATTATTTACCTCCTCTCGAAAAGAGATTGCTTTGAGTTGAATTACAAATCGCTTCCAAGATATGACAAGCTTTCATAACGAATTTTAACACCAAGCAAAATTGAAAGTTTGTAAAGAATAAATAACACAATATTTTTAGAAAAATAGTAGTAGGAGAGGGAGAGAGAATTCAAACTTTTTCAGTATATAAAATTGATTTTTTTGCAACTCGTTATAGAAATCTGACAACTTTTAACAACACTCTTTGGGAAAAAAACTACTATTTAGAAAATGTATTTTTTCTTGACAAAGTGCCAAGTGCGCCTAATAAGCGCCAAAAGCTACTTTACAACCCCATGGCCTATGCCACACATGCGTGTGCAAGCCACATAGGCACTATCCACATGTCATTAGATTACCCTTTCAAATGTGGAAAAACTTATAAGATGCTCAACACTTTCATTCTTTTCTCAAAGGTATCTTTTTAGACTCTATATATGAATAAAAACCGCAGTAGTAATTGAAAAATGGAAACCATGACTGAAGACATTCACCCCCGTCCCAAGCTTTTCTGTCGATGCTCTTTGACAATCTTCTTAATTTGGTTTTGGATTTGATATGGATCTATCTGGGTTTTAATTTTTTTTTTTCCTTCTCAAGATATGACGATAAATTGATTTTAAATTTTTTTAACCTGATGCTGAAAAGTGGCTCACATATCATTTCGTGGTGCTTACTTAGTTACATAGACAATGATGATAAATTGATTTTTAAATAGTTTTGAGTTAAAATATTTAGGGGGAGTTTGGAGCTTAAGTCCAAACTAAGATTTTCAAACTTTTTTTTGTCTTTTTCCCAAAAAGTTTTTGTCTTTTTCCCAAAAGTTTTTGTCTTTTCTGAAAATTCAAAAAAATTTACTATTTAAACTTAAAAATCTCATCTTGAACTTGTGCACCAAATAGGCCCTAAGGGCCTGATGTTGATAAATTACAATTTTATTTTAAAAAAATAAAAATTTTTAAATATTAAAAAAGTTACAATTTTTTTATTTTATTTATTAAACTGATGTTGATAAGGGGTTCACAAGAAAAAGTGGTACATTTACTGGCATCTATGCTTAGGTGACATATTTATACCTGTACTTTACAAGTCAAACGGTTAAACTAAAAAAAAAAGTCTACAAATCAAACTTATCGCAATGGCAATTGCATCCATGTACTTTTCCAAGTTGACCTTTTGTTTCCACCTCCTGCTCCACTGGACTCTGTCACCATTTAACATGGAGTAGTCCTATTTATCCCAAGCGGGATCTAACCCCGCTCGAGTGTCCTCCTTTAGCATAATCCACGAAACCCATATGTGTAGCTCACAATCTCACGTGGCAATACTTGTTTAACTTTTCTTTTAGTATGTATTTAGTGTTAAGATTTAAATAGTAGAGTTTGAATTTGAATTAAATTGTGTGTTTGTTTGGTAAGGCGATTGAATTATTGGAGTAAAAAAATGTGAAAATTTGAAATGTGTTCGGAGAAAAACAAAAATCAATACAAAACTTGTTTGTTCGTTGTTGATGTCGTTTTCTGCTCCGACCTAGAAGTACTAATTCCGACCACCCGCAGCGATCCGGCAACCTTCTCGGCGAGCGGTTCCGGTAGCCGACGTTTAGCCGACCAGTAGTCATAGCCGACCACACCCCATAACGTCGCGAGGACAAGCAGCGCACTCGGACCACATCGTTCTCCGGACCACCCGGTCACTCCGGTGGTCCCCATGTATGCGTGAGTCATCCAGGCCCACAGGCCACCTCATCACAGCAGACGCGACCCTGCCCTGGCACCCATCAGCTACAGTCGCCGCCCCACCTACTCCTGCAGAACATCACTTCGCCACCCGCCGCCACCTACTCTGACACAACCTGCCCTCGCAGGCGCCGGCGACAGTTCCCTTCTGTCCCCCACTAGGAGTCGGACACCACGTGGCACGAACCGATTGGGCCAATAGCCCCTGCAGGCCTAGGACCCTAGCCCCCCCCCGTCGGGCGCCCTAGGTAGCCGACCCGACCGGGTCGCCCCGAGCACCCGAATCCGGGGAGGTGTGCCTATAAATAGAGGAAAATTATGCAAATCCAGGTACGGTCATTCTTGCCTTGCCAAATCCCTGCCTCTCCTTGCACTCATCAGTATCGTTACTGACTTAGGCATCGGAGTGCCCACGGCAAACACCACACCGGTGTCCCCCCTCATTCCGAGGTGCTTCTCTTTTGCAGGTGATCGACGGCGGAGTTTCTGGCTAGAACTGACCAGGCAACCCTGTTACTTTGGGTGTTGTTGCCGGAGTCGTTTTCGGCATCAACATTTTGGCGCTAGAAGGAGGGCGCCGCGCCTTTCCAGCAATCTTTTCACTACTCGCGCTCCCCGAGCACCCGTCTACCCAAGTCATGGCTGATCAAGACAACCAAGATTTCCAGAACGCGGACAACCCGGGGCCTTCCGGCTCGAGGGGCAACAGTGAGGTCCCCAGCGTGCTAGAAGGGGCCCGGGTGCAGAGAAGGCCCACCCAGACGGAGGTTCTCACCGAGAACGTCCGGAGCCTGACGGAGCTCGTCAGGTCGCTGGTGGAAGGGCGCGCGGAGGCTATTTGTCCAGTTCCCCCGAGGAACCGCCCGAGGTGGCCGAGTCCACGCCAAGCAGACCCCCAGGGTCAGGAAGCCGACAACGCGATGGCCCCGCCATCAGGCGACAGGAGAGCAACCGGTCTCACCGAGAGAGCCTTGGCCGACAGCCCAGGAGGGCGCAGAACCGAGCCGAGTCCGGTCCAGGGAGCCGCCATACGCAGGCTACTCGCTCTGGAGCGCCCGAACGCGCTGCAAGCGACTGACGGCTACCACCCGGACGTCCGCGGGAGAGATACCGTGAACATCCGGGGGAGTACCACTTCCGTCTCGACCGGCTCGGCAGGCCGGCCTCCCACCGCCGCCTAGGCCGAGAACGCTCTTGTTGACAAACCTTCCAAGACCAAGGACTACAATCAGACCCGGCTAGACCAGCTCCAACGCAGCTCGACCAGCTCGTGGGCCAGCAATACGGCATGGACCAGTTCGGGCGGTGGACCCGCCATTTTCTCCAGCCTATCATGGCGGCCCCGTACCCTGCTAGGTTCAAGATGCCGTCTGTAGCCTCCTACGACGGTTCGACCGACGCTGACGAGCACGTTGAGAACTACCAGACCCACATGCTGATCCAAAATGCCAATGAGGCTGCCCTGTGCAAGTCATTTTGCCTTACCCTGTCCGGACCGGCGCGCCAGTGGTACCGGAGGCTGGCCCCCGGGTCGATCGGCTGCTTCAAACAGCTCGCTGATGCCCTTGCAGCCGCCTTCCTGAGCGCCAAGACTAGGAAGCTGGGAGCGTCCCACCTGTTCAGCATTAAGCAGGGCGAGACGGAAGCCCCTGAAAACGTACCTCGAGCGCTTCGACAAAGCGGTCGTGCAGGCCGAGTCCTGCACTGACGACACTTTGATGGGCGCGTTCCGAGAAGGCATCAAGGATGCCCGGCTTGTCTGGACGCTCGCCTACGATAGGCCTCCCACTTTCGCGCAGCTGAGGGGAATCGCCTGGAGGCATGCCGAGGCGGACGAGTATGTCCGAGAACGTGGACTCGTGGCCAGGGAACAACCCCGGCTTCCCGGAAGGAAGTCGGAGAAACATCAACCCGACCATAGCCGACAAGACAGGGGGAAGGCTGTAGTCGTTGACAACCGGGCTATGCCCAACCCCAGTCAGAGAACGCCAGCAGGGAGATTCCAACAGTATACCCCGCTGGTGACGACTATCGAGCACGTCCTCCACCAGGTGAGCGGCCGTGGGCTGCTCCGAGATCCCCCACCCCTCCGAGCAGACCGTTCGCAGAGGAACCAGAACAAGTATTGCACCTTCCACAAGGACGTGGGCCACGACACCAAGGATTGCAGACAGCTCCGAGACCAGATCGAGCTGTTGATCCGCGATGGCCACTTGCGGAGTTCGTTGAGAGGGCTATCACAAGTGCGGGGCCAAGTAGGCCCGCGCAGGCTCCCCGGCAGAATCCGAGACCAGCCGATCGAATTGACGAGCCGGAGAAGGAGCACATCGTCCACACCATCTTCGGTGGGACCGCAACCGGCGACACTGCCAGCAGCCGAAGGAGTTATGCTCGGGAGGCCCGCCGGCACGCCCGGGGGGAGTACATCAACATGGCGGAGCATATCTCCAAGATATGCCGTCAAGACAGTGTGCCAATCACCTTCACCGATGAGGAGGCCGATCAGCTGCTCCACCCCCACAACGACGCGTTGGTCGGCGAGATCCGAGTAGCCGACAATGTCATCCGACGTGTCTTGATCGACAACGGCAGCTCTGCCGACATAATGTTCATGGACGCTTTCACGAGGCTCAAGATAGAGGGTGCCGTGCTCATGCCCACCCAGACTCCCCTCTATGGATTCTCCGGAGAATGCGTCCGTGCCGCCGGGACGGTCAACCTCCCAGTTACGATCGGGGATGGCCTCGAGAGAGTGACCCGGATGGTGGAGTTCATCGTGGTAGACCGACCATCCGTCTACAATGTCATCCTTGGGAGGCCGACCCTCAACGCCATAAAGGCGGTAGTCTCCACCTACCACCTGGCGATGAAGTTTCCCAACCAGCGGTGGAGTCGGCGTGTTCCAGGGAAACCAGGAGGGCGCGAGGAAGTGCTACGTGGAGGCGGTCAACAAAGTGTGCCGAAAGCCACCCGCCCCGATAATCGTGGCTGCCGTCTTTACGGTAGATGAGATCGAGACCCCCAGCGGAGAGATAACCCGCCTGAGCGACCTAGACCCGAGGATTCCCGAGGAGGAGATCCGGGCACACCCGTCGAGGACCTGGTACCCTTCCAGTTGGACCCCGAGCATCCGAGAGAGGACCGTAATGCTCGGATCGAAACTCGGTCCGGGACCAGGGCGACACTCCAGGGATTCCTCCAGGAGCACAAGGACGTGTTCGCCTGGTCGCACGAGGATATGCCTGGGATCGACCCGGCGGTGATGTGCATCACCTGAGCGTCAGCCCGAGGCATAGGCCCGTGATCCAGAAGAGGAGAGCGTTCAACCCAGAGAGGTACGCGGCCATCAACGAGGAGGTGAAGAAACTGCTCGCGGCAGGCTTCATCCGAGAAGTCACCTACCCGGAGTGGCTAGCCAATGTCGTCCTGGTCAAGAAGACCACCGGGAAATGGAGAGTCTGCGTAGGACTACACGGACTCAACAAGGCGTGTCGAAAGACAGCTTCCCGCTCCTCGGATTGACCAGCTGGTTCGACGCGACGGCTGGCCACGAGTTGCTCAGCTTTATGGACGCGTACTCGGGATACAATCAGATCCCTCTGAGCGACCCGATCAGGTCAGACGGCGTTCACCACCGACCAGGGGCTGTACTGCTACAAAGTCATGCCGTTCGGCCTCAAAGAACGCCGGGGCGACATACCAGCGGCTGATGAACAAGATGTTCGCCCCGCTCATGGGAGTCCATGGAGGTGTACGTCGACGACATGTTGGTGAAGAGCCGCCGAGTAGACGACCATATCCAAGACCTCCGGGACTGCTTCAATATCTTGGCGGCAGTACCGGATGAAGCTCAATCCGGCCCAAGTGCGCCTTCGGGGTAGAGTCAGGGAAAATTCCTCGGGTTCATGGTGAACACCCACCGGGGAATCGAGGGTCAACCCCGCCAAGGCCCAGGCTGTCGTTGACCTGCAGCCCGCCGAGAACGACAAAGGAGGTCCAGAGGCTCACCGGGATGATCGCTGCCCTCGACCCGGTTTGTGTCCCGGTCCACCGACAAGGTGCGTCCCGTTCTTCCAAGCGCTCAAGAGCCAAGGCAAGATCAGCTGGGATGACAAGTGCGGGGCAGCCTTCGAAGGCCTGAAAGGATACTTGGCTAGCCCACCGCTGCTGTCGAAAACCTGTTCCCGGGGAGGTGCTGCTCGTCTATCTTGCAGTGTCCGAGAAGGCAGTTAGCTCGGTCTTGATCCGAGAAGAAGACAAAGTACAGCTCCCCGTCTACTACAGCAGCAAGGCCTTCCAAGGCGCAGAGGAGAGGTATACCCCTCTAGAAAAGTTGGCCCTGGCGTTGGTCTCCTCAGCCCGCAAGCTGAGACCATACTTCCAGGGTCACCCAATCCGTGTGCCGACCAGCTACCCGCTCCGCCAGGTGCTCCAGAACCCCGAGCTGTCGGGTCGGATCGCGAAGTGGGCAATCGAGCTTGGGGAGTTCGACATCGAATATGTTCCACGCACCGCCGTCAAGGCGCAAGCGCTAGCCGATTTCGTGGCCGAATTCACGGGCGCTCCCGAGCCTGCCCCAGAGTCCTCGGAGAAGGTGGCAGCACCCATTGAAGAAGGCCCGACGGCTCTGAACATGGACGTCTCAAGGTGGAAGTTATTTGTTGACGGGTCGTCAAACTCGGGGGGCTCCGGAGCGGGGCTCGTCCTTGTAAGCCCCGACCAGTACAAGACCAGCCAGGCACTCCGCTTCAAATTTTAAGGCATCCAATAACGAGGCGGAGTACGAAGCGGTGATTGCCGGGCTCGGCCTAGCCCGGGAACTTGGCGTACAAGACATCGAAGTGTTCAGCGACTCGATGCTCATTGTAAACCAGGTGACCGGGGAGTTCCAAGCGAAGGAAGCGAGAATGGCGAAAGTACCTGGGCAGGCGTGAAGGTTCTGCTCGGCCAGTTCAAGACCCAGGTAGTTACCCGGATCCCTCGTTCGGAGAACATCGAGGCAGATGCCCTCGCTCGGCTCGCCTCGGGGAATGACCTCGACGGCCTAGTTTCGTTCCCCATCGAACGACTGGACCGTCCGAGTATCGAGCGAGAAAGGCAGGTCCTCTGTTCCGAGAACGCTACTACCTGGATGGACCCATTCATCCGGTACCTCGGCGAGTCTCAGCTACCCGAGGACCGGGAACAGGCTCGGCGAGTCAAGAACGCCTCGGCCAGGTACACACTCATAGACGGAAAACTGTACCGCCGAGGGTACTCTTCCCCATACCAGCGCTGCATCGGGCCCTGCCGAGGCCGAGTACGTTATGAAAGAAGTACACAGCGGGTATGCGGGAACCATTCAGGGGGGAGAGCCCTGTCATTCAAGTGCCTCCGGCAGGGGTACTATTGGCCGACCATGGGTAAAGATGCGATGGATTTCGCTCAGAAATGCCTCAAGTGCCAGCAGTTCTCCAGAGCAATCAAGTCGCATCCCGAGAAGCTGACTTCGGTAGTGTGCTCCCTGGCCGTTCGCCAAATGGGCTCTCGACCTGATCGGGCCACTCCCCATGGCACGGTCACAACTCCGCTATTGCATCGTGGCAATAGACTACCTCACGAAGTGGGTCGAGGTCGAACCATTGGCCCAGCAGACCGAGCCAAAGTGCACTAGTTTCTGTGGAAGAGCATAATCTGCCGGTTCGGGCTCCCCCACACCGTGGTAACCGACAACGGGAAGCAGTTCGACAATCCCAGTTCATCGCGCTCTGTGAACAGTTCGGGATCAAGAAGGTGTTCTCTTCTCCCGGGCATCCCCAGAGCAATGGACAGGTGGAAGCCGCCAACAAGACTATCAAGGAGAACTTGAAGAAAAACCTTGAGAGGCACAAGGGAGCTTGGATAGACGAACTTCCCCGAGTACTCTGGGCTTACCCGAACGACCAAGCGCACTGCAACCGGGGAAACCCCATTCGCGATGGCATTCGGGGTAGAGGCTGTCATTCCCGTCGAGGTTGGCTTGCCGAGTCTCCGAGTAGAGAACTACGATGAAGAGGGTAATGCCGAACAGATGCTTCCCCGAGCTCGACCTAGTAGAGGAACGGCGCGAGCAGGCCCTGATACGAACAGCCGCCCGAAACCAAGTGGTGGCCAGATATTACGACAAAAGGTTCCGACCAAGGGTATTCCGAGTTGGTGATTTCGTGCTAAAAAAGGTCTTGGTCCAGGAACCTGGCCTCGGCTCGTTTGGCCCGAAATGGGACGGCCCGTACACGGTCACCGAGGTCGTTCGCCCGGGAACATATCGCCTGGCCGACCAGGATGGCAGAGAGCTCGGACACCCTTGGAATGCCGACCACTTGAAGCGTTTTATCAATAAATGTTTTGTAAGAAAGGCCACGGCCGATATATATAATAGAATTCATTCAAAAAAAAAAAATATATATATATATATAAATATGTTTTGAGTCGTTAATCCTTATAGTTTGCTTTTAAATTATTGATCTCCTTCGGTTCTCGGACCAAGGAGACAGGTCCTCTGACCAGGCGCCGACCAGAATTGGACGTGCCTGACCAGGACCCAATATATTTCAAATTATTCGAACCCCTTCGGTTCTCGGACCAAGGAGACAGGTCCTCTGACCAGGCGCCGACCAGAATTGGACGTGCCTGACCAGGACCCAATATATTTCAAATTATTCGAACTCCTATGGTTCTCGGACCAAGGAGACAGGTCCTCTGACCGGGCACGACCATAGTTGGACGTGCCCGACCTGGTCCCCAGTCGCGTTAAAAAAAAAAAAAAAAAAACCCCAACGTGGTCCGACTCGGGCCAACTCTGTTCACCCAGTCGGACCAGGGGGGAGGAGAGGTACTCGGAGTACCCGACCAAAACCACAGTTCGTAAAAAAATATATATATACAAAGAAAAACAAGAATAGGAAAAATTGTGTTCATTTAAAAAAAAAAGATTACATCGAGCAGGGTACAAGTTGGGCACCCTCGAACCCAAAAAAAAAAAAAAAAAAAAAAACCCCTATGAAAAACAGTCGGCTAGCCCTAATCTAGGTGGTCCGGGAAGATATCGGCCATCGAGATTTCGAAGTTGGGAGTGGCCGGCTGATCAGTCGGGGGCTGCTCTGGAGCAACAGGCTGCTCGGGACGGCCTCGGGCTGCTCCGGCTCGTCGACAACCACGACCTCGGGCGCTGGGGCTGGGCCGGCCACTTCCCCCTCCTCAAGGGGCTCCTCAGCGCCGTCTCCTCCGACCAGGATGGGACGAACGACCAATCTACCCCGACTAGCGAGGGGTTGCTGTCGATGAAGCAGGCCTTCATGTCCCGCATCCCGTCCTGGTACTCGCTGACAAGGCGAGCCTTGAACTCCTCGGATTGGAGGTACTCGGCCACCGCCTCCGCGCGAGCATCTTCGCGTGCGGCAGGAAGGGCGACGTCGACGTATCTCTGGTGCTCGGCCCGAGCAGCAGCTAGTTCCCCCTGAGCCTTCTCCAACTCCTTCTCCACCTCGAGGCGTGAAGTCTCAGCCTCCTCGGCCCTCTGCAGCGCCGAGCGTGCCCAGTCTTCGGCCCTAGCCCACTGATCTTTGGCCGCAGTAGCCGCCGCCTCGGCAGCCTTTGCCGTCTCCACGGCAGTCCTAGCCGTTTCCCTCGGCGGCCTTCTTAGCCTTCTCGGAGGCTTCCTGGGCCGCTCTGGCATCCCTCTCGGCCCTCCCCATGGCCCTCAGGTCGGCCTCGGCCACCTTGAGCTTCTCCTCCATCAAGTTCGAGTGGGCCCGAGCAGCCGCACTCCCGGAGAAGAGATTGCAGAGGGACTGATTTAAACATGTTCAAAGTTAGACAAACGAACCTTCAAAACAAGGAAAAAGGGGGGAGAGAGAGAGGCCTACCCCGAGCTGTGCAAGGATGGAATCATGGATGGCCTCGATGTGGTCGGATCGGGTGGAAGCCTCGGCAAGTTCGGCCGTCAATGCCTCCGCGAACTTGTTGACCATCACCCGGTGAACCGAGGACCCGGGAGGAGGCTGCTCGCCCGGCCCGAGTTGGGGCGGCGGTGGCAAAACTGCAGGACGATCGTCCCGGGGACGGCTCGAGCTAGGCTCGCGCCGACTTGGCCTGTCTTCCCTCGGCCGTTCCTTACTCGGCCTGTCGTCCCTCGGCCTATCCTCCCTCGGCTTCTCGGGCCGATCATCATGGCGAGAGGATTGCCGGCTACTCGGCGCTGCAGAAGGAGCTGCCTTCGCGGGGGCTGCCGGTGCGGTTGCCTTGGCGGGGGCTGTTGGGGGTGCCGCCCGCCCTGCTCGGCGGCACGACTTCTTTTTCCTTCCCCTTCCCCTTCGCCAGCCTCGCATTTTTGAGGAGCCGTTCCCTGCTTTCCTCCAAGCTCGGGCGCTTGGTCCCACGCCGCTCTCCACCGGCCATCGGTTCTGCAAAAGGAACAAGTTCGTGAGCGCTCGGAGAGCTGGTAAATAACAACATGACAAGCGGGACGGCCAACGACCTTCGATCCGGATGCCTGCCCGAGGACCCCGACCACCTCGGACAGGGGACAGATCCCGGATCACCATATCCAGGTCCTCGTCGGCAACCCGAGGACCCCAGGTTCCCGGGGACAGGTCGCCGGGCGAAGACCCGCGGACCGTGGCCTCGGGCACCCCCTGCTGAACCCCAGAACGAGTGACCGTGGCAACTGTTGCCCCCCTTGCCCGGGAACGGTAGTGAACAGCCGGCGGTGGCATGGCCGCAACCGTCACAGTCGGTGGAATAGTCCTCGGCTGGTCGTCTACACGACCTGAGGTTGAGGACGAGCCGACCCAGTGCTGCCTTAGGCTGGATTCGGCCAGGAGCCCGTGCTGGTTCCTCTCGGGGTCGGATAGATCCCGCAGCACATTTATTCTTCTCCGGGTCTGCTCCGGGACGTGTGGTGCCCGAGTCCACACGTAGCCCTTCCTGAACCAGACTGGAACCCTCTCGGACCGGGGGTAGCTGGTAGTATGACAGGTGCTCGTGCAGCCACCGGCCACCTGCATAGAACCAGAGGTGCTTGAACTGCTTGTCCGAGTCTGGGCACCCGGTGATGAAGGTCCCCTTGAACCCCTGGAAATAGTAGAACCCCTTCGACGAAGGGGCCGTCTTCATGCGGTAGAGATTCTGGAACACAGCAACGGGCATCTCCTCGCCGAAGCTCGCCGACCATAGGACGTAGCAGCTGACCAGAAGGCGATACGCGTTCGCGTTCAGCTGGGCGGGGGCAACGTTCAGCCTGGTCAGCGCCTGCCTCAGAAATGGGTGGAAAGGGAGGCGCAGCCCTGCTCGGAAGTACTCGGCGGAGAGGGCGATGTATCCTTCCGGGGGGCGAGATGGGATATCGTCAGGACCGGAGCAAGGAGCAGCACGCTCTCCGGAATCCCAAAGTCCCGGCGTAGCGAGGCCATGTACCTCTGAGTGACGGCCGTCGTAAAGTAGTCGGCCGTGTACACGGGACGACCGCCGGCCAGTCTGGACATCTCAGCGTCTGCTCGGCGGTACACCTTCACATCATTGATGCGCATCGCCTTCCCGCTGTCGCGGTCGCGCGCTTCAGTGTCTTCCCCGGACGGGTCGGTGCTGGCCGACTCCGACTCCGACTCTTCATCTCGGCCAGACGTGCTAGCCTGGCTAGCCGTTCTCTCGGCAGCTTCTTCTTCGGCCGTGAGATCAACGACCGGGGCCGGTCGGGCCTGAGAGCCCCTGCCCAGCTCCTCGACGAATTCTTGGTCGGGGGCCGTGCTCGGGCCCGCGCGGAGTATTTCCTCGAGCCTTGCCGCGCCAGACTTTTCCCGGCTGCTCGGATGGACTTCTTCGCCCGGCGATGGTATGTCAGAGATCCCCGACAGCTGGTCGGGTGTCCTGCCCCTCGGGCCCGTTGCCTCTCCTGTCGACGACGTCCTGGTACCCGACGTCGAGAAACTACTCCCCGACATGTCCACGCTCTCGGACAAGGCCGCATTCTCGGAATCAGAAACGTCACTCATTATCGCAGATAAATAAAAACTTTTACCTGCTCGGATATGGTCGACGCTGATCTGCAAGTCCCTGCGCTAAATTGTCCTCGGAAGTCTTCGGCAGCTCTCGGCAATCTTGATCTCTCTCGAACGGTGAGGAAATGAGTGTCGCCCCCCCTCTATTTATAGGCGAGGGTTTAGCGAAAAATCTGGGCACGATTCGTGAGGCGACCCTTCGGTTTCCCGCCATTAACCCACGTCGGCGCCAGTTTCGGAAACTTAAATTTTGAAGTGTCGTTCGGTCTTCCCGCCAGTCAAGGAGAGACACGTTGCGCTGTTGACACGTGGCGTACGGCAGACCTTTCCCGAGAACATCTGTATGTCCGAGAATCCGACAACAAACCGACTTCGAAAACATGGTCGAGCAGATTATGAACAGCCGACTACTCGAGCATCCTTGGCCAAGTCAGTCCAAGATGCTGGGGGGCTTATGTTGATGTCGTTTTCTGCTCCGACCTAGAAGTACTAATTCCGACCACCCGCAGCGATCCGGCAACCTTCTCGGCGAGCGGTTCCGGTAGCCGGACGTTTAGCCGACCAGTAGTCATAGCCGACCACACCCCATAACGTCGCGAGGACAAGCAGCGCACTCGGACCACATCGTTCTCGGACCACCCGGTCACTCCGGTGGTCCCCATGTATGCGTGAGTCATCCAGGCCCACAGGCCACCTCATCACAGCAGACGCGACCCTGCCCTGGCACCCATCAGCTACAGTCGCCGCCCACCTACTCCTGCAGAACATCACTTCGCCACCCGCCGCCACCTACTCTGACACAACCTGCCCTCGCAGGCGCCGGCGACAGTTCCCTTCTGTCCCCCACTAGGAGTCGGACACCACGTGGCACGAACCGATTGGGCCAATAGCCCCTGCAGGCCTAGGACCCTAGCCCCCCCCGTCGGGCGCCCTAGGTAGCCGACCCGACCGGGTCGCCCCGAGCACCCGAATCCGGGGAGTGTGCCTATAAATAGAGGAAAATTATGCAAATCCAGGTACGGTCATTCTTGCCTTGCCAAATCCCTGCCTCTCCTTGCACTCATCAGTATCGTTACTGACTTAGGCATCGGAGTGCCCACGGCAAACACCACACCGGTGTCCCCCTCATTCCGAGGTGCTTCTCTTTTGCAGGTGATCGACGGCGGAGTTTCTGGCTAGAACTGACCAGGCAACCCTGTTACTTTGGGTGTTGTTGCCGGAGTCGTTTTCGGCATCAACATTCGTCTTAAAATTTTATTTAATATAAAAAAAAAACATCTCATTTGGATTTATATATGCAAAGTTATAAACTTTTAAAATTAAAGTTATAAAACTGTAATAGTAACTGTGAATATTGAAATTGAGATTCTCTTTTTAAAAAAAAGATAAAAATTAAGTCGTAAATTGTGATCTATAACTTTGGTGCCAAACATGTCTTTTTTAAAGTTGGTCTTACCTAGTTCAGCCATCGACATCCGTGCATGAACGAGAAAAAAGTTTGGAAACAGGTGGAAGAAAGATAATGAAAATTAAAAAAAAAAAATTAAAATTAACATAATTTTTCATAGGGTTATTCATTTGTAAGTGTCAGTAAGCCCACGTAATTAATGATTCCGCGTAAGATGATTCCCATCGGGATAGACAGAATTATTGAAATTTAAACTCCCTTAGACATGCCAACCTCATATATATATATATATATATATATCCCTTTTTTATTAGAGAAATCGACTTCATGTCTTTTAATCAAATAAAATTCACACGCAATGTATGTTTGGTCAAGCTTAACTATTTTTTTTTTAATAGTAAACTTCTTAGACCATGTCAAGCTTAAGTACATGATTAGACCAAACTCTTTGCCTTGTCTAACAGAAAGTATACGTTTATTATTATTTTTGTTAATCATGATATGCGCTTTATATTAAGAACAACTTAGTTTTTTCAACCAAAAAACTTCGAGTAGTAATATTGCTACCAAAAAGAAAGGTTAAATCTTGTGTTATGAGAAAATTTGGACAGTGAAGATTGGAAAAATATATATGCGTTAATACCATGTTTTTTAAAAATACAAAATAGATTCTTATATTTCAATTAAAGATAAAACAACTTTTTAGTTATAATCCCTCGTTGCAATTTCCGTTGTTATCACTGCGTTATTGGTTATCGAATTAATTATTATTTTGGTATTTTTAGTCGTTTTTATTTTTTTGTTTTTGTACTTATATGGGTCTTGTGGTTCTACGAATACGTTATGTTATCGTTTTCACATTCTCTCTCTCTCTCTCTTTTCTTCTGAATTGTACGCGGTATCTACAGTTGGTTCGCTTTCTTAATTTTTGTTTTTGTTTTTGTTTTTTTGTTTTTTAATTTAACCCGTGAAAGCTTTTACTTTTGTACTGTTTTCAAAAATATGAAGTACCTTTTTTTATATTTCTATGATTAGAAAGGCAAACTTGAGATTTCAAAGCAAGAGAGGGGATATTTAAGGCATTTTCCGTTATTATTGTATTTTTTTAAAAATGAAGAAATTTCCCCAACTCTTCCTAATTAATGTCCGCGTTTCATTCAGATTAGTTTTCCAAAATTTCAAATGCTTTAATTAATAGTATACTTTCTAACTTGTTGACTGGTCATATTACTAAGCTGTAGGCCCCTCCATTAATAAAGGCAACGATGCCACCCTTGTAAATTTTTCTATCCGTTTAACTTTAATTAAATTATATTTTTTTTATATAAATTTTTATCTTTTTTAAAATGTTATTAAAATTTATAATTAATCTTTAAAAATTAAATTATTATAACTTAAAAATTTCATCTTTAACTAATTTATCTGGAGACTTAATTTTGTTAAAACTATTTTATCTAGCTTATTTGCACATAATTTTCCAACAACAAGGCAAATATATATATATATATATATATTTATAATTAAATCTATGTTTACAATTCATTAAAATGAATCAAATTTCGTCTCCAATAACGAAAAGTATAATTATATTAGAAGTTGTTTGATTGTGAATTGGTCTCAACACATCATTAAATTAAATTATTGGATTGTTATGGTGTTTATATATATATTGAGAGTCAGAAAAGTATAATTGTGTTAGAGGTTGCTCGATTGTAAATTGGGTCTCCATATCATTAAATTAAATTACTGGATTATTATGGTATTTATATGTATATTGAGAGTTAGAAAAGTATAATTGTATTAGAGGTTGCTCGATTGTGAATTTGTCTCACATTATTAAATTAAAATAGTGGATTATTATGGTGTTTATACGTGGACTGAGTTCCTCATTTTTTTTGAATTAAATTTTGAGAATGAGTTATGTCCAAATTTATTTAACAATGATCCATAAAGTCTAGTACATGTGGTTGTAGGCATAGCCTAACGGTAAAATCACATTTACTCTACCTAAAATTGCAAAGTTCGAATCCCCCGCATCCAAGTTCAAAAAATAAAAAATAAAAGTCTACCGCAATCTTTTTCGTCCATAGGAAGTCATTTATGAATAGCAAACGGAGGCTTCGACTATAAATTCAACCACACAAAAGTGATAAGATATCCACCTTCTGATCAAAGCCGTTCAAATTAAGTTGATCTCAGCTTGATTCTCGGAAGCCATGGCTACTCCAGAGCCATTAAAATTAAGGAAAGTCCTGTCGGAATCTAATAAAATCATCAAAGCCCAACCCCGAAACTTCTCCGCCCTCACCTTCCTCTTCCTCACCCCTCCAACCATCGCCGCCCTCCTCTATCCGACCCTCCAATCTCTCTTCAAGGAAACCAATGACCAACCCGCCAACACTCCCTACAAGAACCTAATTAATTTGCTTGCTCTCGCTTTATACGTCTTCAACATAGTCTTCTCCATCTGTGCTATCGGATCGATCTCCTACACCGCCTTCCATGGCTTCTCCGGCGAAGTCATTGAGCTCAAATCCGCCATCAAGTCCCTCTCCTCTTCCTTCTTCCCACTCCTTGGCACCACCCTTCTTGTGCAAATAATCGTCTTCATTATCGCTTTTATCCTCTCTCTTTTGGCGATCTCTGGATCTCTATTAGTGTCGGGGGGGTTTCGGATTGATCAGTTACTCTCTTCGCCTCATTTTGTTGGCTTCGCCATCGCTCTTATGGTTGTTATGGTATTGTTAGTATTTTATCTTCAAGTGAGTTGGAGTCTGGCGCATGTAGTTGTGGTGGTGGAATCAGCTTGGGGTTTCAAGGCCTTAAAGCGGAGTAACGCTTTGATCAAGGGAAATAGAGGGCTTGCCTTGTCTCTGTGTTTGATTTTCGCAATTCCATATGTATATTATATGTGGATATACATGAGTCCTTATCTAGGACCTGATTTGAGTGGTAGTACTGCTTATACTTCCGATGAGTGGAAGCATTTGTGGTTAGATTGGGCTCTTCGAGTTTTCTGCTATTGGTATTTACTAACGATAATTCAGCGTTTCAGCCTGATCGCGACGACTGTGCTGTACGCTTATTGCAAGGCCATTGATGATAAGAAGAAGTCTTCTGGAGATCATTATGTTAGCTTGCTTGTTGATCACGACGATAAAGATGTTGCTGTTGTCTAAACTTGACTCTTCTTCTTCTTCTTCTTTTTTTATGTCTTTTTGTTTTTGTTTTTGTTTTTGTTTTTTGTTTTTGTTTTTTGAATAAGTCTAAACTTAGACTTCCATGGGTTTAGATTAAGTCAGTCAAGACTACCCCGGTTATTCTTTTTTTTTTTTTTTTTTTTTTGGTGGAACTGAACTTGGTTATTCATCTCGTGTGAAACTATTTCTCTTTTACCACTGCTCTATATGAATATCGTGTAGCTCCTATTTAGATATATTTCGTGTGAATAGATGTTCAAAGGTCTTGAAAATAATTCATAGATATGTGAAATGAAAGCAAAACAAGTATTTGTACATATATATATATATATGTGTGTGTGTGTCTGTGTCTGTGTGAGCGTGTCTGAAAAAGAAAAAAAAGAAAAAAAAGTGGGGTGACACATGCCGACTAGTAGGGGTGTACCATAACACTGCAGAAGTGTCATCGGTGCTTTTAATAATGTATATGTATGTAAAAGATTAATAGTGTAAAAGATAGAAGATAGAAGATATGAAAATAATTGTTTTAATAATAAGGGCAAATAAGAAATAAAAAAAAAAAAAAGAAAAAGAATAAGTGTCCGTTTGGATAGTTAGTTGGAGTTAAAATATTTAAATTAGAGTTGGTTGATTTTTAAAAACTAGTTATAATTTTTGTTGATGTGAGAATTTTTAATTTTAGTGGGTTTATGTAATAATTTTTAATTTAAGTGAGGGCAAAGCAAATAAATTATAAACATATAATTAATTTTAATAGGGATTATGTGAGAATTATTTATTTTTAATGGGGGTAAAGTGGGAATTATATGAAATTTTTTTTAATTTTAATGAGAATAAATTATAAAATTAAAAAAAAAATTGAGATAAATTTAAAAGAATAAACAATTTCAATGACTGCAGTAGCCCCCTCGCTCCCACCTAGCTCCGCCATACCGTTATGGTCAGGTGTTTGGTTAAAGATTGAATGGGTAATTGCTATTCGTTTAGATAGTTGTTGACTTCATTTATATCTGTGGTTTGGTATTGAAAATGAAGAAACTAGTTGCACATGCAGATATATATATATATATATATATATATATATATATATATATATATAGAACATACGGACAGATTTGTGTGAGTGGATCAGAATCTTTTTGATTGATATGCTCAACCTTTTGCCAAACATTGGTGCACCCATAAGCCGTTCAATTTGTTTTTTCCTCCTACCACAATCTGTATTCTATAATTTTCAATTACAACATATTCTTTCTTCTTTATCGACTACCCCATCTGTAAATACCAAAAAAAAAAAAGAAAAAAAAAGAAAAACCCTCTTACCTTTTGGCACGAATACAATCCAAACATTATTTTTCTTGCTTCCTTGACGAACAACAAACAATTATATCAAAATACACTAACGCCATTCCGAATAATGTGTTGTACCTATGTTATTTTTAACTTCAATTATTTTACTTAATTGGTGAATATAAACTTAACATTTTAACTGGTTCCTACTTTCACTCCTTTCTTACCATCCCATTTGAAGCTGCATGCATGTCTTCCTCACTATTTACTTTGTCCCTAACAAAGTCGTCGCTACAATATTCTTACCAACCCACACTAAACGGCTTGTCGTCCCCAAATTCTTCTTGCGACCCTAACTGCTCATTCCCTTACTGTTTCTTTTCCGGAATTTGCCCACCTGCATAACATTGTTTTCTTCAAACTTTTTGTCCTCTCTCTTTTGTAACTACACCGTGTCTCTAAAAAGCATAAGACCACAGTAAGGCATATTACTATACCAACTCAAAGCAATAACATTTTCACATCCATTAATCACTCTGCTTTCATGTCTCCTGCTGAATTTACCATTGTAAACCAATACCGCTTGACTACCTCTCCTTTTTTCCAAAATCTTTTTAACATACCGTTCTCGTGCAGGCCCATTAAACCCGACTCATTTTGACATCTCTACTCCTTGCCATACCACAGCCATCTGCCATCTTCTTCAATTTATTTCAATAAACGTGTAAACTTTCCTCACGTCCCTCGCCTGACGTGCCCCACATAGCTCTTACACGGCCTAGTGCCAGCTCATGACCGCATAAACGGTAACGTACAGGAGACCAAGTGCTTGTGTTATTGGCATAAAATAATATAGCAACTTACAGGACATGTATAATACTTAAATCTGTGTTTACAGCTCATGAAAAATGACTCAAAAAATAGTTTATAAAAGGATGTTATGACACCATACTTTTGACTTCTCAAGCCAAAAAAAATAAAAAATAATAAAAATAATAACGATTTCAGCCCTTCAATTAGTATTATCATGTTAGAGAAATGGAGAAGGTCTTGGTATTCTTTTTCTTGCACAGGAAGTTTCATCTTGAGCTTTGTCGACGCCGATAAATCCAACAACAAAAGTGAAAAATTCCAACTTCTAATAAAACCTTTTTCAAACTGATCATAATCTGAGGACCTGTTTGGTGTGTAAGTTTGAGTTAAGATTTTTAAGTTTAAATAGTAAATTGTGTTGACTTTTTAGAAAAGACAAAAAACTTTTTGAGAAAAAGACAAATTTTTGGGAAAAAAGACAAAAAAAAGTTTGAAAATGTTAGTTTGGACTAACATACCAACAGGCCCTGAGTTTGATTGTCCTGAGCCATGGCAACTTCATAACCATTTAACCTAAGCAAAGTCCGGTCGGAAACTCGGAAAATCTTCAACGCCCAAGGCCGCAATTTCGACGCCCTCAGCTTCCTCTTCCTCGTCCCACCAACCATCGCCATCCTCCTCTATCCGATACTCCGATCTCTCTTTTCTGACACCAATAATAACCAGCCCGTCAATGGTACTCCCACCAAGACCCTTTTGCTTGCTCTCGCTATATACGTCTTCAACGTAGTCTTCTCTACCTGCGCTCTCGGATCAATCATCTATATCGCCTTCCATGGCTTCTCCGGCAAAGTCATCGAGCTCAAATCCGCCATCAAGTCCATCTCCACTTCCTTCTTCCCTCTCCTTGGCACCACTCTTATTGCCCAAATAATCGTCTTCATGATCGCTTTAATCATCCTCTCTTTTTTGGCAATCTTTGGATTTCTATTGGTGCCAGGGTTTCGGATTGAGTACTTATTCTCTTCGCCTTATTTTGTTGGATTCGTCATCGCTCTTACGGTTGTCATGGTGTTGGTAGTATTGTATCTGCAAGTGAATTGGGCTCTAGCACCTGTAGTCGTGGTGGTAGAATCAACTTGGGGATTCGAAGCCTTAAAGCGGAGCAAGACTTTGATCAAGGGAAAAAGAGGGCTTGCCTTGTCTCTGTATTTGGTTCTCGGGTTTGGTTATGGAGTATATGTGTGGATCTACTATGAAATTACTTCTGGAGGAGCTGATGTCTGGAAGAGTCTTTGGTTGCTTTTGGCTCTGCATGTTTTCGGATCATCGAGTTTTCTATCGTTAATTCAGCTTAGCAACATGATTGCGATGACGGTATTGTACGCTTACTGCAAGCCTCAAAAGGAGTTTTCTGGAGATCAGTATGTTAGCTTGCTTGTTGATCAAGATGAGAAAGATGTTGCTGTTCTCTAAACTCGACTTCTATGGAGTCAGTCACGCCTAGACTTGGTAATGCATTTCTTGTGAAAATATATCTTTTTCCTCGGCACTTTAAAATATCGTTTTTTTTTTTTTGCTGAAGATTTTTTCTTAGATATATTTCATGTGAATAGATGTTCAAAGGTTTGGAAATAAATTCATAGATATATGAAATGACATATCCACATGTATATATGTGAGAATTTTTTTTTTCCCCTCTCCTTTTGGAATTCTTGTAGTTTATGTACGTCAATATCGTTTTTCGATCCACGACGTCGTTTGTCAATGCAAGTCCTCCCTGATAATTTAACAAACTTCAACATCAAGAACCATCATGATAAGGTGGCTATGGGGTTGTTACATAACAAATAGCATTTAGCAAGTGTAGGCACTCTTTTTTCTTTCTTAGGTTTTTCTTATTAGGTTTTACTAGCAAGATTTTTAATGAGATTTATCATAGATTTTGATTTTAAAAAATGTAATTTCAACTATATCTTCTGGCGTCAGAATCTGTTTAACTATGTTTTCATATGCATTTACTTTTTAATTGCTTTCCTTTTGTGGATAGTTTGTACAATGTCGAATTGGAGATTTTATTTTTTCTTATTTTAATAAAATGTTGGGAATAGATAAATAATAAGGATACTAAGGAGGTGCCAACCTAGTTAAGATATCCCGGTGCATCTACTGGTTTATGTTCCCAAGAACCTTAATTAAAAAATAAAAAAAAAACCATCATGAGGTGACTATTATGATACAATTCCTTGTGAAAATATGTACAGATCGTGGAAATTGGCAAAATATGGGATAATACCATGTTTCTAAAAATATAAAATTGATTCTCATATCTCAATTAAAGAGATAAGAAATTTTTGTCACCATTCCTCGTTGTAATTTCAACTGTCACTGTTGCGTGTTATCGCTTTTGAACAATTGTTATTTTGTATTTTCTGTCATTGTTCTTGTTTTGGTAATTATGGATTGTGGGTCTAAGTTATCTTGTCGTTTCCATATTCTTTTCATTTTAACACTTCAAAACGTTTGTATATATTTATACGCCGTTTCTATAGTTGATTTGCTTTGTGGTTCTTAGTTATGTTGTCGTTTCCACATTCTTTTTATTTTCATACGTTCTGTATTTTACGCCGTTTCTACAGTTGATTTGCTTTCTTAAATTGTGATTGATATTTAAAAAAGAATTATACTAATGACATCGATCATTTCTTTAAAACAAAAACTCGGAAATTTCTTTAAAAAATTGTTTAAAAATTATTATCTGTCATAATTTCTCGTTTGCAAATAATAGTCCCCTTCTTTATAAAGACAATGATCACACAATAATATATTTTGACATCAATATGATCACTCTTGATTAATCCCTAGAAGCTTAACTAATTTTCAAATTGTAGAATCCATGGTCAAAAGTTGAAAGCTTCCTAAACTACTGTCTCATTCTGATTCTTGAAATGACATGTTTGCCTTACAATTAGCTCTATGTCTAGCCTTATTTGCGCGTATTTTACACAAGCAAAAACATAATCCCTAAATCTATGTTTACAATTAGTTCTGTATAATATCTTTGCCTTATTGCCACATAATTTGGCAACCAGAACATGTATAATACTTAAATAATATCTTGACTTTTCAAGCGGAAACAAAAAAAAAAAAAGAGAGAGAGACTTCAGCCATTGAATTATGGTTTGTAATTCAACTAGAACACGTATAATACTTAAATAATATATTGACTTTTCAAGCGGAAAAAAAAAATAAAAAGGATAAACCGTAATTTGAATAGAAGGTGTAAACTGTCTTTTTTTTTTTTTAGTTTATTTTTAAAAATCAATAAAAATTATAATTAATTTTTAAAAAATTAATCAATTTTAATTTAAAAATTACCTTTCAAACTTGTGGTCCAAGAGCAGGCTTAGTCTCTAATATGATAAGACTAATTGAATGGAAAAAGTCCTGGTATTCTTTTTCTTCCATAGGAAGTTTCGTCTTCATGAGCTTTGTCGACGCCTATAAATTCAACAACAAAAGTGATTAACTCCATCTTTTAATAAAACCATTCAAACTGCTAATCTCAATTTGATATTCTCCCTAGCCATGGCAACTTCAGAACCATTAAACCTAAGAAAACTCGGGTCGGAAACTCGGAAAATCATCAACGCCCAACCCCGCAATTTCTTCACCCTCAGCTTCCTCTTCCTCATCCCTCCAACCATCGCCTTCCTCCTATATCCGACAGATCGATCTCTCTTCCCCGACACCAACAATAACCAACCCGTCAATGGTACTCCCACCAAGACCCTTTCGCCTTTTCTCCCCATATACGTCCTCCACTTATTCTTCTATCTCTGCGCTGTCGGATCAATCACCTACACCGCCTTCCATGGCTTCTCCGGTGAAACCATCAAGCTCAAATCCGCCATCAAGTCCATCTCCTCTTCCTTCTTCCCTCTCCTCGTCACCACCCTTATTGCCAAAATAATCGTCGTTACGATCGCTTTTATCCTCTCTTTTTTGGCGACCTTTGGATTTCTATTGGTGTCAGGGTTTCGGATTGAAATATTCTCTTCACCTTATTTTGTTGGATTCATCATCGCTCTTATGGTTGTCATGTTGTTGTATCTGCAAGTGAATTGGGGTCTGGTACCTGTTGTTGTGGTGGTAGAATCAACTTGGGGGTTCGACGCCTTAAAGCGGAGCAGGACTTTGATCAAGGGAAAAAGAGGGCTTGCTTTGTCTCTGTATTTGCATTTCGGGTTTGTTTATGGAGTATATGGGTGGATCAACTATTACATTTCTGGAGGAGCTGATAACTGGAAGCGACTTTGGTTGCTTTCGACTCTGCAAGTTTTGTTCAATTCGGGTTTTCTATCGTTAGTACAGCTTTACAACATGACTGCGACGACGGTTTTGTACGGTTATTGCAAGGATAATCATGATCAAAAGGAGTTTTCTGGATATCAGTATGTTAGCTTACTTGTTGATCACGATGAGAAAGATGTTAATGTTGTCTAAACTTGACTTCTATGGGGTTTTTTCTTTTTTACTTGTCTAAAGCTTTGTTATGCATTTTATTGTGAAAGTTGAACTGTTACAATATTTTTCCTCGGCACTGTAAAATATCGTTCAGTTCGTAAAATATATTTTATATGTGAATAAATGTTCAATGGTTTGTAAATAAATGCAGAGATATATGAAATGAAAGCAAAAAACGCACAAGTGAAATAAAATTGTACCCCTATCCCTTTCACAAAATAAAAGGAAACTACTCCCACATCAAAATGGAAGCAACAATAAAGGGGTTTCAAAAGCTATATAAATAACTTAAAGTCTTTGTTTTTTGTTATTCTAGTAAAAAAAACACTCAAGCATTTACTTATGAAAATAAAAGATCTGTCTGAACTAGCATAAGAAATTTTAGATAATGTGAAATTTCAACATTTTAGGTTTAGTTTATAATAAACCTGAGTATGATTGAGCATAATTAAGCTTATGCTGTTTAGGTATGATTATTAATTATATTATTAATATAACATGATGATAATAATTAATAATTAATAATAATAATATTAATATTATTGTCATCATCATTATTAATTTTGAATTATGTGAAATTTTAACATTTTAAGTTTAATTTATAGTAAACCCGAGCATGATTGAGTATAATTAAGCTTGTGCTATTTAGATACAAATAATAATAATAATAATAATAATAAATTATTATTATTATTATTATATTATTAATATAACATGATGATAATAATTAATAATTAATAATTAATAATATTAATATTATTATCATCATCATTATTAATTTTGGATCATGTGAAATTTTAACATTTTAAGTTTAATTTATAGTAAACCCGAGCATGATTGAGTATAATTAAGCTTGTGCTATTTAGATACAAATAATAATAATAAATTATTATTATTATTATTATTGTGATTATTTTTTCACGCTGTTGCTTATGTTCGTTTATATCATAATCAGAAGTGGTGCTTAGCGTCATTAAGCATGACTATTTTTCAAATCGATTCAATTAATTCTCTAAAAAATAATGTATAAAATTAAGATGAATTGACTACAGAAGCAGAAATTGCATACATACCTCATTTTCAAACAATATTTATCATAAATAGTATATTTTAGAATATTGTCGATAAATAAATATTTATAGTAAATAATTTATTTACAAAAAAAATTAAGATAATTTTGCGTTAAATATATTATTTACTGTAGCTATTTTTTTTTTACGAAATACTTTAAATATTTTTAAAATATGATATTCAAGAATATCATATTTATTTAGCATATGTTTGGTTCACAAGCTCAAACTCAAGTTTTCAAGTTTAAATTTTGTTTTTTTCCCTTAAAAGTCTTTGTCTTTTTTCCAAAAAGTTTTTTGTCTTTTCTGAAAAGTCAACAAAATTTACTATTTAAACTTCAAAAACTCAACTCAAACTCACGAACCAAACGAACCCATATTTTTTATTTTGAAAAATGGTATTTACACCTCTTTCTCCCAACTAGAGAAGTGTCTCTTGTTACCTGGTAGTTTTATTAGGCCTTTTCCACATGGACTTTTCTTCCCCCAGCTAGTTTTTGCTTATTCTAGTCTCGATGAATACTTTTTTTTTTCAACTTTTTTTTTTTTTTTTTCGAATAGAGATTTAGAATTATAAACTATTTACCCTATCAAACCTTTTAATTAAACCTTGAAGACATTTCCCTTACGCTTCCTAATTTTTAATATCCGCGTTTCATTTAAGATATTAGGTTCCAAATTTTTAATGCCGACTTTTCTGAATATTGCTGACTCATTAATATCGTTTCTGCAATTAATGCTTTTCAATTTGTTGCATGTACCTTTTTATTATTGTTATTATTATTATTATTATTATTTTGCTCCAAGCACGTACCCATTCTTTAATTTCGTGGTAAGTTTAACTGCTACGTGCAGGCATGGATCTATTTAAGGGCTACGGGCACGTGCCCTCCTTAATTTCTTGAAATCTAAATTTTATCTCATATTTTCTAAAAAATTTTATAATTTATCCTCTCTTAAAAGTTTTTTTTTCTCAAACATGCCCCACTAAATTTTTTTTTTTTTTCCTTCCTCAAATGTCTACTATAGCACTCAACTTATTCGTATATTTTAATACCATCAACAATATTTGATTCTTTTCTTTCCTCCTAATTTCTTTATCTACTTCACTATCTAAATTTTTAACTTTAATTTGTTTTTAAAAAAATTTATTGATTTTAAAATCATCAATAATTTGAATATTTATGCATGTAAGTTTTTATTTATTACTAAAAAGAATTACTTTAAAAAGGAAAAATGATGGTGTATAATAAATTACGTGAAATTTAATTTTTAATTAGAAAATTACAAACAACATCAACAACATGAGCTAGAAACTTCTATTTATGATAACATTTGAGATAAAGTTCAAGAATAAATTTCACAATATTTTAAATATGAAAACAATATGTAATAGTTATTATATGATAATAAACATGAAAAAAAATTTCTAAAGAATAAAAATTATTAAACTTTTATTATACAAAGTTATTGATTTTAAAAAATTTTCTCCATGTGTGCCCCCACTAAGAGAAATTTATAGATCGCTCACTGGTCTCATTTTGACACCATAATTTGAAAGCATAAAAATCAAAGAGACATAAAACAGTGAGATTTATCCCAACATCGTAGCAAATTAACTTTTATTAATAGATGATACTCAATATACCTATGCTCTGTAATATTATTCAAACATAAAGACGTACATCCGAAAAAGTCTAAGTCTAACTTAGTCCTTATTTGGATCACCCATTCATTTTGAATTTTTACAATTAAATTTAATGTGTGTTTGGTTGGTGATAAAACATTTAAATATATTTAAATGATTCTATTATTTCACACTAACTTTATCTCAAATTTTCATTTTTTTTAAAACCCATATCATACTTATTTTTCTCCTTTAATTATTAAATGTTACATTTCAATTTGATTACACATTTTAAATCCTACTTTCATATTCACTTATTCAACTTAAATGCAACATTCTAAAAATTTCAGATTCATTAATCCACAATCCAAAGGGCATTTGAATGCGGTATTAGGACACGCATTTCAAAGACTTTCATATTAATTTTCATCTTTTTCTGAAAAATAAAAAAAAAAATTATAACTAGTATTTTAAAAACCTACAAATTCCAACTTAAAATTTTTATCTCTAACCAGTGAAACAAAACACATCCTAAAAATATCAGATTTATTAATCTACAATCCAAAGGGCATTTGAATGCATTATTCGGATACGCGTTGCAAAGACTTTTTATTTTTTTTATTTTTTTTATTTTTTTGGTTGAAACGCGTTCCAAAGACTTCACGGGTCAAATGTTTCTTCTTTTTCAAAGTGATCATTATCTATAACCAAACAGAAGTGAATCCAAAACATATAAATCATAAGCGACCTTTCAAAGTGATTTCTTAGTCCCACTCTTTTTCCTAATTCATTTCGAATCAGACATGGAAGAAACTTCAACACCACCATCACATGAACCCTTCCAAATACTCCTTATAAAAAGAAACGTGCC
This sequence comes from Ficus erecta, assembly GCA_008635985.1. Lineage (NCBI taxonomy): Eukaryota > Viridiplantae > Streptophyta > Magnoliopsida > Rosales > Moraceae > Ficus > Ficus erecta. The sequence continues at coordinate 192,303 of BKCH01000924.1, read as the reverse complement.
TAAAAAGAAATGTCTCTTATTCCCTGCTAGTTTTATTTGGCGTTTTCCACATGGAGCTAGTTTCTGCTTGAAAGACTCGATGCTTACTTTTACTTTTTCATTTTTTTTTTTTTTCAAATAAAGCATTAGAATCATTAACTATTTCCCCTATCAAACTTTGAAGAAATTTCTCTTACACTTCAAAATTTTCAAAATCCGCGTTTCTTTTAAGATATTTGGTCCCAAATTTTAAATGCCCACTTTCTGGTTGTTGGTTTACAATAATTATTGCTTACTTTTCAATTTGTAGCATAGCATGTACTCGTTCTTTCTTTGTAAGTTTCGCTGTTACGTGTCTCTTTTGAAAAATATTTTGGAGCATAAGTAATGTTAAACATCATAATTGATAAATGATGGATCTTATCTATAGATCTCATGTTACGAGATCCATCTTCTATTAAGGTATGTGATATTAAATATCACTAATTTTTTCCCAACATTATTCGTTTCATAATTGGCATCCTAACATGAAAGCGTAAAAATCGGAGAGACCTAAAACTGTGAAATTTATCTCAGTATCGTAACATTTTAGTTTCTATTAATAGGTAGAAACTAAAATGTTATGATACTGGGATAAATTTCAGAATTTTTTCAGTACCTTTTAATATTAATTTAGAATAAACACTTATATTGAAATATCTAACTAAGTCTTTATTTGGATCACTCATTCATTTTAGAATTTTTACACTTATAAATACAATGTGTGCTTGGTTAATGGTGAAACATTCAAGTACATTTGAATGATTTCACTATTTCACAACAATTCAGCTCAATCCAAATTTTGAATTTTAAAAATTTTGAATTACATTCAACAAAACCATCTAAACATACATTCAATTTGAATACATAATTTATTTAGCAAAAAAAAAAAATTTTGAATACATAATTTAAATACATTTATTCAATTTAAATACAACATACTGAAAAAATGTAAAATATGATCCAAAAGGGTATTTAATTAAATTGAATAATAGAAATAGGGCATTTAAATGCAATTACTAGGATACGCGTTGTAAAGACTTGAATGAGTCAACTTCCTGTTTCTTCTCTTTCAAAGTGGTTAGTTTATAAGCAAACAGATCTGAAAACTCCACCCTATATCTAAACCATAAGCAAGCTTTCAAAGTGATTTCTTATTCCTACTCTTTTTCCTATTTCATTTCCGATCAGACATGGAAGAAACATTAACACCACCATCACATGAACTAAACCCTACCAAAATACTCACAGAATCAAACCGAATCATCAACTTCCAACCCCGAAATTTCGTCTTCCTCGCCGCCCTCTTCGACTTCCCCTCCATTGCTGCCGTCATCTATCTTGTGTACCAATATCCTGTCGCCATTTCAGACTATTTCGTCACTATCATTGGTACGAATTCTTTCGGTCCTGATCTTCAAGATCGCGTTGCCAACATATTTCCGACACCGAAAACCTTTTTGCTTCCTCTCGCGTTCGCCTTCTTGATCTCGCTCTTCACCCTCTGCGCCGTCGGATCAATCACCTACACCGCCTTCCACGCCTTCCATGGACAACCAGTCAAGCTCAAATCGGCTTTCATGTCCATCAAATCATCCTTCTTCCCGCTCTTGGGAACCACTCTTCTTGTCCGAGCCATCATTTCCTCGATCATCATCATCTTCGCGGTCATCTTATTATCGATGTTCCATGGCGCTCGGTCTCTAGGGTTTCATATCACGGTCTATTGGCCTTATTTTCTCGCATCCTACATGGCCGTGGCTATTCTTTTCACGTCGGTGGTCACGTATCTACTTGCGAATTGGTCTCTGGCCTCCGTAATCGTGGTGGTCGAATCAACATGGGGTTTCGAGGCCTTGAAGCGGAGTGCGAGTTTGATCAAGGGAAGGAGACGGCTTTTCTTGTCTGTGTCCTATGTTTTGTGGTTTAGTCAGGTGATGTTGGTCTTGAGCACTTATCATTCTCGGCTATCCACTTCTGACATTGTGTGGAAGCAGAATTTCCTCCTTGTCGCCACACAAGTTCTGATGATGTCGATAAGTCTAACGTTGTCACATCTTCTTTGTATCGTCGCGAATACCGTGTTGTACGTGTATTGCAAGGCCATTCATGATGGGGAGGAGTTTCCAGGACCGGCAGAGTACGTTAGATTGCCTGTTCAGGACAAGAAAGTTGCTGGGAGGGAGGTTTCATATTCAGTCCCTTTTATTGTAGTATCCGCGCTGGTCTTATGCCTTATTATAATTTTTCAACATTAATGTATTAAGAAATGGATTTTTTATTGTTTTTTTTTTTTTTTTGCTTTTTTTTTTTTTCAAATTCTTTAATGCTACATTTTAAAGTTATAAAATTTTTTTTTAAAAAAAACTGTACTTTATGTTTTGGCCTGTTTTTTTTCTTTTTCTTTTTTTTTTTTTTTTTTTTAAGATCGGAGGTGAGGGATTCAAACGTTTCATCCTATATGATGAAGTTAATATGTGTGGAATTACCGTTAGGTTATGCTTAAAGCCTCGAGTGTTTTATATCTATATACATTCAAATTTCAAATTTATCTTTTTTTTTTTCTATGGAATTTCAAGTTGATCTTAATAAGTCTTTTATATTTTTTTTCCCTCCTATAGGCTGATTTTGAATATGAGAAAGACCTAAATATCCTTCACGTTTTTGAATTTTTATCATTTTGTTAATTTTTTTAATTTTAGGTATTTTTCTGTTGAAAAATTACCTCTGATCGAATAAGGTTAGAATTAAGATAAATTCAAAATCTCAATGTTTATATGGTCATTCCTAGCTTGGTAGGCAGCTTGTCTCTGCCGCTTAAAAAGGCAGTAAAAAGTTAGATGTCCAATCTTTCGCAGTTGCATGTTCTTTTTCAACCATATGTCATATGACATTAAAAATGACTAAGCAAATATGAATAATCTATCCCAATTTAGAACTTAGAGATATAATAATCTAGCGATAATATCACACATGAATTTTATCTAAAGGTGTTCGAATCCCCTCACCTCCAAATTCAAAAAAAAAAAAAAAAAAAAAAAAAAAAAGAACTTAGAGGTATAATCTTTAGAGTCTTATAACTTAATAATATAAGTTGTACCATCTTTCATAAATTCAAAATTAGATACAAAATAATAAATGTCCTTTTAAACTAAAATGCCTAGAGGTAAAGAATACATAAATTTCAACTCTCCTCAGTGTTTGTTGTCGAAGTCCATCAATTTCAAAGTATACAGTGACAAATTTGTGAAGCCAGAATGTAAAGATGGAGACGGAAAAGGAAAAGAAACAACGAAAGAACCAAGGAAAATGGGGAAATATAGCATCCGAAAGATCAAAGTCTAAGTGTGAAGAAAGTGAAATTTTTGAAGAAAGAAAAATTATATGCATATTTCTCAAACTGGACGATTTCAATTTTATTGTGCTACATATGGAAATAACACATTAAAAAAAAATTAGCATAACAACTTTTTGCAACACCTTCAATCTGCGCAACTGTTAAAAGTTGCTTTTCATCTCAACATTGTGACTTCTATGCATTTAATCACAAATTTTAATTGTCATTAAAAGTTTTAGTCATAAGATTTTTAGTTGAGGAAATTTTTTGGTATGATCACAAACTTATTCCCATGACTAAGTTTGAGTTATACAAAAGATCATGACTAATTACAAACTAATCGTAAGGTTAACTTAAATTGATATATCTTTAATCACACAAAATATTGTGGCTAAAGGTATCAGAAGAACATACTATAATTAAAAGTTTGTGTTATTTTTTATTATTGTTGTGGTTATTATCCATACTGATGTTGGGAAAAAAAAAAAAATTTTGAAAGGGAAACATGTTAGTGAATATTATTAGTGTCTAACGCCACGCATTAACATAAATTAGTGAGTTTTCATAGGACTTACAGCTCACTTTCTATTTATTATGATAGTTCTTTCCAAATATAAATTTTTATCATTCTGACAATGTCATGGTATTTTATATCAGCGATAGCTTTAAATTAGAAAGACGGTATATATATATATATATATATATATATATAGTGTAGAAATTTCACTAACGTACGTACGTTTCCTAAAGGCTAAAGGGCATCTAATTCCAATTAGTCCAAAAAAAAAAAAATTTTGTATGCGTACAAGAAACGTTTTAGACATTGTTTGGGGTGTAAGTTTAAACTTACAACCATCAATTTAATTTTTGTCTTTTTTTGAAAAAAATTTTTGTCTTTTCTGAAAAAGTCAACAAAAATTACTATTTAAATTTATCAATTTCAACTCAAACTTACATACCAAACACCCCCTTAATCTCCCCAAGTCCCAAAAAATTATAATATTAATGACAATATCCATTCCCTCCACGAAAAGAAGCAAACCATTCAATCAGTATAATTAATTAATTCCTAAAAAAAGGTATATAATTAATTAATTCCTAAAAAAGTATAATTATTTAACTAATAAAGACTTTGGCTGGGGTTCTTTCTTGGTGCTCAAAGGCCAGGTTTTGAAGTTTGCATCCTACAAATTCCACCAAAGGGAACTGAAAATTCCTCCACAATCTAACTAATTTGATGAGCAAGCTTTCACACACACACACACACACAAATATATATATATATATATATATGTATTTTATCTTTCCTTTCCTTTCCTTTCCTTTCATTTCATTTGATCAGGCTCGGCCATGGAAAATATCACTCCACCCCAAAAACCTAAAATAAACTTCAAGAGTGTTCTCTCGGACTCATGGCCATTTATCAACTCCAAACCTTGCCACTTCTTCGCCGTCGGCTACCTCTTCCTCTTCCCTTCGTCATCACCGCTATCGCCGGGGAATCTATTTTATTTGACATCTTTTGCTCAACGTTCCTCTATCCCATGAACAAGACTGCTCTTTTGCTTGCTCTAGCTTACCTTCTCTTTAACTGAACGCTCTTTCTCTGGGCCAAGGGGTCAATCACCTACACCGCCTTCCACGTGTTCCACGGCAAAGAAATCAAGTTCAAGTCCGCTCTCAAATCCACCGTAGCTTCCTACCTCCCACTTCTTGGCACCACTCTTCTTGCCCACATAGTAGTTCTCATGATCAGTACCATCTTTGCGGTCCTTTTGGTTTTGGTGATCGTTGGGGCTAGGCGGCTAGGGTTTCACATCGAGGCCTCTTCGCCTTATTTTCCCGTGTTCTGCTTATCCATGGTGGTTCTTTTGGTGCTGGTGGTGATACATCTGCAAGTGAATTGGGCTCTGGCTCCAGTGGTCGTTGTGGCGGAGTCGACTTGGGGTTTCAAGGCCTTGGATCGGAGTTGGAGTTCAATCAAGGGAAGGAGATGGCTTGCCTTCTCTTTGTCTTTGTTTTTCGGGTTTTTGTATGGAGTGTTCTGGTGGAATATTGGTTATCGTTTTCGAATGGTGCAGTCGGATGACTATTGCAAGGAATCGGAGAGATCGTACATTGTTGAACCGGTGACTCTGAATTTGCTAGTAATTGTTAAGCTCTATTTAGTAGCTTCGAATACTGCCTTGTACGTGTTTTGCAAGGCGGAGTCTAGCGGTGACTGCATTAAATTGGCCGTTGATCGTGATGAGAGAGTTTCTGATCGTCTTGTTTATGTTAATTTTGAGTCTAAACTCGATGGTTATAATAATCATAAGGTTTAGTCAGTGAAGTGAAGATCGATATATAGTGCCTCTGTAAGAAAGTTTCTACTTTTTTCCTAGTTACAACTGTTGTTTATAGTCTGTTTTAAATATGTAACACTCGTGTTTGTATAAACATATATAGTATTCAAGGTTTGTGAAAAATGCAAAGAAGTTGTAGGGTTTTTATAAGAATTGAACAGTGTGATATGTTTATATGTTGTTGAATGTTTGTTGAAGGTATATTTACCCCCTTCAAATATATACACATATACACACTTTTAAACCTAGGTTTTCTAGACATTAATGATTTTGATCTCTTGGGTTCCTCCTCCCTGTGGTTGGTTTGAAAGTTAACTCTGACGGAGTGGCTCATGGAGCACCAGGATCTTCCAGTTGTGGCGTCGTTTTCTGGACTTGTTGTAGATTTGTTAAAGGTTATCTCTCTTCTCCTCTTGAATGTTCTTATGCTTATGAAGTTGAGCTGATACACGTTTCATTTAGCTATTGAAAAAGCCGGAGAATTTCAGCGATAACATCTTTAGATTTAATGTGACTCTATGCATGTGGTTTCCCTTTTCGATCAAGATCAACTTGGATCCCTTGGAAGTTTCATAATACCGTTAGCTTAGGCCTCTAAAAAATATGCAAACTCCTATAATTGTATGAGTTTCCCATAACTTTCAGAGAAGCCGATTGTGTTGCTAACTGTTTGGCTTCTCATGCTGTCACTCACAAGCACTTTCAATGGTGAACTTGCCCCTAACTTCCTCCAGTGGATGAGACATGGCGAACCTTTTTTTTTTTTATTAATTACAGATTCGAGAATGTTTGATTGTCCTTATGATTTGGTATTCAGCTTGTTGTTGACCAGCATAAACACTCTTTTTTTCTTATTAGATTTTTTCATATTAGTTTTACTAGCTAGTAAGGTTTTTAACGAGGTCTATTATGGAAATATTTCAAAGACGAAGTATACTTTTCCCTTTGCCATCATTCCCCGACTAGTCAACATGGTTTTAGTTTTAGTTGTTTTTAGAAGCCTTACACGGTTTCCGTTTGTTTATTTTTGAGCTTTGTGTCTTTCTGTTTAATTAATAATAAATATAATTGGGGGCTTATTATAAGACAAAAGATCTAATAGATATCAATCTAATTGAGATGTACTACTAGTCTCTCAATTAATGTTTCTCGTTATTTAATAAAAATACCCGCGCACACAATTATGATATATATATATATATATATTATTTTTTGCTTGAACACAAAAATGATGATATTGATCGTTTATTGAAGCCGCAAAACTTTGAATCCGAGTAATATGACCGCTTTGGGCAGGCATATTCGCAAAATATATCAATGGGTCCTTCTAACACTAAGCATGGATTTGTTTATTTACAAGTAGGTACAATGAGCCATTTGATTTTGATTTAATGGTTAAAATACTTTGTATGTACAAAAAGAAAGTTAACTATTTAATACAGATTTATCAATGATATCGTCATGCCGTTGATCTGCTTAGATGGAAGAATGATAATATTATGACCATTGATAAAATGACAAAGGAATTTAGTCCGAGTCTTCGTTAGCTAACATGCCACGTGATAACGATAGACTTTGGCAGAAAGTGAAAATTCTGAGACAGATTCTTTATTATCATACCACCACCATCACCCGTGCTTGACTCGGAATTAGTATGGAGATGCAAAGAAATTGCCGGTGGGGGCATGGATATAATTAACTAGCAAATTCTTAGCTGTAAGCCACATTGTATGTTCAAACGACTACTTAAAAAATGTGTACTTTTATTGTTGAAAAAATATAGGTACCAATTAGTTAAACGACAATTAAACAGGATTTTGTTTTTCTTTTCTCAAAGTAGAAGGGAAAGAAGATGATATGTTACGTGTTAATGAAGGCTTGACTGACTTGGCTATCACCGTAGTCTTTAAGTCTTGCTTTTTGCACCCTATGTATAAGTCCAACCAAACGAAGGAGAGAACTCCAAACGGATACCAATTAATTACCTTTCAAACTCTAATCAAGTTTCAGATTAAACTAGCTGTATCTTCTCTGTTTAATTTCTTCTCTCTTCCTCCAAATATAATCTCCCAAATTGGTCCCACCATCAGCCATGGCAGTGGCAACTTCACCACCACCCCAACAAGCAGTACTTAACTTCACCACCATTCTCTCCGAGTCAAGACGAGCCATAAAATCCCAACTCAGCCACTTCCTGGTCCTCACCTTCCTCTTCCTCCTCCCTCTCTCCGTTGCCTCCACCACCTATTCCACCCTTCAATTTCTCTTCGCCGACGCCGCGATTGATCGCCATAACAATTTCCTCAATCGAACTGCGACTGGTATTAGTACTTTTGTTCCTGATCATGACCAACAAGACCAACCCGCCAAAATCATTCTCACCACCATATTCTTCCTCTTCTACTTAGTCTCTGTCTGCGCTGCCGGATCAATCACCTACACCGCCTTTCAGGCCTTCCACCGCCAACCCATCAAGCCCATATCCATCATTAAGTCCATCTCCACTTCCTTCTTCCCACTCTTGGCCACCACTCTTCTCGACGCCATTTTTTTCGCGATTGGTATTATCTTCGCGTCAGTGATCAGTGTGGCTTTGTTGCTAAGGTTTCAACGTCATGCCTCTTTGCCTTATTTCTTCATGGTCTTCATGGTCACGGCGATTCCTTCCATTTTGTTGTTGATATATCTGCAAGTGAATTGGGCTCTGGCGTCTGCAGTTGTGGTGGCGGAATCAACTTGGGGGTTTGAAGCCTTGAAGCGGAGTAAAATGTTGGTTAAGGGAAGGAGAGGTCTTGCCTTGTTTTTGTGTTTAGTTTTCATGTTTTGGTATGTAGTGTTGGAGAAGAGTACTACATCTACTTCACTACCGGTAACTCATGAACTGAAGTGCTTGTTCTTATTCGTCATGGCTGTACAGATTGTGGTCACTTCGAGCTTCAAATCGATGTTTATGCTCTTTAAGATGGTTTTGAATACTGTTATCTACGTGTATTGCAAGGCCATTCTTGATGAAGAGAAGATTGGTGGTGAGTACGTTAGATTGGCCGTTGATGATCATGAGAACGTTGCTCATGATGGTGTTGTTTATGCTAATTCTGTGTCTAAACTTGATGCATTCTGTGAGGTTTAGTAAGTCCTCCCCATAATAAGTTAAGGTTTGCTGTTCTGTTTTCTTATCCCTTTAATATTATTTTGACAACAACTCATTTAATTATGTGGTTAAATTCATAATTTAAATGATTATGACAAAATAATATTAAAGGACAACTAATAAAACAGAATATTTGGGACTGCTGTCTAGTCCAATATGCATGTGTCTAAAAATTTACTACCTTTTCCTAGTTATAACTGTTTTTGCTTGTTGAGCTACGCACGTTAACACTTGTATTTGTACAAGGAAAAAATAAGAAATTGAAAAGTTTGTGAAAAGTGCAAAGATATGTTAGCTGTTTAGAATTTGTTCTTCGATCACGTGTTGTGAAATTGCAATTAGAAGGAAAAAAAAAAAAAAAAAAAAAATCCTAACAAAGTTGTGCCGTCTAAAATGAGATGTGATGGGATAGTGAGAATATGATTTCCTATTGAATATTTATAGAAGTAAATCGCCTGATGCCTAAATTCCTTTTGGTAGGTTTTGCGTTTTGTTTATGTTTTTGTTTTTATTTTGTAATAATGGATGTGGACTTCTCATACTCTCGTATTAGTTGTGTATTCAATCCGAGTACTAGTTTTATGTGGTGTTGGGGATGAGCTTTTTACTATAATTCTCTTGGTCTCCATCAATCAGTTTTTCATTGATTGTAATAGTATTGCTGAAGGAGTCATGCATGTATGCTCGTTAATTGATGTGTCTTTTCGTTTTCATGTTATTGGAATTCAATACATGCTTTATCCCTTTGTGCGCTTTCTTAGAATTTATTGGCGGAATTAGAGTACAATGAGGATTAAATTTCCTCATATTATGAGATCATTGAAATTAATATTAGTAGTGGTATTATGGCAAGATAAATCCATTATTGCAAGGAATCGGAAAGATCGTATTTTGTTGAACCGGTGACTTTGAATTTGCTAGTAATGGTTGACCTCTATGAAATAGCTGCGAATACTGCCTTGTGCGTGTTTTGCAAGGCGGAGTCTAGTGGTGACTGCATTAAATTGGCCATTGATCGTGATGAGAGAGTTTCTGATCGTCTTGTTTATGTTAATTATGCTTTTAAACTTGATGGTTGTACTAATCAAAAGGTTTAGTCAGTAAAATGAAGATCTATATATATAGTGCCTCTGTACGAAAGTTTCTACTTTTTTCCTAGTTTCAAGTGTTGTTTATTGTCTGTTTTAAATATGTAACACTCGTGTTTGTATAAACATATATAGTATTCAAAGGTTTGTGAAAAATGCAAAGAAGTTGTAGGGTGTTTATAAGAATTGAACCGTGTGATATATAGATATATATGTTGTTGAAGGTAGAACTTAAACCCTATTCTCAGCTAATGGCATGTCTATTTACCCCCTTCAAATATATACACATATACACACTTGTAAACCTAGGTTTTCTACGCATTAATGATTTTGATCTCTTGGGTTCCTCCTCCCTGTGGTTGGTTTGAAAGTTAATTCTGAAGGAGTGGCTCGTGGAGCACCAGGATCTCCCAGTTGTGGCATCGTTTTCAGGATTTGTTGTAGATCTGTTAAAGCCTAAAGGTTATCTCTTTGCTCCTCTTGGATTGTTCTTATGCTTATGAAGCTAAGCTAATACGTTTCATTTTAACTATTGAAAAAGCCTAAGAATTTCAACGATTACATCTTTAGGTTTAAAGTGACTCTATAATAGAGGAAACACGGTGACTCTTTTTTATTACAGATTCAAGAACGTTTGATTTTCCTGACGTTCTAATGATTTGGTATTTATTTTGTTGTAAACCAGCATAAATATTGTTTTCCCCTTATTAGGTTTTCTCATATTAATTTTACTGACTAGTAAGATTTTTAATGAAATCTATTATGAAAATGATTTTTATTAACGAAATTTAGACTTTCATTTTGACGTGTATTTTTTTTTTTTTTTTCAAAGAAGCCTTGTACGGTTTTCTATTTGTTTACTTTTAGCTTATTGTAATTTTTTTTTAATTGATGATGTTGATGGGGGCTTGTCATAAGGCCCTTCTAACACTAGGTATGGATTTGTTTACTTATAAATAGGTACAATAGTTTGAGCCATTTGATTTTGATTTAATGGTTAAAATCTTTTGGTTGTACAAAAAGAAAGTTAACAGGTTTATCATTTACTATTATATACAATGAGTAAAGCGAACCGGTATTTAATGAAATAATGCTAAAGTGCAACTTATTTTAAGAAAAATAAAAAATATAAATATAAATAAAAATATAAAAACAAAAGAAAAGAAAACCCTTTGAGTTGTTTGTTATGAAAATTTTTACATTTCTCAGTAATGAGTAATTTAAACAAAAAAAAATTACGCATTATAAAATGGCTATATATATTGTTAATATATGCCCAAAAATTAGTTTTTACCACTTTATTATAATGGCGTGAATATGAAAATAAAACTATTGACGTGTAGCGAGAGGAATCCGGATGAAGTTTTCTTTTAGAGCACTGCCATTCGGCATCCTAATATACCAACTCCGCTGCAGTTCCTGTCTACGTGGCACTGCATTTGACATAACTGGGTCCCACCGCTTGGCAGTTAATTGAAATTGAAAAGAATTACTCCACTCGCCTTCTTGATCAAAAACCACGCGCCTACTCTGTTGGGAAGAAAACCATTGCACTGTATGGCCATATATACCATTCTTCGAACTTGCCAAAATCATAATAATAAAAAGGGAGGATCGGTAAAGTCCTTATTTTATGTTCTATTAATATTATTCATTTTAAAATTATTAAAATATAATTAAATAGTTGAGATATTATTTACAAAGAAGGCTTGTACGGTTTTCTGTTTGTTTACTTTTAGCTTATTGCAATTTTTTTTTTTTTAATTGATAATGTTGTTGCAGGCCTGGTCAGTACCAACAAAATATTAACAGACTTTGCACGTATCAAGTCTCGGACTCAAATATAAATGAACGTCTCAAATAAATAAAGACTTTCTCTTATAATCATGTCACCGTCACCAACGGTGCTTGACTTGGGATGAGTTGGGAGATGTGGAGAAGTTTCCGGTGGGGTATGGATATTAATTAGCATCTTAGCTGTAAGCAATTTATTCCAACACACATCATATATATATATATATATATATAATTTTCAAACTAGTATTTAAGAATGTGTTCTTCGAGCCGGTATATATTTTTAAGGGCATGTTTGGTGCACAAGTTCAAGATGAGATTTTTAAGTTTAAATAGTAAATTTTTTTGAATTTTCAGAAAAGACAAAAAACTTTTTTGAAAAAAGACAAAAACTTTTTGAGAAAAAGACAAAAAAAATTTAAAAATCTGAGTTTGGACTTGAACACCAAACTCACCCTAAATAACATATGCACCAATTAAACAGGATTTTGTTAATCTTTTGTCAAAGTAGAACAATAAAAAGAAGATAAAAATGATATCATGAGATTTTAACTGTATTAAAGACTTTGACTGACTTTTTTTGTTAAATAAGAGTTGACTGACTTGGTCCACGGTCATTTCTTAGCTAATTTTCTTGCCTGGACTATGACCGGATTTTAAGTGTATATTTGATTTACTGGTTAAAAATATAATTTTTAAATTAAAATTAATTAATTTTTTATTAATATTTTTAAATAAAATAAAATAAAAATTTAGATAAAAAATTTAAGTCGGAGAAAAGTCTTGCTTTTGGCCCAAACGGATAGAGAAAACTCCAACATATCTAACCAAATTACCTTGCAAACTCTCAGTTTTAGATTAAACCAGCTAAATCTTCTCTATTTAATCTCTTCTCTCTTCCTCCAAATATCATCTCCCAAATTAGTCCCACCATCAGCCATGGCAGTGGCAACTTCACCACGACCCCAGCAAGCAGTACTTAACTTCACCACCGTACTGTCCGAGTCTAGACGAGTCATAAAATCCCAACTCAGCCACTTCCTGGCCCTCACCTTCCTCTTCCTCCTCCCTCTCTCCGTTTCCTCCATCGCCTATTCGACCCTTGGATTTCTCTTCTCCGACGCCGCGATCGATCGCCATAACAAGTTCCTCAATCGAACTGCGAATGGTACAAGTACTTTCGTTCCTGATCATGACCAACGTCAGGACCAACCCGAAATCATTCCCACCCCGACACTTTTGCTTGCTTTCGCATACTACCTCTTCTACACAGTCCTCTCCGTCTACGCTGTCGGATCAATCACCTACACCGCCTTTCAGGCCTTGCACCGCCAACCCATCAAGCCCATATCCATCATTAAGTCCATCTCCACTTACTTCTTCCCACTCTTAGCCACCACTCTTCTCATCGACGCCATTGTTTTCGCGATTAGTATCATCTTCGCAGTCTTGTTCGTTTTGGTGATCATTGTCGCCTTGTTGCTAGGGTTTCAGATTCAGGCCTCTTTGCCTTATTCCACCGTGATCTTCGTGGCCATGGCGATTCTTTTCGTTTCGGTGTGGATAAATCTGCATGTGAATTGGGCTCTGGCGTCTGCAGTTGTGGTGGCGGAATCAACTTGGGGGTTTGAAGCCTTGAAGCGGAGTAAAATTTTGGTCAAGGGAAGGAGAGGTCTTGCCTTGTTTTTGTGTTTGCTTTTCGGGGTTTGCTATGTAGTGTTGCAGAGGAGTACCAAATATCCTTCACTACCACTGGTAACTGATGAACCGAAGCACCTGTTCTTGTTGGTCTTCGTTGTACAAATTGTTGTCACTTCGAGCTTCAGATCGATGTTTAGGCTCTTTGAAATGGTCGTGCATACTGTTATGTACGTGTATTGCAAGGCCATTGATGATGGAGAGAAGATTGGTGATGAGTACCTTAGATTGGCCATTGATGATCATCAGAACGTTGCTCATGATGGTGTACTACTCTATGTTAATTCTGTGTCTAAACTCGAGGTTTAGTAAGTTCAGATCTGTTGTCCCATTTTCTTGTCCCTTTAATATTATTTTGGCAGCTCATATATTAAGTCTCTGTAATTTTTAGTATTAGGTCAAAATAATATTGAACGTCAAATTCAGAAAATTCGGGACAGCTCTCTAGTCCAATGTGCATGTGCCTAAAAGTTTACTACCTTTTCCTAGTTATAACTGTTACTGTTTGTTGAGCTACGTACGTTAACACTTGTAGTTGTACAAGGCATGAATAAGAAATTCAGAGTTTGTGAAAAGTGTAAAGATATGTTAGCAGTTTAGAATTTGTTCTTCGATCATGTGTTGTGAAATTGCAATTAGAAAAAAGATTTCTAACAAAATAGACCCCGATGCCAAAATTCCTGTCTTGTAAGTGTTGTGCTTTGTTATTATTTTTTTGTTTGTATTTTGTGATAAGATATATAGTCTTCTTATACATAACTCGTATTGGTTGTGTACCCAATCCGCTAGAGTACGAGTTTTATGTGACATTGGCAATGAGCTATCCCTTAGTTTCGATCGATGTATTGCTGAAAGAGTCATATATGTGTTCGATAATTGATGTACTTTTTTATTTCATGATGTTGGAATTTGATGCATGCTTTATCCGCTTGTGTGCTTTCTTAGAATTTATTAGTGGAATTGAAGTATAATTGGGATCAAATTTACTTATATTACAAGGTCATTCGAATTGATATTAGTATCGGTATTTTTGTGATTTGGCAACATAAGTCTCTTACCTTTATTAGTGGCGTCAATTTGAATATTGTGTGCGGAGTGAGCGGATGAGTTAGATCTTAGCTGTTAGCTACTTCCACGTTCAAGCTATATTGCTTCAATGTGGGGGGTCTATATGTAAACATCTTTGGAATCGGAACGATAAAAATCTATGTTAGTTCCGTTAATTTAAGGTATTAAAAAAAACAAGATAGCTCTTGATCGTATCAGTGTGAGATATGTCCTTACCCCGATCAAATCTCGAATTCAATCTTGAAATCCGACCTCGGATCTCGATCCCCATCCTGAAAATTGACCTCAGTCCCAAATCTCAACCTGTCCCCATACTGGCACTAGTTTTGAAATCCAACGCTACCTAGAACCTTACCCCAACCTCGATCCTAGGTCTCAACCCCAACCCTCACTCCAACTCTAATCCAAGACCTGTTCCAAACTCCTACTCAGGTATCAATTTTAGACATATTTGAAATAATTGATAATTGATATGTTTTTAGTACGGTCCTTCAGGTTAAATAATATAATACAGTCTACTACTTGAAATTTGTAAAGTCGCACGAGGTATAGTTGTTGCTAAATGTTATAGAACAATAAAAACGCAAGAAAAAGTAAACAAATACGAACATACAAGGTTTATAGAGGTTCCTCTCCATATTCATTATAATTAGAGTGTAAAAAAAGTTTATAAGAGAAAATCGCATATATCTAGGTCACTTCATGTTTTTCTTCTCAAACCCCTCTGATAAATCCTAACAAGAGCACCTTTTACTTATAAAGAACACAAACAATCTTAATTACAAGTATTGAATCTAAGAAAAAAAAAATTATAAGATGAATCCTAGTACTAGCATTACTTAAGCTCCACGACTTCAAAAAAAAAAATATATATATATATATATATATATATATCAAATTTTTTTGTGATCTCTAATCTACCAAAAAAAGAAAGAAAGAAAGAAAATTGATAATTTATTTATAAATTTCAACATCATAACATTCAGAGAGAAAAAATAAAAAATAAAAAAAATCCAACACCATAACCAAAAGTGAGAGGAAGAGACACTCGTTTAAAGGGGGACAGAGTGGATGCATCAAATTGACGCCAAGAGATTTGCAATTTGCAGCTTTTCTTCGCTGACAATCAAGAAGACAGCTCCCATAGGGACACCCCAAGAAAAAAAAATAAAAAATTATTTTCTTGTGGATAAGTTGACTACCCTTCCATTAAAAAAAAATTAAAAAAAATGTTGAATGAACCATTCGTACTTTGCATGGGAAAGAAAGCTACCTCGATGTTATCACTAACTGAGCATTGTCTCGACTTGCCATGATCAACATGGTAACAACAATTGGACAAAGAAAAAATCATGGAAAGTTCATTTTGCCATGCACAACACAATTAACAATTGGATTGTCTCCTCATGAAGACGAAAATCACTAGAACATTCTACAGGAAACTCAGTTTTAACAAACAGCCTGCACAAAGAGAGAAGATTTTTAGCTCTACTTGCAGCAAACTTAACATTGAGTGGGTCACGTCAATCTGCGAAACCCATCAGAGAGGCTGCAATGGAGCTCAGACTCGAGCGAGAGCTCAAGAGCGAGCAAAGTACAAAATGTATGTGCATCTCAATCAAAAACCAATTCTAAGAACTCTATACAGCCCCTTTCATGTCTTCTTCTTACCCCTCAAGATCTTGAAAACCCGCCTGCAACCAATTTAAGCTCTTGCCCACAAATGAAAGAATATTGGTGTTGAACAATTCCTCCTGACAAAATCAAAATGACCTAAACTTTCATTACAATGGCAGCTGATCATTATAGCTTTCTGTGGTCAGCATGGCCAGAGGAAGAAGCTTTCAGTTTGAAGATTCTCTCATCCGGTTCAGAGCTGAAGAGAACATTGCTCCAGTTTGTTGACCGTTGTACAATTCTGGAAGGAACTCGATCACTATCTTCTCCACCGGATGCTTCATAGCCATCACTAGTTGATCTTGACAACGGGAATCCGTTCTGAGCAGCTAGACCAGCAGCAGATATACCTGCGAGTCGCCTTGCCTCCTCAGCTCCTGACAAGGACGCTCGAAAAGGGTGGATGTCAGGCGAGTCCAAACTGCTCTCGGGAGAGGAAGCAACAATGCCAGTTGAGCCAGACATTGCGAGGCTTGTTTGGAAAGCGCTCCGTGCTTCGAGCTGAAGAGGAGCCAAACTAGATGATGATGTCTCGGTGAAACCTTTCGTAACAGCTTTAGCCGAGAGCACACTAAGTGGCTCCATGGGCAATTCAGCTGGAAGGCGCACCCGCTTATTACCTCTCCTTTTATTATTGTCGGGCCTTGGAAACATTCGGCGGCCACTGCTGCCAAAGCTACTGTCGGTTTCTAGCCCAAAAGGTTGATCACGTCTTACCACAGGCTGCAAGATTTTGGACTTTTTCCTTGCCTCCGCTGCCGCCTTTGAAATGTCTTCTGCATTTAGTCTTGCAAGAGTCCACGGACTGATCTTAACTGCCGCAGGATTCTTCTTTCTAATCGTGTCCTCTCCTGCCACCTTTTTCCCTAATGAACTTACAGATCCAGTCTCTGGTGGTACAACATCAAACTGGACGGAAAAAAAGGCAGAGCATAAACAAATCAAACAATTCAGTTACAAGACGGGAGGGGCTAAAAGGTTACCTGATCTTCGAGAAACAGGCGCGGTGGAGTGCACCAAGCACCACGATGGAAGGTAGTAAAGGAGCTTGCACTGCTTAATCCGGTAAGCGAGCTTGCAGGAGACATTTGCGGACTCTGCTGACCTCCAACTCCTTGTTGCTCTTGCTCCTGCTCCCTCAAAGCAATGATGTAGTCATACGTACTGATTCCCTGTTCACATTAGCAGAACCACAATTGAACATCACTAGATTGTTGAACTAGAAACCGACTCATATGATTAGAAACGGAAGCAGCTGTCAAGCTTACCTTCTTAATCAGAAGGATGTGGAAAAAGAAGAGCTGCACGAGCGGTAGGGTTGCGATCATTGCCAGAAGGGTGCACAGTGCCTGTTAATTCCGTTTAAATTTGGTTAGCTTGATAATTAATAAAAGCTGTTGAGACAAAGAAAGCCTATAAATGAATAGTAAAGTTGATCTAGATTCTGAACTCACGGCTAAACTAGGGAAATAAAGACAAGTCAATAGCACTCACCACAACAAGAACAAATGGCACCATAGAGAAACTACTTCCCAACTTGGTGGAGATTTCCATAGAGAATCGTTTCCGCTCAAGAAAACAGCATACGAGCACAAGGAGTCCGGTAGACCATTGTAGAATAAGCTGCAATCTCAATCCCAAGGTGCACAAACCATGTACAGACCTGTCAATAATCAATTAAAATGAAAATGATTTTGAAAAGAAAATGCTTACTCTGAGGAGATCTTCAGCTCTGGCTGATTCCTTGTGGGACACATTGAAGGGGTAAAATTACTAACATTTTGAAGCTCAGGGGAGAGAATTAAAAGTTTCAAATTCGGGTGCAAAGGATATAGTGCCACATCAGCTTTTCCGTCCATTTCAGAAACGAAAGGGGAAAATTTCCTAAAGTTTTGGCATTTGGTGGGGAGGGATTGAGAAGTTGGGGCTGCGGGAAACTTTTCAATGCTGAGATGTTTTGCAAGATAGGACAAGGACAGAGGCTCGTGCTTACCAATAGGAGAGCAGCAACCATGAGGGTGAAAAATTGTCTGTAGTTCCTTTTCCCTATACAGTTGTTAAGCCACTGAAAAAATCACAGATGCATTCTCATTAGAAGAATTACCAAACAGACAACAAAATTTGGACAACAAAAGAATAGAGGAAAATTCTTATACCCTGCAGTGATGATCAAAGCGGTCGACACATTTATCGCAGACTCTACAGTGTTTACTATACTTGAAGACCTGGATTGGAGTCAAATTTGAATCCATGCATTAGAAAAACTTAGAACCGGTAGCAGGCTACTTATTCATAAAGTGAAAAATGAAGGCGTCACTTGTTACTTCTCAGATGAGAGGTATATTCTTTGGATAAAAACAAGCATAACTCTCAAGATATATATCCGATTCGACAATCAAATCAAACGAGTGAAAAGGCTTGTTGATTTATGTGCTTCTACTACGCACCTCAACTTCACACAAACTGCAATAGAACATGCCTTCTTCACTCATTTGTTGAGAGGATTCCTCCCTTGAACCCGAGCAACTGCAGACATAAGCACATGGAGCGAAACAAGCCAACAGAAAACTAGACGAACGCTCTTGTGATGCATTTTTCTTCTCGGTATCAGTTGCTGAGACTTTGGAGTCAACATCTTTTCCAAATGAATCTCCATCCAGAGGTTTTCCTCCACATTTTACACCATTAGCATCATGTAGCGATGAAGTCGATTCTCCACCCAGTTTAGACTCCTTTTGTCCAGAATGCTTTCCGCTGTCTGGAATCTTAAGATACTTTTTCGACTTAAAAACTCCTGGATCCGCAGGATCAGCTGCCGCACACCAAATATAAAGGCCGAATACACATATAATCTGAAAATAACAGAAAGTTTACCAAAACTTCAATGGCGAATAAGGCATGTCCAAATCAAATACAGGCTAAAACTTAAACACAACAGACAGATTTAGAGGTTTACATATTTGCAATTTCTGGTATGAATAAACTAAGCTCAGAATTAGCTGCCACAAACAACATTCTTCCCGAAACCATTCGACTTGGAATTTTAGGATCCATCAACAAGCATGATTTAGCAAGACATTTTATATTGTCACTCTTTTAGCTTAGCCAATTATGAAATGGCTGAATTGCCAAAATTTGAAGGAAACTTAAAAGATTATGCTATCCAAACATGTAAAGTTTTGATTTTTAAGCACATCAAAGTGTACATTCAAGATGTTTGGAATCAGGATCCGTAGAAAATTTACAAAACAGAAAAAAGTCTCCGTCAGCTAAAGTGAGAAGTACTGTGACTGACTTGAACGGATCTGTAGACCAAGTCACCAGAAAATGAGATAAAACAAATACCCAGAAAAGAGAGAGAAATGAAGTTTGCACAAAAGGGTTCTTATGAACACAGACCCAGAAACAGAGAAAATTACAGATCTCAGCTCAACAACCCACCAAAAAGAAAAAAAAAATACAAAACAAAAACAAAAATCTAAATTGGAAAGGAGAAATAGAAGAAACGGGCTTACAAGAGGAGTGTACAATCCCATAGCAATGTACTGGAACATCATCTTCCCAACAAAAGGAGCAAAGAACACATAGAAAGCAAAGCCCAATGCCAGGAATACAGCCACAGCCACCACCTTTGAAGAGAGAAGGAACAATCTATACAGTCAAAAATTAAGAAGGAAAAGCAAAAAAGAGGATATTTTTTGGAGTACATTTGGTGGGAAAATCTTGTGAAAAAACATACCTGGAGAGGGTGATAAGGAAGCTGCCAACCATGCTTCCTCATTGTTCTTGTTCAAGGCTGCAGAGAGAGAGAAACTTGCTAGAGAGAGAAATAACAAAACGCCTCTAACTGAAATGTGGCAAAGAAAAATTAGGACTTTTTTTTTTTTTTTGGAATATAGTTGATTTTCCCCCGTGTGTGTTTGTCTATCTATTTTCCTTCATTTTCCAGGAAAACTGAAAATGGCTGATTCACAGTGGAACCAACCAAGAAAACAAAAGCAAGTTGCAGGGACATCCTCCAAGGAGGTGTCTCATCAAAGTAAAGAAATGGAGAGAGAGAGAGAGAGAGAGAGATATTAACTGGGTCTTGTTAAATGACAGTGAGGAAAAGCTTTGTCTGGTTCACTCAATCATAGCAAACCAGGTCAAGGAAGGTGAGAAAACAAGAGGGTTTTCTTTAAAATTGTTTCTCCTCTGTTTGTTGTTGCAAAGTATTTACTTACAAGAAAATGAGAAAGAAAGAGAGAGAGGCCTGTCTTTGCTTTGCTTCGTTTTCCATACCTATAATTACCTCTTTAAGTCACCTTTTACTTTTTTTTTTTTTTTTTGCCCCCTTGTTTCTAGCGTTACTCATGTGTCACACAGGCCAGTGCCACAGACAGTTGTTCGCTTCTTTTTTTTGCAAGTAAAATTCAATCTTAAAAATACAGTTTCAACTCCTTCAAACTCTTCTACCATTTTTTTTTTTTACCTTTTTTTTCCCTTTTTTTTTTTTTAAATAGAATTACAGCCTCATTCTCTCTCTCTCTCTCTCTCTCTCTCTCTCTCTCTCTCTACTTTGTCCAAAAGGGTAACAAACAACAAAAGAGTTAAACTAAAGCCCAACAAGGTGGTTTTATGTGTTTTGTCCAAGTGAATACTTCTTCTTCTTCTTCTTCTTTTCTTTTTTTCTTTTTTTTTTTTTTTTTTTTTTTTTTGGCTGGAAGGAATTAAAAAACACAAACACAACACAGTTAAAAGAACAATTTGGAAGAGATTGTGACTCCTCACCTAGTGCCGTTTCTCCTTTTGAGCTCTTGTATCTTTCATTTCCTGATGAGCTTAGCTTCTTTTTAGCTGGAGAAAAATAAAATAAAATTAATAACTCTCTTGAAGTGTCTTGGCCAAAAACATCTTCTGTATTAAATGTCATTGCTTTCTTTTAGTTATGTACTTTTATTGGGTAGTTATTGCCTACAAGAGGACGAAATTGTGGTCTAGTTTTTGAGCCATTTTGTTACAAATCTAGGTTTTTCTTTTTCTTTTTTTTTTTTCTTTTTTACCATCTTATTTTATTTTTTTCATCCCTTGGTCCAGAATTTTTTTTTTAATCATATTGATTGATCATACTCTTAGATATAAAACTGAAGAATTCTGTGATAAAATGAAAAAAATTGGGTGTGTTATTGATAAGATCTAACTTGTAACCGTCGAATTATAGTATAATTATATTAGATTTAGGAAAATATAATTCAGCAAACATTAAATATAGATATTTAATATTATATTCTTGTGGGGCTTTTTTTTATTTTATTTTACTGTCATTCAATTTTCCATAAAATCGCATACTAGTAATAGTATTTGTCTCTTTTGAATTTGTTTCATATCTTCTGAAATCGTTTAGATCAAGTTTTTTCCATTTCGTTTAAAAATGAATCACAATGAATAAATAAGTTCAAAAATAAAATTATCGTCTCTACTTTTGTCAATGAATGCTTAATTATCACGTCTGTTAAATCGTTACTTCAGATTTGTTTCCTATGGTTAAAAGGTCGCTAGTTTAAAGCAAAACCACATCCCAAATACCAAAACTGTTTAAACACTGGCTTTGAAAACGAAAAACTAATCAGCCTTCTTGTCACAATGTATTTGGACTTTGCTTCTGTTTCTCTTGTCCCAATTTCAACTGATTTCATTTTCATCTTTTTCTTTTCTTTTTTTTGCCAAGTTCGCGATTTGAAATTTTGAATAATTCAAAATTTATATCTGGAGGAGAATGATAGATAAGCAAGCTAATTACTACACTCCACTAGGAAGAGGACAGAATATAAAGTTGTCGAAAAATACAATTGCCTTTCTTGAAAGGTGTCATGTGCCACTGGTCTACAAACCCAAACAAGAGATATATATACATATATATATATATAGATCTATATATATGTAGTCTTTAGGATGTGACTTAGTAACTATATATCCACTAAAATAACACTTTAATATCACAAGATTACAAATATGAAGAAACTTGAAGTCAAAAAGACTACTCTATATGCACTTAAATCACAATAGAGATTGTGAATGTGATAGTATTTTGTATCTTAGCAAAACTTTTGAATCGATTAATTAGCCTTCGCTTGGTAAGTTAGTTGGAGATGAAATTTTTAAGTCGGAATTGATTGACTTTTTAAAAACTAGTTATAATTTTTATTGATTTTTCAGAAAAAGATAAAAACTGAGATAAAAAATTTGAGTTTGAGATGAAACACCAAACGTATAAAAAATTTCTAACGAGGAAAGCTAATTAGGTGAGGAAAACTAAAGGGATTAGTAACTAATCCTAGTCAAATATGCCGAAGAATTTATTTAATGGGGGTTTTCAAATATACTTTTTTATTTTTTATTTTTGTATTTTATGAATTTTCATATTTAAGAATTTGCACATGCAATGAGAGTGACACAACAAGAGGAAAAGGGCAAAAAGATGGCATGGACGTCTGTAGTAGTAGTGCATGTAGGTAGGGGACTAAACTTTTAGGGCTCTTAAAATATTGTAAAATTTGCAATTGGCATTTTCTTGTCAGATTTTGGACTTGATGAAACCAATTTAATAATAAATAATAAACGAAAAACAAAACAAAAAACAAAAAACAAACACGTCTCCACCAATGGTAAACTTTAGGTTATTAAACTCACTGTAACATTTCATTCCAGAAGCTCAAGTTTTTTTCACCTCGAGATATACCAAATACAAAAGAATCTTATTTAAAGTTAAATTAAATTACAATTGAAATAATGGTTTTATTTATTTATTTATTTTTTTTTTTTTTTGCTTTCTTTAACGTATAGGCCCTGACAAGGGTAGCTGGGCAGCATTAAATAGTTTTGGATCTCTATCTGTCTCGTTCTACAAAAGGAGTTTCAGTAGACATAAATACATAGACACATATATACACCCCTAATCCCATCCCACGCATTCAAAGGCCCACCATTTCCCTAATAGTTGACTAGAGCAGAGAGATTCGTCCGACACTGGATAAATTAAACTCTCTCTCTCGCTTTTTTTTTTTTTTTTTATGTTGTTTTTTTTGTTGGGATTGAAGAGGAAAAAAAAAAATTGTTGCGTCGGACGCTCAAAACAAATCACATTTTGTAAGTTTTTTTTTTATACTAATAGATGTATTTAAAAATTTTATTTACATATAGAAAATTTTAAATAAATTTAAAAACTAGAACCACAAAAAAAAAAAAAGGACCTAAGAATAAAAAAAGAGAGGCATGAAAAAATACAAAAAAAAAAAGATAAAATGACTAAAATGGAAAAAAAAAATTTGACCAATACAGAAAATGAATAAATTTAAAAAATTAAAAAAATTTGGGCCAAAATAAAAAAGAAAATCGAAAGACTAAAAAATAAATATAAAACATTTTCGTCTAATACAAAAAAAGGACTAAATTGTAAAAAATAAAAAAATTAAGCCAAAATAAATAAAAAAAAAAAAAGAAAATCAAAAGACTTAAAAAGGACTAAATTGTAAAAAAAAATATTAAAAATTGGATCAAAATAAAAAAATGAAGGACTAAAAAGTAAATACAAAATATTTTTGTTCAAAACAAATGAAACAAACCATTTTGGACAAAAATGTTTTGCACAGCACATTGTGCTTTCTATATATAGTTATAGATAAATAATCATAAACCGTTTTTTTTTTTTTTTTTTTTCCTTGCTTTTGCAGGCAAGTTGTTTTGGTTATGGGAAATGTTGAAGAGACCCCAAATGTTGTAACTTTTTGACATTTTTGGTCAACTATTGGCTTTATTATTTTAGTTGTTGTTGTATTGGGAAGTCATAATCATACCAAATAACTATTGAAAAACGTTGGGATCTAATTTCATCCTCTTGTGAGGTTTCAGACTTGATTAGAGAATAGAGATTAAGTTGATGTCTTCCAATTTCATACTTTACATTATTGTTGTTATATTTTAAAAGGAAAGATACAAACCAGGAAGAGAATGTGAAGGGTTTGAATATAAAGACATCAAGAAGAAAACAAATCAAATGAATATAAGAAAGGTGGGGTTGTTAACAAGCCCCATAATTGAGGGATTAGACCAAATGAGTACAATTATTCAAGTGTTTAATCTTCTCTCTTTTTGTTCTAAAGTTTTCTTTTCCCTTAAAAAAATTTTTGTTTCCAAAAAAAAAAAAAAAAAAAAAACAAGACACTAGCTATGCTCTAAAAGGATGGAGCTTTTATAAAATGACCTCCTGTTTTACACTATTTTTTAAAATTGTTATTTTAATAATTGGATCAAGTTTTTTTTTTTTTTTTCTCTTTCAGAATTGTGAGAGTGGAGGGATTCGAACTCCTTGTCTTTTAATGAAGTCATGTACGGAATTATAGCTAGACTATACTTGCAATCATCATTGAATCAAATTTTTAGTTATCTGATTTATGGGTGCAATATATAACTACTTCAGTTATAAATAAAAAGGTACTAAAATAAAAACTCCCTTAAAAGAACGCCTGAGATGATGGATGGATAGATGCGTGCAATCCATTTAATTGCCACTAGTATAAAAAAATGAAAATTTAATCTAATTATACTAAAAAATAGATAGCATATATATATATATATATATATATTGAAAAACTATGCATTTCAAACATTAGGCTGAGGATTTGGACCCGTGACAATACAAGTGACCCCCCGTTTGTTTCATTGGCCTTTTTGGTTGTCATTATTGGAGTCATGTGATTGGTGCCTCGTGACCTATTCTCTTCCTAGAGTTGGACTTGGTGAGCTTTTTACCCTTTGGTCTAGAGACCTCTTAAAAAAAACGATGTAAATTTGACATTAGTTTTTTTTTTTTTTTTTTTTTGGTTGATGTAAATTTGACATTAGTTGTACTTATCAAAATTTAACATAGAAAATAACAGTACATTAGATTTTTTTTTTATCCAAATATCAAAATTTATTATTACAATATTAATTTAATACTTCATTAGGGGTGCTCTAATACTCATCTTAGTTGCTTTCCAAAGGAAAACATTCAATTTTGGCGGGAGAAAAATGTAATTTTCTCAACTGAAAATTTGATTGTATTAGAAGCTTGGAAGATCCCATGCACACCTAAAAGGCTACAAAGAAGCAACGTACCAATTCTTAACATCTTTTTAGTTATCCGGTTAGGTTAAAATTTTTAAGTTTAGTTTAAACGAATTGAGTTAAACATTTGGTATTTAAGTTAGAATTTTATAAATTTATCTTGATTTTAGTGTGGAAACACTATTTAAAGTTTGAATTGAAAATTAGAACCGAGTGATTCAATCAAATGCACGATTAACAATTAGGATTGAACTTTTTGGATTGAAACTAACCATCCAAACAAACGCTTGATAGCAGCCGAGTGATTGCAATCGTCCGGCTATGATCAATGCACCCATTAAAAAATTCTAGCTAGATAAGACCTCGAAAGAGATGAGAAATCTTTTCAGTTATGAAGGTGGCACAAGACAAAAGCATCACATCATGATTTTGTACAATCGGATGGTCTTCACTGTACGTAAATCTCTTTTTATTTAGTTTTCTTACACGGAAATGGAAATAGGAAGTAAAAGGTGTGGAGTGGACCCAGAATTGGTGAACCGGGAGCCAAAAGAGTCAATAAAGATCAACGTGATCATAATCAGAATAAGTTGCTTCATTAGAGAGCAAAGAAGAAATGAAAAAAATATTAAAAAAAAAAAAGAAAAGAAAATAGGAAGAGTAAAAGAGAGAAAACCCATTTGGTACCTTTTTTTTTTAACTAATGCTTTTCAATTGTGTTTCCATGACACATAAAACTCGAAAAATTTAGGACATGCAATGCTGGAAAAATGGTGAAAAAGAACAATATACAAAGTTCCTTCTTTTTTGTCGCTTAGACTTGAAATTTAGGGCGAGATTTCTACCTTTTTCAAACAATTTTGTGTCTAGCTATATTATCATTAGCGAGTTCAAAAAAGAGAAACATAGAATATAAAGCATAGACCAATAATTTTATTTAAAATATCTTACCGATAAATGCACAATTCTAAATCATCAGACTCACATCTATTTATTTAACAAACAATATTGATACTAAAAAAATAAATTAATTAAAAATAAATAAATAAACAAACAAACGAGTACACAACTAGTAAGGTATTTTGATTCGTACCCTATCAGAAAATGTACCAATAGAGCTACAAAATTAGATTCATCTTTGACTCTGATTTGCCTTGCCCAACCAACA
Organism: Ficus erecta; assembly: GCA_008635985.1. Taxonomy (NCBI): domain Eukaryota; kingdom Viridiplantae; phylum Streptophyta; class Magnoliopsida; order Rosales; family Moraceae; genus Ficus; species Ficus erecta. Next base: position 165,875 of record BKCH01000924.1, on the reverse strand, counting down.
ATCTAGTCATTTTTCCTTTTTCAGAGTGATTTGAGGCAGTAAAATGAGCATCAAACTTGGACAAATTCATGGCGAGAAAATGGCTCGCTTTATCAAATCTGGTGCAGCATGGCTTGGGCTTTAGTTTGTCGGGTGAAGGTATTGACTGTACATATGAACTTTCTCACGAGATCTATCTTCTACGTGATGCCAAATCCATACAAACAATATATATATATATATATATATTTCGTGAAATATATATATAAATATATATATATTTTATATTTATATGCCACGTAACAAATATGTAAGCAAACACATCCACGATATTTGTATTTATGTCACACTTGCAAGGACTTGTCTTATAACACGGTAACTGGCATTATCAATTTTGCTTTCTACCAAAAAAAAATAAAAAAAATAAAAAAAAACAACAACAACAACAACATTATTAATTTGATCGTTACATTTTTCGCCTTGCAATCTTCCTCTTTTTTTTCCCGAAACATATCAATAGTTTAATTGTTTTTGTTCATGATAATGAATTGTTTGTAACATCGATGTTTACATTTTTATTATATGTAAATTATAGTATTTGTTTCAATTAAATAAAAGACGGTATTTCTTTATATATGTTAAAGAATCCTCTCAATGTTGAAATATTAACTGTAATATAAAATCCTGTCAGCAACGAAAAAATATTTTTATAGCAAATAGAAAGCCGAAATTTCGTTAGAGAAAACATAGAGATGGGTAGAAAATCTGTCTCTATTATATGATTGTCACTGTCATAAGCAAAAATGGGGCCAAACAGAAATTAAAAGCTAGGGAGGGTCATGCTTGGGACTTTTCATGATGGGAAATTAAAAATAAAGGGGTGAGGGTTGGGTGGGTGCCTTTCATTATATTACTTTAGACAAACATGTGATGCATTTAATCATATCCAACCCTCTATTTCCGGGGGCTCCACATCTCTCTCTATCTATGTTTCTCATTTTTATAATAATTTTTAATTTAAAAAAAAAAAACTTCATTCTTATTTTATATAAGGTATTATGGAAATTTTTTTAATTTTAGAAATTCTTATTTTTTTCACCATAGTTAGAAACTAACATTTTAACTATTGTATTGAATTTTTAACCTTCTGATTTGTTATCGAGATTGAGAGTAATTCTGTAGTACATGTTGTAAAAATTTAACATAAATTCTTTAGATATCAGATTGTTAAGAAACTAATCTAAGAATAAAAATAATTGTTATTAATGGTGAAACATGAAAGTTTTTACTCTAAAAATTCGTAAATTTTTTTTAATGAAATCAAATTTCTTTGAGTGGACCAAATAAAGTCGATTTCATCGGTGTCTCTCACTTTTAAAATGAATATGCATGGGAATCAAAATCTCCTTTTTTTTAGCTACCTTTATCAATCTCAATTTCTCTCACTTTGTTTGATTTTTTTGGTTAGTGTGTTGATTTGCCACCTAATCAAGTGATTAACATAATCAATCATTAGATTGATTGTTCACATTGAAAAGATTTACCTTTCATTTTGTGGGGAACAGACTTTTAGGCTAAAGAACATGGATTCTGGGCTTGCTGAAGCCCTGAGGCTTGGAACAAGTTTGGTAATGGAAAATGTATGTGCCTCAGATGAGCCCATTTTGGCATGCCATTTGCCCATTGTGGTCCTACTCCTAGGATGACCTACCGTTGACGCGAGAGAACAGGTGAAACTAATTAACGGAACACATGAAAGTATCTATTAAATTAGTGAAATCCGAATCCTTAATAATTCGAAAAGTAAACATGTCCCATGTGCTGGGAATTTAGGGTGCGTTTGGTGTTTCGTTCGAGTTTGAAATAAAATGAAATTTTATGTTGAAATAGGTTTACTTTTAAAAAAACTAGTTATAATTTTACTGATTTTTCAGAAAAAGACAAAAAACCCATCGTAAATACAGTTAAATTCAAAATGAATTCAAACACCAACTTAGGCTTAGTTTTATAAGCTCAGCTATAAAATTACAAGAACATGGGGATTTTAATGCTTTAAATTGCTATCCAAAGAGATGTACCAAGTGCAGTCTGCACTGCATTAAAAATGCCATTAATTTAGTCAACTCTGATTAAAGAGTAGTTAAATTTGTGATTATCCGAATCTCCATAGTCAATCTCGATTCTATGAGCAAGCAAGAGGATTTTGGGGCAACTATCCATCTTAACCTTCAATATTGAAGAGGAGATGAGAGAGAAACGGACTCCACCGTGAAAAGCTCGTCACAGCCTCCTTCCACCGTGCCGAGCACCATTTGCACCCTTGACAACGGTAGCCCCTCGCCCACGTGCCCTTACCACTCACCTCCCGTGCCGCCAAAAAGCCCTTGTGAAACTCACCTGCGCTTACCACTCACCTCCCACACCACCAAAAAGCCCTTGTGCTACTCCCCATCGAGCCACCACCTTGCAGCACAGCCCCGCCACACGATATCGCTATTTACCTCCACTCAAGCCCACCCCATGGCGATTCTCTCCCCACACGGAGTTTATTAATTTATTTATTTGCAAATGTGTCAAGGAGGACTCGTGCTTTGATTGGAGAAGCAGAGGCATTGATTGGAAATTTGTTTGATGTTCGTGAAATTTCTTATCGTCTTTCTTCTTGGGTATTTTTAATGGGTATGCGTGTTATTTTTTAAAAAATAACTCCTATGATTATTTTAGCAAATTTTGCACAAAATTGATGTTCAATCCCCTTTATTATCTACACATGTATGCTAAATTTTGAACGGAAACTAACGGAAAAGAGACCGAGTAGGCTACTATTTTAAGAGTTCAAGGTCATTTTAGAACGCCGCCAACTGAATAGTTCGGAGACGGATGGAGCATGTTTTACCCAAACTAAAATTAAAAAAAAAAAAAAGTATTCATATGGAACTTGGCGGTTTTCAGAATCCTAAGGTGAAAACAATTCTAAACATTTAAACAGGGAAGAAAAAAACAAGGGACAATAATCTTAAAGCAAGCAAAGTTTAGTTGTTTTGAACCGAAACTTCAAAATCATTCCACACAAAGGTATCATCTCAAAACTCAGGTCTGTCATGCTTATAGTACCAAACGTTAAAAAACTGTAAACAAAATTGAGAAAAGACCAGATTGCAGACAACAACGGGAAAGCCCCATCAGCGCAACCTCCTCGCCTCTCTCTCGGACTCGAGCAAGGTGAGAATGTCGCCTTCCCTCACCGGTCCCTTGACGTTCCTCATGATGAACCGGTTCTGGTCATCGAGAAACTTGACCCTCACTTGAGTCACCTGTCCTCTTGAGCCGGTCCGGCCCATGACTTTCACCACCACAGCATGCTTAACCTGGGACTCCATTCTACACAAGGAATATGAAAGAAACTTAGGATAACATATCTTTCAGTTGGCTCAAAATACCAATGCAGATCATCGAAAGTTCCGAATTCGAAAAGATATTCCTAAACTGTAATCTTAGTACTTCCTAACTTCGGAAAGGCCACCAAAAAAAAAAAACACTCTTTACAATACGCTGGGTCAGATCTTCTCATCTCAATAAACATAAAAACATGACAACAGAGAGCAACTACAAAACATTAAAAACAGATCCCACTTTCCCAGAACAAACAACATTCGAATTTATTATTAAACCTAAAATCTAATCCAAAATCATTTGAACTAAGCATACAAAAATCCTATGAACGATGAAAAAACCCAGATTCCCAGATTATGTATACAAAAACTAAATCATACTTTCTGAGCATAAAAATCATATAAATATTAATTCGCAAAAGAAAAAAAAAATAAAGAAATCAAGGTAAAAGGAAAATCACAACAAAAACAAAAGAAAATAGAGGTATATTAATTAAGGGTGGTAAAAAAGAGGAGAAACCAACCTGAAGAAATCCTGAACGCCGAGCAGGAGACGAACAACAGCGAAGCAGTAGAGGAGAACGGCGATGAAGGCAGAGAGCTGAAGAAAAAGTAAAACCCTAGGAGCTGTTCTTCTCTGAGTAAACAGGTATTTATATTATTGCTTTTTTTATTTAAAAAAAATGGATAAATATGTTGACACGTGCGGGTTGGGCTGAGCTGGGTTGGGTTGGGTTAGGTTATGCTGTTCCAACGGACTACCCACCCGCATAAATGATCCATCTCTATTTTGAAAAGGGCCGGTTGAGGGCCTAGTCCAATACTTAGGCCTTAGATGAGCCCGTTTTTGTATGCCGTTTCAGTTCTAGTGCGAACAAAGCCCAATTATTGGTTGGGTCAAATTACTTGCTCCTCGGGGAAACCACGACACAAAAATTTGACACTAAATCAATATGAACAATATTACAACTAAAATTTATGTCATATTGATCAATGACGGGCATTGGTATTATGTTAGTTAAGATGAGGGAATTTGTCTCATGTTGATAAGTAGATGAAAAAAAAAAGTTGATTATTTGAGTATTTTCTTTTTTCTTTTTCTTTTTAACTTAGTATAAGGGATTTGAACTTTTCACCTCATATAGTGAAGTCAGGTGTAAAATTACTATTAATATGAGCTTGCAAACACAAATTTCTTGTTTCTAAACATATGAAAAAAAAAGGTAAATATTATATTTATGGAAGCTAAAAACGTAAATAGTATATTACAAGTAAATGCTTTTTTTTTTTACTAAGATTAAATAAATTATTTACAAGTAATTTTTATTTATTTATTTTAGTTTTGTAAATATGTTATTTGTTTATTTTGGTAAATATGTGATGTACTATATTTTAAAAAATAGTTTAGTACTTCTTCCCAATTCTTAAGAAAAATAAATTGTCGAAGACATTTATATATATTTTTAATATGTTTAAGAAAATTTGTAATAAGTAGTCTCTCTTTTTTTTCCTTATTTTGATAAATGATACGGTCAAGTCAACTAGTCAGACTGTTATCAATATTGAAACAAAATATATATACTGAAATTGATCAAATATACATAGTAGATATAATATTTCTCAATTAATTTAGTCACAAAATATAACATTTATTAAATTTACCCAAATTTTTAGTTAGTAAAAATGATATTGACCGCAGATATGGGAATTATTAAAACTCATTATTTTTCAAACCTGAAAATTTTACTTTTTTTTTTTTTTTTTTAAATCGGCCATTTCAACCTTTTGTTTTGTATTGAACAAATATACCCTTTGCAAAAGGCATTTTTGGTTGGTTTTCATATTTCTGCATCTTCTTTGCCGTTTCTATTTTATCAACTGAAAAGGGGAAAAAAAATAGAGAGAGAGAAAACAAAGAAAATGTTTATTAATGAAGAAAATAAAAATTCATGAAAATATCCATTAAATTAGTGAAGTCCGAATCCTAATAATTCGAAAATAAAATATGTCCCATGTGCTAGGAATTTAATTTCTGAAGCTCAGCTATAAATTTCAAGAACATGGGGGATTTACATGCTTTGCCTTCAATTATTTTTTGGTATTCTGATCTTGGTTGCCCCTTAATCTTTGTCCCCAAAACATTGGGCAGACTCCACATCTGCACCCATTTTGTTTTAAGGGGTGTTTGGCACACCAACTCAACTTAAGTTAAACTGTATTTTTTTTATTTTTTTTTTAAAAGTTTTTTATCTTTTCTGAAAAAGTCAATAAAAATTACTATTTAAATTTAAAAATCTCAACTCAAATCACTGCACCAAACATCCCCTGATGAATTGTGATCCAAATATCTGTACCTAGTACACTTTGTTCACTGCATTAAAATGCCAATAATTAACTTTTAGTCAACTCTGATTAAAGGTAGTCAGATTATTGGTTATCCAATCCCCATGGTCAATTCAATCATTCACGACTGGGTTTGTGTTTCATAATGTCAAGAAATTACAAGAAAAAAAAAATCGAAATTACTTTTAAATCTCTCCTTACTTAGTCGGAGTGTGAACATTAACGGTTTTAATAGATGGAGGAGATTCACAATATATATATTTTTTTTAAAAATCATATGAATGCATATGATTCATATTTATCAAAGATTTTGAACTTGAAAACTCCTATTCAAATCCCTCTCTTCCCATACGCTGAGCTAACTCTGGTGGATTTATTCCTATCACAAAATTAGCTATGCAACTAATATTAAATTTGTTAGACAAAAACCTCATTGTATATTTTGGTAAACAAAAATTTGGTAAACAAGTTTTGGTACATTTAGGTATTAATTTTCATTTAAACAGAAAAAGATGCTCCAAAGCGTCAGAATTTTTGGAGGGAACATGTCCTCTTAATTTTCAGGTTATTCGGCATAAAAATGGGCATTGACTTGGTTAGGCGAAGCTGAAGAATGCGCCAAAAGCAACATTAGATAGAGCAGCATTGGTTACATGACTCAAATGCAAATATATTCAGAAGTCTCATTTCTTAAACTATAATATATTCACCAGATAAAACATTAAAAATTCTCAACTTATATTATATACGAAAAATCAATCAAAAGTCCCACTGATCACATTATTGAGCGACTTTTATCACTTTCCAAACTTACTTTTTCCCCTTTTTCTCTTAGTCATATATATATATATATATATATATACATATAATATACATATTTAAATACTTGCAAAGAGAAATTGAACAATAGGCTCAGCAAACAATAAAACTTGGCTTATCTTTGCATAATTGGTCTACTTTTTTGTGAAGTTGTTGAAGTGGAATTGGGTATTTTAATTGGCTGCAGGGAACAAATCCAAGCCCTTCAAGTGTTATTGTAGCTGTGCACCACAACACAATTATTGGTTTGGTGATTTGGGAAAATAATATCTTCTATTTTGTTTGGTTTCCTTCCCATCAAACAAATCAATTATATACATATATATATATATATATATGTGGTTTTCACTAATTAGATAATCCTCCACTTTCTCTAATATCAAAGAACACTTTTAAAAGAAGTTGGGAAGAGGAAGTCATTGGAATTGGTCTAGAAGCTAGTTCTACCAAATTTGTTATAAAATCAAAGCAAAGATTAAAGAACTATTATTAGATTCTCTATCTGATCTTTTGATGTAGCAGTTGGATATGTATATTCTCCATCCTCCTGAGTGTGTTTGCACCAAACAAGGATGCCATTTGCTTATTGTTTTTCTTTTTTTCTTTTTTCATTGTTTTTCTTTTTTTGAATTGGAGTTTCTATTTTTCTTGTTTATTTTAATAAAACAAATTATTCCCTAATTACTAAAATGCTCAAACGGGGATTGTTGGAAACCACGATAAGTAGTGGATATTTTTAAAATTTTTTTTTTAATGAAAGCAAATTTAAAAGATGTTTTCATTACAAAGAGGACTAAGATCTCAAGTACGTCTATCAACCGTAGTGCTAGCACATCTAAAATGATTCTATTTACAGTTGCGTTACCCTAATGCGATTTTGATCTATTGCAGGAAAATTATGCAAATCAATAACTTTTATTAAAAAAGTGAAATTCCCTAAAAATGCTATTCATAAATTTGGTCAAGTTATTGTCTTTTATATATATATATATATATACTTTTCACTTTTTCTTGATTTCTTTTTTTTTTTTCCCTTTAACTTTTTCTAAATTTGTGTTTTTTTAATCTCTTATTTTTAATTTTTATAAAGATATATTTTTTTTATGAATTTACTTTTTTAATCAAATTTGTCCCTGTAAAAATATATTTTCAAATTGTATTTACTTTCAACTTTTTTATGATAGTCTAACATATGTGTCAAAAAATATATTTTTTAATAAGTACGAAAAATATTATATCATTGAAAATTTTGACATTTATATTTATTAGATAAACATTTAATAATTTTAATATGTACGCGCTTCACACGTGTTTCGCACGTGATTTCAATTAGTATTTTTATATATTATATATATATATATAGTCTCCACTTTAGCTTCCCTTGTTTTTAAAGAAAATATATAGTAAGAAAAACTCCAAAAGTTAAAAAGAAAAACCTAAATACAATCCCCATACACTGTTTCCCAAGAGGTAATAACAATTCAATATCTTCAGAACTTACTCTGAAGATGTTTAACATATAAATAACTATATATCTAAAACTTACAAATGAGTGAGCGAAGCAAACAAGATGTTTCCAAGACTTTTTTTTTAGCCTCTAACAACACAAGTCAAATTGTAATATGTCATTTTCATTAAGTCTCATTACATGCATACACAGGCATATAATTACATGTTATTGCATTGAACTCAAACTAGTTTACTTTTTTCCCCTAATAAAAAAAGACCGATAATTTCTTCACACTTACGTTAACGACTTGTTTAGAAATTTAATTTAACCACAAATGAATAACAAGACTTGACCCCATCCTCCACCGGTCTCAACCTAGAGTTCCATAATCTATCACAAACTCATAGTTTTAAAAGGAAATATCATTTTTGAGATCGGATCTCAAAATAAAGTGCTGACGATTCAAATTTTGATGCTATATGACAAAGTGATATCTAACAAAATCACGACCAACGATGAAGTAAAAAATTATTGTAAGGGAACTAAATGTAAATGTGTACAAAAATATACAGGCTAAAAAAAAAAACGATTGAGAGGGAATTTAGAGGGAGCTATTTGTAAATTTATACGACAATTAGAAACATAAGTTCAAGTTTGTTCATTTGATTCTTTCTTTCGTTTGGTAGGTGAGATGCGAAAAAGACAAACCTCGTCCCTGAAATCGAAGTCCCTTTACGGCCCAACCACTTCAACATCAACACGGCTACACTAGGGTCTCCTTGTCTCTCTACTTCAAATATATTCTATATATTATATTAATAATATTTAATAGAGTCCTGATCACAGGCTAAAACCCACTAATCTTTATTATTATTATTATTTTATATTTTTATAATGGGGTTGCTTGAGCATCTTATTCTCTTGCATTTTGTGTTAATAAATTGATATTTTGATGATATTATTCTTATTTTTAAATCCAGCGTACACCTTTGTCTATCATTCAGCTGGGTTATAGGTAAATTTAACATGATTTTCGTACTTTGGAAATTTGGGAAAAGACAGTTTCTCACACTTCTTTTTTTTTTTTTTTTTTTTTGAGCTTTCTTCGTCATATGTGGCGTAAGAGTGGGGTAATATTTGGAAATAAAAAAGGATTTACCTTTAGAAAAAGAATTGAAAAAGGGAATTCCATCTTGGCAAAGGTGAAATATATACACACACACATTTTCTTGTCCGACAAGTGGACATGTAACTTCTTTTTTTTTTATTATTTTTTTAATGTGATTGTAACAATAAATTGATTCTATTGTAATATTTTTCAATAATATTTATTTTTTATATAAATAATTATTAAACAGTATCATATAATTAACTAACTGTTATAACTTACAAATTATTTAAAAAAAATTATAACTGTCAGATCTGTCTGATTGCTAGATAAAAAGGTATTCCTATGTAAACATATATATTATTATATGTATACGTTAAATGCAACCATCAAGGGTGCTTAATGTGTGGACGATCCGTTTAATTACATTGAAAACTCAAAAAAAAAAATTTTGAAGCCTTTTTAGAGACACAGAATCCAAGATTAATAAGAGTAATGACTCAAAGGAATTCAAGAAAACAACTTTATGGCCATTAGTTACAGTGTGGTGCAAGTTACCCAATGCACTTTTAAATGATGACAAGACAATTCAAACCATCAAGTTCTCAACCAACAAGAATTTATTTTTGCCACCAAGGAAGGGAGGGCCTGAAATGAAATACATGAATTGCTTGTTTAGGACTTGGGAGAGTACAAGAGTTTGGTGGCTTGGTTGAGTTGAATTCAATGTAACCAAATATAAGTTTGCCGTCTGTTTCATGGGTTTGAATCATAATTTAAACTTTTTTTCTTCTGCGATGTTTTTCTTTATAAATTTGAACCGAAATTTTGTGTTATCGAACCGATTAGCCGGCTATGATTCCCAATTCAAATGCTGCCAAAGGATGTGCATCCCAGAAAGTGTTTAATTCTTTCCCCTTTGCCACTCTGCCCCGATGTTGACGTCCGTGAGATTGATTAAAAGTGGCAACTAATTTATAGCATCTTATGGCTACGTGCATGCTCATCAATTTTTATTCCCTTTCTTTCTAAATTTTGCCACTTGGAGTTGGCGTATATATATAGTACAAAAAGGAAGAAAAATATTGTACTAAATTTCATTACTATGTAACTACACATTAAAATTGTTACATTATAGTATCAGATTCAATTACTATTTGTCGCATTTTTCTTGTTAGGTCCTATAATATTGTCATATCTACGCGTAAGGTAGTACATCTTATCCCTAACAATATTTCTCCTATCAAAAAAAAAAAAAAAAAAAAAAAAAAAAAAAAAGAAGAAGAAAGAAAAAGGTTTCATACCGTATTGAGTTGACAGAAGCTGGATTTTTGTCAAGGGGTATGCATCTAAACATTCAAAACACAGCAACGGCCAATAATTTCAAGACATAAAACAAAAACAAAAAAAGTTGGATTTAATTTAGCTTTATTTGTAGTGTATATATATATATATATATATTCGTGCGCATATACGTAGCAATAGTTTCCTTTTTCACAGACATACATGTTCAGCAAATGCAACTTTTTACTTGGAATATACTTGTAACTTTATCTGATTTTATGCATATCATGATATTATTAGAGCTGTTAATGCCAAAAAAACGTGTACAATCAGAAATGTTACTCTTTAATATTTTTATATGAACCAAACACCAACACGAGACTATATATATATATATATATATATATATCATAAAGGAGGGTCACACGTGGGGAAAAGATGAAGCGTAGTGGCGGGGGTGTTAATAACTAATTTAAGTTAAAGTTCTTCAATATCGGCTTTGCCATAATGCCATCTGCCTGCGAAATCTCAGGCAATAAAACCCAAACCAGATTTGATTATTACTAAATATCTGATCTTAAAAAAAAATAAAAATGAAAAGAGCAAAAACAAAAACAAAAGCAAAAACAGAGTAAGAGAACGAAAACAGAGGAATGACAGGGAGAGAAAAGAGATAAATTTAAAGGATAGGATCCGAATACAACGCACGTCTTCTCCTTCTTCTTTGTGTTTTTGACGTATTTTCTCTTCTCTGTCTTTCTTTTTTTTCTCTCCGAAATTCTCTGCCATTTTTACACCAATGAAAAATTAAAAAAAAAAAAGATAAAAAGAAAGAGAGGGGAAAAAAAAAAAAAAAAAGTCAGAGACACAGACAGCAAGAGAAACAGGAGGAAGGGAGGAATCCTTGGTTCCTCCCTGGAAACTACTACACTTCATTGCCATAATATTATCTTCATCCCCAGGTCTGTCTTTTTCCTTTTTGAATTTTTTTTTTTGGGTGTAAATATATTCTTTTCCTTTGTTTCTTTCTCAGTTTCCAACTTGTTCTGGTTTTTGTTTTCTATTGTTCTTGTTTTTGTTTTTGTTTGTTTTTTTTTTGTTTTGGTTTACCTGGCTATGCTAAACATGATTAATCTTAGTCCATGATTATGTCATTTCTTCAATCATCTTCTTCCGCCAGGCGTTTCTGGGTTCCATTTTATTTTCTATATTTTTCCAATATTCTTCTGTATTCTTTGTCAACTTTCTTTCAATACCAAAAATAAATGAATGAATAAATAAATCATTTAGTTGGTTCTTTTTTTGTTCTTTTTTTTTTTCCCCTTAATATAATATATCTCATTTGGTTTTAGAGACGCGTAGCAAGTAGTTCTCTGTATCAAAAGAAAGCGACTCTTACAACCCCACAACTTTGTCAAATATCTTACAACTTACCAAATAATCAACTTTTATCCATTTTTCTAATCTTACTTGATTAAGACTAATACAACTCTTTCCGTTTGTTCTCTCTCCATCCCCATAAGAATTCACTTTTTTCTCAAAATTTTTTTTTTCTTGGCCAATGTTAACCATTACATTTATGGTTAAACATCAAGCATCGAAGTCTTTTAAGGTTCTTTTAGATCATCAACTAGTTTTCGGTTTCACGAGGTTGGCGAAAAACTTTCGCGTAGTTCGTGTTAAACATCAAATTGAAATTCACCCTTTTTATTTAATTTTTTTTGGAGTTGTCTTCAGGTTTTCTCCAATAGATGAAGAATAAGGTGGAGTTTTCTTCGTGAAAAGTTGATGTGATACCTTAGAAATGATGTTTTTCTTATCAAAGTAGTGAGTGGACGCTAACTAGAGAGGCAAAAAATTGTCCACTTGGAATTTGCTTTTATATTCAAGGTATGTATAATTCTCCCCCATTAAATAAGATTCTTGGAATTGTTTTGATTCATGTCAAATTCCAGACATCAAATTTAAAAAAGAAAAAAGAAAATAAGCCGACATTAGAAATGACTTCGATTTTCTTGTTTAGAAACTCTAGTGATGAATTCTAAATAAAGCATCATATGCCGAATTTGAAGTTTTCTCTACATGACAGGTCTGTTCTTTCTGTTGTTCCTGCTCTATTTGTGTTAAATCGGCTACAAACACCATAAGAGGGAGTTTTTTCCAAGTGGGGCTTGGGTGAAATTGTTGTCAGAATGGGTGGCTGTGTCTCGAAATCGAATAAAAGGATCCAAAAATCTCGGAGAAACTACCGGAGATCAGGCAACGTCGTGTAAGGATTTCCACTTCCATTCCTGAGTTTGTTCACCTCGGCTTCAAGAAAGGCGCTCCGGCTACTACTACTAGTGCCACCACTTGCAAGAGATCTGAGGTCTCCAACATGACATTTCACCTCACTCAGCTTCAATGGAACCACAGCCAAGTTGATTCAAATGGTAGTAAAAAGCTTCAAACTTTTTTTTTTTTTTTTGCTTTGCTTTCTGATTTTTCTCATTGTTTTGGCGAAAAAGATCATTTCTCAAAATGGAATTCAAATTTAAGCAGGGATGTGCCAAGAAGAAGCGTGGTTCGACTCCGTTAGTATATTTGAATCCGACTCGGATGATGACTTCAGTAGTGTTCATGGAGGTCATGCACTTTCCATCTCATTACAACAAAGCGAATCTCTTTTCTGTTTATGACTTTCTGATTAATAGCCAACTTTGCTTCTCTTTTTATATATATATTTTTTTGGGGCCGTCAGATGGTTTCCCTTTAGCGAGCAATCCAATTGGGAACATCCCGAGTACTCAATTGCTCCAGTACGAAAGCGCCTCACGCTTTGTGGATTCGGGGTCCAAGTACGAGGAATTCTACGAGAGTTACCTCAAGATCGACGGAGCCACAACTTTCTCAGCCGATAAAACGCAAGAAAACAACTTGAAAGCCTGCATACCTCGCTTGCTTCCCTCGGTGAATAAGAATGTCAATGATGTGTCCAGTCCCAGAAAGCAGTCCACTTTGATCATGCTGTCTTACAAGAGGAAATCCATCGACGGAGATGAAAAGACCGAAATTTGTAAGCGCATTTTTATTAGTTCACATCCTATAAAATTTTTCGGTAAGTTAAAATGCCAAAACCAGGTGTTAACTTATGATTAAATTGCATATATGGCTTCAGGTGCAGCTGAGCAACTATTGTATCGTCCGAGGGCAGGACTAAGAATCCCGTGTTCGACAGGAGAGAAGCCTATCCCGGGATGCTGGTCTGAGGTTTCGCCTTCGGTTTTTAAGCTTCGTGGCGAGAATTATTTCAGGCACGCATTATTTGTTCACCTCTCCTTTCCTATTATATTTTGTTTTTCGTTAAGATTTATGTCTAAGGTGGACAATTGTTCTGCAGAGATAAACAGAAACAACCTGCTTCAGGATTCAGCCCGTATGTCCCATTCGGTGTCGATTTATTTATCTGCCCACGAAAGATCAGTCACATTGCTCAGCATCTTGAACTTCCTACCGTGAAAGCCAATGACAAATTACCCTCCCTCCTCATTGTTAACATACAGGTTCTCTCTCTCACCGTGATCTAAAATTTTCGATGTCCGAGACTTTTTCATCAGCTTATGAATGAGCTGGGGGGGAATTTGATTCCGTTTTGTTGCTGCAGGTGCCTACTTATCCCGCAACTATGTTGCTTGGTGATTGCAGTGGAGAAGGCATGAGCCTTGTGTTACACTTCAAAGTCTCCGAGAATTTCGACAAAGAAATCTCTCCTACTTTTCAGGACAACATCAAGGTATTATTCTCTTCACCATAGCTTTTACTTTGTCTTCCTTGTGTGCTACATTTCATGGATCGAAAACAATATTTTTCCGCCATTTTTTTCATAGCGATTCGTCGAGGATGAGGTGGAGAAAGTTAAAGGCTTTGCAAGGGACACAACGGTTCCTTTCCGCGAAAGGCTAAAAATTCTTGCTGGATTGGTTAATCCAGAGGACCTCCAATTTGGTTCTGCAGAAAAGAAGCTCATCCATGCTTATAATAACAAGCCAGTCCTCTCAAGGCCTCAACATGAATTCTTCAAGGTTAAACCTTATTTAGACTTCATTTTTCAGATTTTTTTTTAATAAAAAATATCATTTTCTCAATCACCAAATTTTCTTCTATTCCTCATTTGTACAGGGACCCAATTACTTAGAGATTGACATAGATATACATAGGTTCAGCTACATATCCAGGAAAGGACTTGAATCATTCCGAGACCGCTTCAAGAATGGGATTCTTGATTTGGGTTTGACCATCCAGGTAAAATTAGCGTTCAGTAGATGTACGAGTTGTTTTTTTAATATATCGAGTCCTCGGTTTAGGTCAAAGAGATAATAAAATTTTTCGTTTTTTTTTTTTACTTAGTAAAATATTAGATTTACGCAGAGCTGATTCCATTGTTTGATGGTGTTAATGGTAGGCACAAAAACAAGAGGAATTGCCGGAGCAAGTATTATGCTGTGTGCGGCTGAACAAGATTGACTTTGTAAATCATGGTCAAATACCAACACTCGTGACTATTGAGGATTGACTTTGGGCTTGCAACTTGGTGGCTAAAATTGCTTTTTTCAAGTACATATATATTCCGGCTAAACAACAAGCAAGTGTTGTTACCAACATTGATTCTCTTAAATGACCAACAAAGGAAGCAAAAAATAATTCTTTTATATTAAAAAATTGGGAAAATTCAAAAAAAAAAAAAAAAAGGAAAAAGAAATTGTTGTTTAGTTAAATGGTTCCAATTTTTTTCCCCTTCTATTTCAGATTTATTTATGTCTTTGTATCAGTAATTATGTATCCCATGAAGGCAACAACCTGAATGAGGAGGTAAACATTGTTCTGTTAAAAATCGGCAATGCTTTATTATAATAATAATAATAATACCTTCTATCTTTCTTTCTTTCTTTCTTTCTTTTCCTCAAGATAATTACAAACCTCCAATCCATGCTTACGTAGGATTTGCAAAGAAAGGTTGTGGATAAAGGTTCACGTATGGAAAAGACACCACCTCTTAGAGATGACAAGAAACTTATATATATATATATATATATATTTTTTTTTTTTTTGAAAACACGGAAAATATAAAACGACAACATGCATGTGTGAAATTTTGAAAACGTCAAAACTATTCAAAACCGCAACATCATAGCATCAAACATTATTTTGGAAAACGGCAAAACATGTCTCCAACCATCGGTACCGCTTAAAAACGACAATTTCTTCTGGACGACAATGTATTGAGGTGTAGACGAAACCATTAACGACAAGGCATTTTTGAAAACGACGATGCCCCTGAAAACACAAAAAGTAATATAAATGTCGATTCATCTTCCCATAACACATATTTTAGGCACAAATTATCTCCAACGAACGACAATAAGTTCAGAAGTAAAAAAAAAAAGGGCAATCAATAGTAAACGTCAGTGACCAGGAAAAGAGAAATTAAAAACGACATAGATTTTAACAGACGACAGTATCATATAGGCGAACGGATGAATATATCGTGCAAACGACAGGAACTTATAAACAACATGAATCCCAGACGGCCAAATAGATTAAGCCCCAGGAACTGTTTAGATAAACGACAATATCGAATTGCCCATGAAAACTGCACCACGTGAGCAACACATGGCGTTTTCTCGTTCATTTTTCGGCCCATTCTACAGCATCGAATTAAGATATATGATGTGTCAGATTTTCTATGTTACTGGTTGTCCCCCAATATATAATATTATATCATATCATTCAAATTTAAAATTTAGCTTCATAAAAAAAACTAAATATAAAATTTTTTAAATAAATAGATAAGTTATCAAAATACTATTAAAAGAACAATCATTGAGACATAAAAATAAGACAATAGATGTAAACCCTTAATGAAAGACTTGGCATTACTCTTAAGTCAGAAAATGAGGGGCCAAATTAAGATTAGACCTATTCTTCGGAGGCCAACAGCAAAATTAAGCTGAATCTTTATAAATATCAACACAATGCTTTCACTTAATTATGCTACTTAAGAGCATTGTTAATGTAATGTTAAATTCCAGAAATGAATATCTGCTCTGCCATAAATTAAAAAAAATCGAAAAAATGAAAAGCATTGAACAAAAACAGCCTAGCGAAAAACTAAACAAAAACGGTCAAATCTAATGAAAAAAATAATAATAAAAATATAAAATTTTTCAAAAATGAAATCACTAAACAAAAAGCAAAATTAGAAACTACTAGACTCAAGGAATAATAAGGAAGCGCAATCTGAATTGGAATATGAAATTCTTACGGGAAAAAACACTCTTGTAAAGGCCTAAACGATGGAATTTGACTAAAAAGTGATGTATGTCGTGATGGAGTGACGAGTTTTAACTCACTGACCCATTTCCACCTAAAAAAACTAGTTTTTCATCCAAACCGAAAATGTCAAAAGACCCCATCAAAATCAGAAAGTTACCTTATTTGATCTTAGAGTGGTCTCAATGCGTCATAAAGGTAAACTCTATGTTGCACTGCATCACCGGCGCAACATGATCTCCAATGTGAATGAACTCCATAATATTTTTGCATAAATCTTCAATGATCACCTCGTCTCCTGCCTTGCGTTAATTGCAGCTCCATTCTCTCAACATTTTTGGAGATCTCCACATCTTGGGTCTTTGTAACATGAACTCCATCAGAATTGGGACTATCCCGGCCCCGGCCGGTGTGGATGGTTGCGGTGTTCGAAGGAAACTTGGATTTGTTGTGCATCTTAGGCTTTTAGATGTCTTAATTACTACTTGTTTCAGGTATTTATGAAAGGTTAGAGAGCCTGCAAACAAGAGTACATGCATCAGTTCTCCAAATGATCAGTACGTTTTAAATATAAAGAAAAAAAAGGGCTTAATATAATGTTTTTTAATGAACATGTGTACAATAGGATTGGAGATTGGTGATTCCTTGCATGGGCCATGCAAATCAATGGAAAAAAGAAAACAGAATAGTTAGGCAATGAATAATATCAAAGAAATATCATATTAATTCGGTAAGCAGAGATGTTGAGGACAATCACTCAAATTTGACGGTATCGTACTATGCTTTTTTAGGTGTTGGCTGATTATTAAAAAAAAAAAAAAAATCAAAACTATTGGAAATTTTAGTTTTTGAAACCTATATGATAAAAGTAACTCAAATTTTTACGATATCCAAATTTATTTATACATTCATCCTTTAACATCTGATAAATCGTATACCTGATATAATAAAAAAAAAATTTGGTATCATTGTTCTCACCAGTAATTTGTTAATTTTACATAAGTGCTTCCAACGTATATCTCCATTATCGTCGAAGAAGAGATCTTACCTTCCCAATTCATTAATGCTTATATATATATATATATAATCGCATGAATGATGAATCTGTAATCATATGACAGCGAAATTAAAAAAGTTTAGTTGTAGGAATGTGTATTCATGTAAATGATGATCACGTTATCACAAACACATGTTTTTGTGTAAGAAAATTAGCTTTAGATGAACAAGCTTTCTCTTGAGCCTTCTTAAATGCCTTAATGACTGAAACACAGATATTATGATACTTATATTAGCATATTAATTGAAAAGTGTTTGGACCAAAATCTTTAATGTGACATCTAAATCCTTGAAAATTTTCAAAAGCCCCGTTTTCCATCGCTTTTTCTTAATTTGGTCCTGCTGCCCGCATGGTTCTTTTGAAGAACAAATTTCTTACTCTTACACCCCATGTCCATTTAAAAGATATTTCTAAAATGGGTGCAACTGGGAGGTGTGAGTGATAATTACCAATTGGCTTGAAATTGTTAAGGTCAAAACTGAAAAAAGTAATTGAACTATTGACCTTGAATAAATTGGGGGAAAATTAAAAAAAAAAAATACATTGAGAAATAAAAGGGAAAGGCAATGTATTTTCTTTCTTTTTAACGAAATTAGTTATCATCACATTTGAAGAAGCAAAATTGACAACATACAGTGGTTGCAGGCATGACCTAGTGGTAATACCATACTTGTCTCCACCTAAAGGTACAGAGTTCGAATTCTATATCATTCCCAAGTAATAAAAAAAAAAAAAAAAGACAACATATGTAATTGAGGGGGAAAAAGAAAGAAAGAAACAAAAACAGCATCCATAATTTTTTTTAATTAGCGAAACCCTTTAGTTTTCTCAGCAAAAGATTCAACTTTTACATGCATATTAGAATACAATCATTTACCATAAAAATTCTGTTTACTTCATTCTCTCCAGAGGCAATAATTTTTTAAAATTATATTCAAGTTTAAATTTTGCACTGTTCGCATAATTTTAGTATTAGCAAAGTAAGTTATATAACTAATAATTTTCTCGTGCAGTTGATTGTTATTTGAACGAGATTAGAAAATTTACTCCCAAAAAATAAAAATAAAAACCTTTATTAGTTAATCAATTCCCTTTATAGCTTCATTTCAAAAAAATAAAAAATAAAAATCACTTTAGCTCCAAACTAATTTATTCTAAAATGTTGAACCTAAGGCTAATTAATAGGGCATCTAATTTTTTTGTGATGTGGTTGTTGAACTGAAGGCTTAGCAATATTCCTTCCTTTGTGAGCATTGGGACAGAGTGGAGCAACGAAACCAATATCAGTCAATTTAACGTTCTCACACAAAGCTTGAGCCTTGGTTTTTTCATGGTGTCGTCTTAGGTCAACGTCTTTCAATACAACGCCCTCGCACTGAAATCTCCTGCTACAATTGAATTTTATCGCAACTTTTGTAGCACTTGTGCCCTTGATGTTTTCGTAGAATATGTCTTTCACTTGAACCGCTGAGCACTGCTGATTGTTACAAGATTCATTAGTTATCAGGCATCTTGACAGGACATATTTACGAACAAAAGAAACTCTACCTCTTCTTTACAAGGGTTTTTCTGATCACCGTAGTTTTGGTCTATTATGATAGGATTGTGCACGTTGTTCATTTGAATATTAAGGAATTCAATATTTTTTGCACTTCCTGAACCTCCCTGTATTATTTAGATATCACAAATGTAAAGTTAGACATATCGTTTGATTAAATTTATGAGAAGTGGTACAATGTGTACATGTTTTTGATTTGCATTACTACTAAATCGTAATATACCTGCCAAGTCTTGATTCTAACTCCATTTGACGTTTCAAAAAACTTGACTCCATCAACAATTATATCTGATACATGGGCTTCCGAGTGTCTAGAACCCAAGCTACCAATGCTGTATAAAAATATGAAACAAATGATAAAGAGAGAGAGAAAAAAGAAAAAAAAAAGATAGCATTATTCATTTTTAAGTACAAAAAATGGTAAATTAATAGCAAAACAACTAAGAATTAAATAATCATATTTGATATTCAAGTCGTATTCGGTTATCACACATATTAATTTTTAGTTTTTCTCAATCGATTGAGTATATTAAGAAAATGGAATGAGTCAACCTTGATTCATCTTCAATCAGTTTGGTTTTAAAATTTTAATTTTGATTTTTCATGAACGTCTTTTTTTTTTTTTTTTTAATTATACTTTAAATTAGAAACTGAATTTTTAAAGTGCAAAATGTAAAGGTAGTTTCATGCGGCATATTTAAGGCTTAATAGGCTTAAAAATGAATGACTGCAGTTGGGTCAAATTTATGATATCTTTTCGATGTGAGACTTTTGACAACTACTTTTTTGATGTTCAGAACACATAGATGTATCACAAGTAATTTACACTCAAGAATAATGCATCACCATGCGTGGCTAGCAGTAAGAAGTGCTCAATCCATGACTATGCAAGAGTTCGAACCTTAATAACTGCAAAATTCAAGTCTTTTTTTTTTTTTTTTAATCCAAAGAGTGAATTTCTGTTTGGTCTTAACCAAATGGACCGAACTAGCTCATAACCATGACCAATGGTCATGATCGGTTATAGTCAATCGGTCCAATTTCAATGACGGTTCAATTGGTTAATTTAGTTGAAACAATTGTTTTGCACATCTCCACGCCCATTTCAATTACAAACATAGGGAAAAATGACAAAGGGAAAAGTAAATAGATTACATAATTTCATGACCCGGTCCACATGTTATATTTGTATCCATACTCTTTGAGACCCACTCACAATAGAAATACAGTCATCACCTAAAATTACAGCTAAAATTAGAAAAAAATAATTCATCAATATATATATCAAGAAATTAAACTTACGACTCTTTATTAAACAAATAAGTATTATAAATGTAACTTTTAACTTAAGAGTGGGGAGATTCAACTTTTATATCTTATGAGAGAAGTACGAGTGAAATTACTATTAGGTTGTACTCACAACTACCGTTATATTTGTACTTAATTTCTAGAGTATAAATGGAGCTATATACCTGTTCCTATAACAGAGTTAGAGATCTGAATGTCCTGGGTATGTGTGACGTGGATTCCATCAGTGTTAGGACTGTGCCTTGGTGCAGTCACAGTGAGACTGAAAACTCCAACTTTCTTGCATCGCTGGAAAGAAACTTGGATTTGTTGTGCATTTTGTATTTTCAAATCCCTCACCACCAAATTCTCACACTTATAAAAAGTCAATGCCTGCATGCCAAAACACACACACCTATATATCTGTACCGGGTCCGAAATCGTAATATTATGATATGAGAATGAAAATAATGACATCGTAACAAATATTTATTTATACTCAACATGATTTGGTGAAGATAAAGGAAAAACAAAATTAAAACTTGAGAACCGTTAATAAAGAGATGTGAATGTTTAATTTTTTTATATTACTCGAGATTAGATACTATAGTCATACCTAATCAAACCTCTTTTTTTATTTTTTATTTTTTTATGTTAACCTTACAGGAAGAGTATATGAGACGGACCCAACATATAAAGGAAAGACTACTAAGAATATCCACTTATTTCGAGCCAAATAGAGTTATAGAACATACCGTAGGAGCTTTATTATTGCAAGGCTGCAAACAACAGAGAGAAAAGAGTACTTAGTTAGGCTTTTGAGGAGCCACATTCACTTGAGTGGGAGCGTACATGCCTAGCCACTCAAGTTATAAAAATCTGATTTTTGCACTTAAATTTAAATCTATAATTTAAATCGTTTCTTCACTGAAAAAAATTTCTGACTCCATCGGTAATTACAAGAAGTGTTGCATAAAAAAGATGACTTACGTGAGATTTTTTTATTTTGCGCGAGTGTTTCCACCATACGCCTCCATTCCCATCTAGGGTTCCACCGCCTTCGATCAACAGATCTTGAACACTGTCAAAGAGAAGCCAGTGCCTACCATATTCATTGTAATCTGAGCATTTGTTAGAAGATTCTATGGTGCCTTGAATCCGAATGGTAAGACTATTGGATTTGCATGGGCCTTCCAATTTGATTGGTTTGACAAGATACTTCTTTTGTGGCACCACTAGAACTCTCGTACTCTTTGATGAACAAGCTTTCTCCCATGCATTCTTAAATGCCTGTCCAAAAAATTTAATTAAAAAAAAAAAGGTGCAAATAACACTTGCTCTATCTCTACATATCAACTCTTAACCTTCCAGTTAAGAACTTACAAATATCAATCTTTACATATAGACCTTCCTAGCAGATAAATTCGTAAACTTATAGTCAAGTAATCAACTAAAAGTATCCATAAATCAAATACTTCTAACTACAAGAAATTGTACTATAATTTCAGCCACTGAAATTGTTTAGTCCCTAATGCGTATACAATCTTTACAAAACGCTAGGTGTACTTTATTAATATATATATATATATATATGTGTGTGTGTGTATAGATAACCTCCCAGTGGCAGTTTCTTCCACCCTCCTTTTGTCCTCAAGACTCAAGTTCTTTTTATGTTTTTCTCATTCATTGTTCAACTCTTAGGTCAGTTGCTTCTCTCTTATCTCATCTGATCATCTCAGACCCACCTTTCTTGAACTTCTCCATCTCTCTTCGTAACCCTCTCATGTCAAAGCTTATTTGTTGAAATCTATAATTAGCGGAAATATTTTCTTCATGAATCTCTTCTCAGTTATCTCTTATATTGCATCATTTAGGCCAAGGAAAATATAAATATATTGGCATGGCTAATCGCAGAATCAAGAAATATCATCGACCTCCTTGTAAGATCGATCTGTGTTGTTTGTTTATAATTTAATTAATTACCTCTGTGTCGTCTTTACCATTCGCTTTAGCTCCAAAATCATCAACGTTCAGTACTACTATTGCCGTTCCTTCATCTTCTTGTTCGAGATTACGCGTCTCGAAACTGAGGAGCCGAGCCGTTGAGTTGATCAAGTAGTTCTCAAAATCGCCACGATCGTGATGGTCTGCGGTGTCGAAGTACGAAGGAGGCAATGATCCAGAATAATCAACATGTCCAGGGCATGGCTGATGGTCGTCCAGATACCTACCGGAACAATATGAAGGGAAAGAGGGAAGGATCATTAGTACGAAGAAAGAAATCATCGACGAATAACTCCATGAAGCCATTGTGTTTATGAGCTCTCTCTCGAATCAGAGAGAGAATAAATATCAGAAGAAGTGAATGGTAAAATTAAAGTTGAAGTGAGCTCATAATGGTTATACAAGGACACACATATATATATATATATATATGGAAATTATAAGAATTTAAAGGAGTAAAAGTAGAAGATGACACTTGGTTATAGCGGATAATTAGGACTTAAATTGAGTATCACTCAAATTCAGAATGTTGTTTCCTAGTTCTAATCAAATTCTCTATGTTCAGTTGATTTAATCCTTGCTTACTTGTTTGTTAATTAGTTATACATTATAAACCTCTTTTGAACTTCTTTTCTAAAAAAGGCTGTGATTTTATTTAAGAGCGGTGAGGAGAAACTTTTTTTTTTTTTTTTTTTTTGAGTGGACGTACCAGTGGACCGTATTAGAGCATTGTATTGTAAAATTTTTGCATTACAGTTAATGCAAAGTTTAATATGACCCATTGCATTGATTAAGTTAATATGGATTTAATAAATTAATCAACCATTATATTATCTTATGTAGTTCATTTTCAGTCTATTGTACTTATATACCGGTCCTGGGTTGGGATCGAGACAAAATGGAGGTCGGGTCAGGGGTTAGGACCGAGGTCGATGTTGGGCTGATGTTGGGATTAAGGTTAATTAGCTCTAGGTTTGGTTAAGATCAGGGATGAGCCGGGCTAGAACTGCGATCATGATTGGATTAGGACTAGGGTAGGATAGAGAATGGGATAGAGGACGGTGCCAGAATTGGGTCAATGGAACCAATGTTCTTCAATTAAATGGATCAAACCTAAAATTGGATTTAATTTTAGCTTTGTAGATTAAAGAAGTGATCAATGTATCTTTTGTTATTTTTAAGGAATCATAAGTAATGTAATTTAAAATTGGTGTAGTTAGGTTTTTAACCATAGAGGTAGGAGGGGCAAAATGATTAGAAGGTAGGAGGGGCTGAAATGCTTCATTGTTTCTCTCTTATGATCCGTTTGTAGTTGGTAAAAAAAAAAAAAAAAAAAAGGAATTAAAGGCTAGCCCTAATTTTTGAAACCCTTAAAACAGTGCTTTAATTTATATATGCAGTGGTCATATTTCTCCATGTAGTCTCACTACTGACATACACTGTAGTAGTACTATATAGTAGTACGGACCCCCACTGCCTTTATTTGCCTTGATTAATTTGAGTTTGCCTTTTTAGAAAAACCAAAACCCAAACGTCGAAGAACTGAGATATCTCTTCCGCAGTCAATGAATTCACTAGACCTAGTTAGCTGATCCTACCCGATAAAAAAAAATGTTGGTTAGAATTTCAAAGTTATGTTGCTCAAAAAAAAAAAAAAAAAAGGAATCAATGGTCTGTTTACATCCCTGTACCAATATCGTAATTAAGAGAATCTACTGATATCATATATGTGAAACGGAAAAAGGACCTAATCATATTTTCTCACCTAAAAACTAAGGGGTTCAAAGTTCACCAATTACATTAACATTACTTCAATACGTTGAAGATGGTCTTAAATTTGACATATACAATAGAAATAACGGTAACGGTCATCACGTCCAATGCACACATATCAAAAGGAAAAGTGGACAACATGTTCATAATTAATAGACATATCCTTTGAATATTGCTTACATACTTGTATAACAAGATAACATACGTAAATCTCTTTTATTGATTGAGTCACACGTATAACAAAAGTGTTGACACGTGGACATTTTCCTATTTATACAACACAATAGAAGGGACTCGTATTTTCTGTCCAGAAATTTCTATCTCAATCCATGTCCAACATATCACGGATTGTCATATCATTAAATTTTCTAATAAATTTTAATGAAATTATATGTATTTTAATTCATGAATAGTATGAGATGACATTCTTTAATTGGTTAGACAACATTTTGAACAACATATATTTGGACAGAATATGTGGGTTCTAGTAGGAGATATCAATGTTCTAGGGGTATGTGTGAAGTCATGAATTCTATCCGAATTGGGACCAATATCCCCCCGTGCAAGCATTTATAGTACTGAGATAATTAGAAGCTTCTACATTATTATGCTTGCAGTTTTCAAAGGAAAACTTGGATTTGTTTGTGCATTTATGAAAGGTTATTGGCCTGCGACCAAAAGAATGTGCATTTATTATCAAAATCAATTAAATAACTATAATGGAACAGAGTTCCCACATGTTTAAATTAAAATGAACAAGAAAATAAGGATAATATAACGCTAGTTCAATGGGTGAAAAATGAGGGATTTAAATAAATGAAAACAATACGGAAAAAAATAAAAAAAAAAGGTGGGGCAATAGGGTTGGAGAAACACTGTCCGCTTCATTGAATGGATGGAAATCAGTGAAAAAAAGGAACAAAATAGTTAGGCTATGAATAGAGATCAAAGAAATATAATATCAAAATGGTAAGTAAAGAGCTATGGCTAAATTCAATACGTGTAATGTTTTTTCAAGAATTCGATGATGGTAACAAAAAAGGAAAAAAAAAAAAAAAAAAAAAAAAAACTAGTCAAACATTTTATTATTAGTTCTCATTTGATAAGTGTGTAACTCCAATTTTAACGATCCATACTAATTGGTTTATCAATCTTCAAAATTTTATAAGTTGTATGTACTGTTTAACGAGAAAATATTGGTCGTACAATGGTCATATGACAGGGGGGAAAAAAAAGGCGAACTTACGAGTGATTGAATAATTTTGCAAGAGCGTATCTACTATATATATCCATAGCGATTGAGGGTGGATTCTACAACTAAATTATTGACACCGTCCAACAAGAGCCAATGTCTTTAGACAAGCTTTCTCTTAAACCTTCTGAAATGTCTAAAAGGACCAACCCATATAATTAATAAAGACATAAAAACTGAAATACAATTAGCATTCATACAACCAACCACCTCTTAATAATTAAAAAGTATATGAGGACCAACATTCTTTTGCTAGTTTTCAAAATCCTTGAGATTTTCAAAAGCTCCATATGCATTAACATATTTTTTTGTCCCCTGAAGTGGACATCACTGAAAAATCATGCAAAACATAGTCTACGAGTGTTCTTTTGGGCTGGCTTTTTTCTAGAAGCAATACTTTCGAAGAATAAATTCTTCATCCTTATATGTGAGGCCATATGTCAGAATATTATACAATATTTTTACAAAAGCTATTTTTAAACTAGCTAGGCACAACTCTAGAGTAGGGATCCGTGGAATTTTTTCTGCAGATGAGCCCCGCTATTATTACGACAGGAACGGAGAATTACTATCAAAACACGGGATGAGAACTTGAAAAGGAAATGTGGACAAATTTTAAACTTATAATCCGGGATATACTTATTAAAGAAAAACATTATATACATATATATATATTATTTATTTCTAACATATTTTAGCATTAATCCAGACTACATATTTTAGTAGCAATTCCGATTGTTCTACAAAACAACATACACCAAACATAAGCAACGTAACTCCTTAAAGCATCTAATCCTTTTTTTTTTTTTTTTTAAATGTGCAAAAACGTAGCTGCGAAACATTAAACACGTGATATAATTATTCCAAACACATATATAACAAAGCATGAACGAGAAAATCTTTGTTCATTTAACTTTTCCCAAAAATAGTGGAAATTGAGACTCCACGTATATATTTGCAGGTTTAAAATATAGATATTTGTTAATAAAACTAACAAAATATGAAAGAAAATTCCATGAAAATTATAAGACGATGCAAAAAATTTTAAAAGAATTTTATGGGTAAAAAGCGTATTACATGAATTTGATAACGAATTACATAATTTAGAATTTTTTTAAATTTCCTGATGATATGATTTATTTATTTAAATTACTTGTCTTTTTTTTATTATTTTTTCGTCAAGTATTCTCCAAAGTTAGCAAAGCTCATGACTATCTTGGTTTAAATTAAAAATAAAAAAAAATAAAAAAAATAAAAAAAACCAACGAGTGGGCAAATGAACCCAAGCCTCACATGGTTTTTACCATGTCATATTTTACAGCAGACTAACGGAAGGGTCAAATAGTAATTATAATCTTTTCTAGCACGCCACGTGGTAATTTATTTTCTTGTAAAAAAAAGTAAAAATAAATATACATTTTCAAATATTTAAAACAATTAAATATTCTTTTTTAATTTTTAATTTTTTATTTGTCTATCTCACACTCAACCTCAAAATTAAAAAAAAATACAGGTATAATACAAGGGAAATAAAAAAAAATATAGATATAATACAGGGATAATACCATACTTAATTATATTTAAAGATATAGAGTTTGAATCCTCTCTT
The DNA here is from genome assembly GCA_008635985.1 of Ficus erecta. Taxonomy (NCBI): domain Eukaryota; kingdom Viridiplantae; phylum Streptophyta; class Magnoliopsida; order Rosales; family Moraceae; genus Ficus; species Ficus erecta. The sequence continues at coordinate 138,651 of BKCH01000924.1, read as the reverse complement.
CAATAAAATAAAAAAAAATAAAAAAATAAAAAAAACTAACAAATAGTACAAAAGTGCCGTCCTACATAAAATTGTTTCTATTAATTAATTAAAAGTACCATTGCTTTTTGCCGTTTAGGCTTCTAAAGTAATGGAGTCATGAAATTGGGGCGCTTAAAATGGAAAGTTACCAAAAAACAGACCCATTCGCTTCCTTTTCACTGACCCACTCACTTGTAACATTCCTTCATTCGTAGTCTCTCCCTCTAACATCTTCTCATTCTCTCTCTCTAACACTCACAAGCATCACTCTAACACTCACAAGCATCACGGGGAGTGTTACTTGTAAGTCGAAAAGCTAAGGGGCCAAATTAAGATTCTATTTGGAACATAGGTTTGAAATGAAATTTTTGGATTAAAGTTAATTGAATTTTCAAAAACTAATTATAATTTTTATTGACTTTTCAGAAAAAGATAAAAACTGATATGAAAAACTTAGTTTGAACCTGACAGACAAATACATGCTAAGATCGACACTATTTTAGGGTGCTAACAGACAAAGGACTCAAAAGCACAACTTTAATTGATTACTAAATAAAATATGTAAATATTGAACGATCTTGTACTTATTTTTTCGTTATAATAAAAGGTAATCCACTTTCATAACTCGTGCTTTTTGTTTCAAGAGAAAAAGAACATGATTCGACATTAATAACATGGTTCGTGTTATTCGTTATTTAGTGACGTGCGCTGTGATACTCTTATTATTTAAGACATTGCAGAAATTATTATCCAAGCCCACAGTAGCAATGTTACGTTCCTTGTATAGAGAAAATTGTAACCCACTTTTTAATTAATATTGTTTAATTTGTGCCTTTGTTTCCAGGCCCTCTTGCCAACGCTGATGTTGCTAGTTTTGAGTTGATTAAAAAAAAAAAAAAAAAAAAAATCCCACCCCTGAGAAAGGAACAAAAGTTTCCCAAACATTCAAACACACATCAAATAACGAAAAATCAAATAATTACATATTTGAAAACATGACTTCGGATTTACATGTACAAAAGAATACAAATAAGTCAGATACATGGTACAAAATGCTCGTTAACTAGTTTACATAAAACAAAACTACTGTCAAGCAGATTTGTAAAGACTGGCTTCTCCAGTCATATTTTTCTCAGCCACTTTCTCCCGTGTTTTAGTGATGCAGCGAAAGCGTAATAACACACAAGTCGAGAGAACTAGCCCAAATCCGCAAAAGTCCAAATAACCAGATAGGCCCAATATCTCATGTGGCTGCATTTAGCCTGTTGGATATAAGAGCCCTGATCAAACTATGGCCCTCAGTTGCATAAATCATATTCATGTCGTCATAATTTCAAGCTTTTTCCTGATTCTCGGACCATTTTCATGAACCTATGTTATCTGTTCTTCTTTCAAACGTAAACGTGTGATAGGCTGTCGGGTGTTGTTTCTTAGATCCGTCGCGTTACTTAGCCCGTGGTTCTCTGCTCTTGTAATCTGCAATCTTTGATTTGATGCGCCGCTGTTGGCAGCAGTGTTGTGGCTGCTAGTTTTAGAAGCGGGAACGTCGTGATTGTGCTTACCCTCGTATGTTGTTATGACAGCTTTCGGGTCGGTGGATGCCCTCTCAATATGCTTGCGGACATTGCAACCGGGAGTTGTACACTTATAGTAGCTCCTGTAGATTGGAGTAAGACAACTTAGAATTAGAGAGATGAACAACAAAACAAATGTATTACTGAAAGCAAAAAAATCAAGAAACATGGATAAAAAATGGCATTACAATATTTGCTTAACTTGCTCAGCACTAGATTGAAATAAAATTTTTGAGAGGTTCTTAAACTTCAGAGACGTCGAACGAAGGCGTGTCATAACTTTTTGTGGAACTTGAATTAGATGTCTTGAGTTTTAGGCTTCAGGATATAGTTATATAGATACAGAAGAAAATTTAAGCACCATAAGATGATCTAAACACTTGGAGGCACTTTCTGACAAGTTATAATCTTGTTTTAGCATAACTATTTAGCAAGAGAAAATAGGATATGCATGTCACCTCGGATAAGGATTGCCTTTGACAACTTTCTGCCCGTATTTTCTCCACCGGTAACCATCATCCAACAGATCAACTTCGCTCGTTGTCTGCACAATGATCCTAGGTTCTGTGACAGTCCTATGTGAAGAAGCTGGCTCTGAATGCCTGACTTCTGTGTTTCTGCTTAAAAGGAAGAAAAACAATGTAAGAAACGACGAGACAAACAAATTAGAAGTAGCCACTTCTCGAGCATGGCGAGATTTTATCTATGTAAAGAGCTTACCGTCTCTTGGGTTCTGGTTCGTCTTCATCCTTTTCTTCAGCATCTCCTACTTCTTCACTGTCGCTTGTCCCAGACAAATGTTCATGCGTCGCTTGGCTAGATTCCTGATCCTTCCTAGATATTGAATAAGAATTCGTCCCTTCTGCGGATTTGATATAATATCCGCTCTGAATTTGGGTAACCAAATCATGATTCCCTTGAGTACTTGAATTCCCATTCGAATTTCCAGCATCCTTGCCGCGCTTGTTTGATTGTGGACGTTGATGATTGTGCTGACCCTTGTAAATAATTTCGGTTACTTGGCCATCAAGAGAGCGCTCAACTTTTTTCTTAACAGGACAGTTCGGATGCGTGCACTTGTAATAACTTCGCGGGAATTCACTACCCTTCACATTCTTCTGCCCGTATTTCCGCCAGTTAAAGCCATCGTCATTGGGCTTATCAGCATTAAACGAAGATGGCTGAGATTTCGGGTCTTGATGAGAGATATCCGACGATTCCTTCTCCGCAAGGCTAGAGTCGGGTATTAAGGGCGGCACTTCCTGTTGTGTGGTTGCGTTGGTAGAAAACGCTTGGAGCTGTGTCAGTGGTGCTGATAACGAAGATAAGTATTCCGTTTGGATGTACGTATTGGAATTGGTTTGTGCAGCCTCAGCTGTAACCTGTGCTAGCGCTAGCTGGTGGCTCATTCCGAACTCTCCCTATATTTGCATTCACAAAAAAGAAAGCGGAAATGAAAAAACTACTTTTAACCGTTTCTCATTTCCTTCCCAAAAACCATTCTTACTGTTTTTTGTTTTCATTTTCAAAACATTTACCAAACAAAACGTTATTTAGACAATGTTTTCATTTTCGCACTTCAAAAGACGTGCAGAAAAATTTCCAAAAAACACTTGAACACAAAACCAAACACCGCCCATATTTCCACTCCACTCAAATTATGTGTCTCTTTTATCTTAGTATAATTCTGCCTAGCCAAACTCTAATAAATAAATTTAGTCGGGTTTCTTCATTACTCTTTGCAATATTTTACCATCTAAAAATATTTCTTTCTTCTTCTTCTTCTTTTTCTTTATTTTTTATTTTTTATTTTATGAGACTTATAACCTATTAAAAAGAAACATAAATTAATTTGAAAACTCGTATCCAAACTCATTTCGTCCCATCCGTTGAGCTAACCAGCCGAGTTACCCCATGAAAACCTATTATTATGAATATTAATTCCCTTTTCTTTCCTGTTTTTCCCAACTACCAAAAGAAACGAAATTTACTCTTGACTAATTATCAAAGACTAATTTTTAACATTAAAAAAAAAAAAAAAAAAAAAAAAAAAGACGTCGACACCCTTACACAGTACTAAAAACCTCCCAACAAATTAGGGACCTCAAAAAAGTAACTAAATAAACTAAAAACCAACTCCAGACACAAAAAAAAAATTCTCCAAAAAAAAAAAAAAAACTCGGAAGCAAATTACCTGACCAGGCGAAAACAATCCCGGCGAGTCAGGCAAACCTGCGGCGAACATCGGCGACTGCGCAACCGCCAATTCCGACGGCCTGTTCTGCTTGAACCGGAAATCGGCGTCATCTGCTCCACCGTCTCCGGCAGCTGACTTGTCCAGAAGTGGCAAACTCGGAGCCGCCGACGTAGCCGCCGGCGACGCCATGGCGCCGGCGAGGAGCTGAGAGAAGGACTTGCAGTCGTCGGCGTTGGCGTCGGCGTCGGAGAAGAAGCTGGAGACAAGAGTCATGGGCCCAGGGCTGAAGCCCACGGAGCCTGGCCCACCAGCAGCACCACCACCACCACCGCCGTTGAACAGAGCTTCGAAGGAGGCCCGCGGTGGTAGGGTGATCGAAGGGCGCGGAAGAGGAGGAGCTGATGATTTGGACGGCTGCGATGACGTTGATTCCGGTGGGCGTTTTTCGTTCTCAGCCATTGGATCAAATCAAAATCAAACCAAAGGGACGATTCAGAGCGACCCTTTTTCGCTCCCGCCCTGTTTCTTTTTATTTGGTGGGGGGCTTTTTTTGCTGGATCTGAGTTCAGCAAAAAGTCCACCCCGTAGATACCCCTCCATTTCCAACAACAATGATTTTTTTGTCCTTTTTTTAATATTTAATTAAGTTTTTTTTATGTTAAAGTAATTGAAAGTAAAAATTTACGGAAATGGATTTTGGACAGATTGGTCGAAAGGTGATTGGCTAAAGGCCACATGGGTTAGACGGGCTCGGAAAACGACTCTGATTTCCGTGGGATACTTTTTGGGAACGCCTACGGAACTCTTCACGACTCGCCACGTGTTCAATTGTCGAACACAAAAGAAAAAAAAAGAAACGACACTGATTTTTTTGATAATTGAGAAACGACACTGATTTTACCACTGCACGCAACTGAACGGGACCAGTGTTTTTCTTGTGCAGATGGTACATGTACAGTAACGGTGAGATGAAAAAGACATTTGAATAATTATCATAATTTTTTGCGATTTATATTATTTCGTTACAGTTTTAATATGTTATCATATATAAATGGTAGATAGCTATTATTATTTGTAATTATTATTCGAGTTTGTTTTAGAGTTGTGTGAAAACGTAAAGGTTGGCAAGAAGGTGAAGAGATTTATTTATTTATTTTTTTAATTTCAAGGTTCCAAGCACGTGACACATTAATACATAGTTAAACCAAACACTTCTTGGTTTGTTGCTTGCTTGGACTCTAAACCAGCAAAGCTTGTGAATGCTTGAATAATATAGACATGTGAGAAATTCCATAGGAAGCAATAAACTTGAGTTCCAAACTAAACAAAAAAATTACTATTTATGTTTCGATAAACTACACGAAAGAGAGTTAGGAATTTTTAAAGGAGTTATTATATTATAAAGGAAACGGCTGTAGTAGAACTATATTAAGAATAATTACTGAAGAGTTTTTTGTTTCAAGCCGTTCAAATATAATCTATCGATTAAAATATTACATGTAGATGATAATTATAATATGTCCTAACTTACGGTATTTACAGACTACAAAAATTTTAAAAATTTGAAATATACGCTTTCCCCATTATTCACCGAGAAATACTACCTGCTCTTGCGTGGTATCTTGGAATGTGTGCAGTCCCACAAAAAGCAGCAACTCTTTGGCACAATCTTTGAAGAGAATCCCTATTCATCTTCTTCAAAACCATTAAATCACCTTACAGCTTTCTCATTTCTCTTCTTAATTTTTTTTTTCCCGGAAAAAAAACACCTTCATAATGCTCAAGAACACTGAAAGCCATTATCTACCAAGGAAAAGAAAAACCAAAAAAGAACACTCTATGCCATTTTCACAAATTTTTTTTTTTATTCACATCACTTTTGTTAATCTCTTTGTTTTCGGAATCTATTAGTCCAAATATAGAAAAAGAATAACCTTCAATACTAAAATTTTGTGCTATAGCTTGCATAAAATCATATAATAAATTTTATTTTTTCTTCTTTCATTTATTCTCTGCTTTCAAGTTTCCAGTTTCTAGTACACCATCTTAGCAAATGAAAAATTAAAAAGTTTCTATTACATCAACAAAATCAAGAGATTTTTTTCCTAAAAAAAAAAAACCTTTCCGAGAATGGAAAATCTGAAGGAAAACGAAATTGAAAAAAGGAGAAAAAAAGCAAAAAAAAAAAAAAAAAAAGATTGAATGATTATCTGTCCTTGTTTTGCTCTCCGGTAGCCTTAAAACATCAGCTTCACGAACAACCCCCCCCCCCCCCCCCCCCCCCCCCCACTGCCGTCGACTCACTACCTTCACCGTTTAGGTTCAGCCCCGCGATGGCGACCTTTGAATGGCGAGATCTGTGGCGGCAGCGACGAAGCTCGTCGATAACCTGTCTGTCATCGGAGCCGTGGTTCGAAGATAAAGGTGGTCGGCAATAACAGGCATTGAACGATTGCTGGCGGGGGAAGGTTTTATGCTTTTGGGCCGGTAACAATGGAGATGAGACTTGAGAGATGTAGAGAGAATAAGAAGAAAAAAGATTTTACAACAATCCTCTATAAAAAGCTCAATAAATCTTCTAAAGTTTCTTCTTTGTTGTTAATTTGCTGAAAAAAGTTACAGAGTTGTAACGGGGGATTTGGATTTTGAGGAACATTTGTGGGAAAAAAAAAAAAAAAAAAAAAAAGAAAGATAAAAAAAACTTAAATCTGAAATTGAAAAAAAAAAAATAGAAAAGATTGTGCGTATGTTATATTATATTAACATATATGCACCTTATTTTATTACCACTCATTTTATATTTATATATTTTTTATCATTGAATTGAATTCTATTGATAATTACTTTAAATAAGTCTTACCGCAGACTCTTCTTATTATAAATGTGAAAATTGTGAAAATGGCTAAAAATATACTTTTTGTTACCTAGTTGCATAATTACTCAAATATACTCTTTAGCAGATACTACAAGTAGAAAAGTGCAAAACACATGTTTGTAGTTTTCCTTGTGTTCGTTTTTTTTTTTTTAATTAAGAAAAAGAACCAGAGAGCATTTGATTGGCGAGCCAAGAAAAGGTTAAAATCCCAAAGGTTGGAGCACTAGTTGATGTCAATAAAAGACAAAACTTTTTAAGGAGAGACGTGAAAGGAGGAGGAGCAATTTAGTCGCGTGTTTTTTGGGGAGTTGGGACAGTCGTAATCCCAAAGTTCCCCACATGTTGCAAGTTGATGACTATAAAACAAGGGCTTGCTATTTGCCACGACTCCTACTTCCTCAGTTCCTCCTTCACGATCCACATGTTTCGTGTTGATATATACACGGTATTCAAATAAAACCAGGTCATTTTAATTTTTTTTTAAATTTTTTTTGTAGGTCCCACGTTTCTTTCTCTCTTATGGTTGCTCTGACGCACCCTTCAACTTCACTGGCTTCTTTTTCTTTTTTTTTTTTTCTTTTTTTTTCAGGCTTTCCTAGTAACTATGATCAGGGACTTGGTGTTCTATGTTTCATTAACCTAAAAAAACATGAGATAAAGAGGAAGAAAAAATGGAGACAGAGGAAAAGATTGACAGTGATTGAAAGACAATGTGTTCTTCAGTAGGGAAAAAAGAAAAGAAAAGAAAAGAAAAGAAAAGAAAGACAATGTAGGGCCCACATTTGCAAGACAATGTGAGCTGGACTCACACGTAGGATCGTGAACTCACAATTCGGGCCAAAAAGCATTTTTCATATATACTAGTGGGGTAAAATTACGATAAAATCTCTTTTATATATCTTATTAATAAAATTTATTTTTAAATTATTAAAATATAATCGAATAATTAAGATTTGGTTTGTATATCATAAATATCATATATCTTATCTTATATTAATATAGATCAATAAAATTAAAAAAAATTAAAAGTTTTTAAAACAAACCTACCCCTTCCCTTATCTAACTCCCGCGACTTCCCCGTCGATGTCGGTGATGGACTCCCAGATCAGATCTGCCCCTTCCCCCAACGCCGATAAGCCCAAACACCCCCCACCCCCGACGCCAACCAGAACCCCTCCCCATTCGGCACTCGAGCCCCCCCCCCCCCCCCGACTTCGACCAGACCCCCTTCCCCCCGACACTCGAGCCCCCCAACCCTTGACGCCTACCAAACCCCCACCCCGTGCTCGGGCCCCCTTCCCCCCACCCCCGATGCAAACTAGACCCCCCCCGTACTCAAGCCAGACCCCCCCCCCCCCCACCCCGACACCGACCAGACACCGACTAGACCCCCTCACCCATGCACTCGAGCCCCTTCTTCCCCCTACCCTCGACGCTACCAGAAACCCCCCCTACAGGTTCTCGAAGCCCCTCATCCCGATTCTGGTGATGAAAATTTTTAAATTTTTTTAAATTTCTTAATCAAATACTACTGTAAGGTAAGGTGTATGATAATTACCGTATACAATGAACATCTCAGCCGCTTGATTATATTTGAATGGTATAAAAATAAACTATATTAATAGGATATATAAAAAGAACTTTATCATAATTTTACCTAAATCAGTGCCCAAAAAAAGAAAAGAAAAGAACAGTTGAGGAATAATATATTTCTTGTGGTTGTTTGTGGCTGTTTGTGTACAAGCTGTACTACAGCTGCCAACCTCACAAAAAAGCCCCCTTTAAGTTTTTATTTAGAAAAAGGCCAACTCATCCTTAGTGTATATATACACAAAAGAATATATATTTAATTTGAAATTTGCAATAATGACGTTGGAAAAGATAAAAACATTAGGACATGTTTAGTGCACAAAATTAAAGAGGATAGGACTAGACTAGAGTTCAATACCGCATATGGTGAGAAATTTTAAAAGAATGTACTAAATTAGAGTTTATCATGGCCCATAACTTAATCTCCTTAGTAGGGGATTTAATTATTTCCTGCAAGAGGAGCGGATTAGAAATGCTCTGTGATGCCCATAATTCTCACATACTTGTTGACCAATGCATTACATGCTTTCATGATATTATGCATATGAATCATATGTTTGAGTGATTATTGAAATGCATTTGTCATGTTCATAATATATATTATATCTTAAAAGTGCATAAGTGTTGAATCATATAAATGCATTGATGAATGATATGGTTCCTAGAAGGTGGATCTGGTAAGTGGACCAATAAAAAAGGATTTTATGATAGTGATGTTTATGAAATTTAATAGATTAAATAAGTTATGGAGTTCAAATATGGTGAAGGATTCAAAAATAGGGTTTTAGGTATATGAGATCTTTGGTAAGAGGGTATACACCACATTTGGTAAGCAATTTGGTTGGTTAAAACCTAATTTATATTTGAGAATTGATGTGAGTATTCAATACCCCATTAAGGAGGCAAATAAGCTGAAAAAATAGGACATTATTCTAGTTTAGGTCAAATTACTTCATGGTGAAGTAATTGAGGTGTGTGCTTGGCACTTTAAAGGTCTAACAAGCAATTAGGTGGTTCATTTTCTGCTCAAACTCTCCAAGTCCGACTTCATCTGCCTCTAAACACCATATTAAGTTAGGGTTTTGAGAAATTAAGAGCTTTCTTAAGTGGTTTGACCAATTTTTGGTGGAGAATTTCAAGGAAAAACCTAGTTTGTACCAAGGTAAGGGCAGTTTCGGTTTCTGTTTTCTTGGACATTGGTTCAGATCGTTTCTTATGGAATTAAACTTTAATTTTTGAATGGTATGTCACCGCATAAGTTAGGTTGAAGCCTATAAAACAGTGAGAGCAAATTCAATTCGGAGGTTAGGGTTTTACTCACATTTTGGGAACCTGTCTAGTTTCAGGTCAATTTTCACTGTGATTCAGATTTTGATTTAATTCTGTATGCTAGAGAACTTTGTTGGAGTTGAAAATTTGAGTGTTGTTCCCTCTATGTGTTGGCTAAATTCTCTTAAAACCGTTTTGAGTAATTATTTGTGGATTGAGAGATATGACCCTGGAAATAAGGCTAGTACTAGGCAGTGAAAAATGGAGATTTGTGGTTTTGTAATAGTCTTGTAATTTATGGATATTTTTGGAGAAATTATATTGTTTGCAGGTGTTGTATGAGATATTTAAGCTTTGGGGAGGCTTAAATGCAGGGGAAACTATAGCAAAATTTTTTAGAATAACTAGGCTTTAAATTTAAAGTCCATTGTAGGGAAATGAGCTCATTGGTACTTTTATTATTAATAATTGTTAAAATGACAATAATATGGTTAAACTACTCCATATTTTAGAGGCGTTGAAAGTTGGATCCCCTGAGAGGAAGCTCGAGAATCTTTTAGACGATACCAAATCATGAGGTAAGTAGAATTGCACCTGTGTCACCATAAAAGTCTTGCATATATATTATGTATTTGAAAGTGAGATTTGGGCATACCGTCTACACATCATGATGGCATAAGTATTCATGCACCATATGATGAAAGATGTATATCAAAGGCATTTTATGTAATAAATGAGTTTGAACATAGCTTAAATAATCTACTGGTGACTTGTGATGGCTTTATTGTTAAGAATTGATGAATTGTGTCTCGATGGAGACTTCTGAACCTTTATGTTGTTGGGATCTATATGTGCCCTAAGAATAGAAAATCAATTATAGGGATTTTCTATAAATATGACATTTAGATATTAATAAAAAGAGGTTATATTCATGTTTAATAAGTTGTATCCTATTAACTTTCATTTGTTGATTGTATGATTATTTTGAGCAAACATAAAATACTCCTAGGCTGTTGGTAATATATCGGATTACCATATGTATACGGGGTATATATAGAAGACGTGATAATTTGATAACAGTCTAAATAAATGATCCGGAATTAATGGAATAAGATTTGGGGATCTTATTCATGATAAGATTATAAAGGTTGTCTACTTCCCTGGAGGGATGGTTTGTCTTGACCATCGGATAGGTTCTGAGTAGAAATTTTAATGTATACCAGTATTGAGGTATGAAATTGGACTAGACTTACAGTGTTAATTGATTCAGTTTAATAATTTCATTTATAAGAATCAATGACACTTTGATTATCATGCTGCATTAATCTTAATCCTGAAATGAATACTTAAGTTCGCATCCATGACTTATGTACTTTGATCCACTATAAGTGAGACATTGATAATTAATAGTCAATATACTTGTGTTTTAGATGTATGACTTATGGATGGAGAAATCAAGATTCATAGATACGAAATCCATAACTATCTTAACGATAGTACATGTTATCTACTTAAAGGCATTATTCGGGAATTGAAAGATAATATAACAAGATCTTGGTCATTGGTTTTCTTTATGTTCTCTGATGGTTTGCCGATTGTATGGCTTTACAATTAGTGGTTCTTTCAATGGAGAATAATGGAACTTTAAGTTAAAATGATTGAAAAGGTAAAACAGAAAAAGTCCTTAATTCAATTGTAGATAACATATGGGGATTAAGCAAACGATGAATAAATCATGGAAGAAGCACTACGTTATAAAGCTTTCATAATACGGTATGTAAACGGGAGTTCAGCTTCAGACTTTTAGTGGAATAGTCCTGAAGTTGATAATTGATAAATAATTAATCCGGGATTAATTTTTCACAATTATAAAAGTCTCTTTACATATTTCCATCAGGTCCCTCTACTAGCTCATATAGTTCCACGAAGCGTATCGGGATTTGTTCATAATGAGATCGGTAAATTAAATGGGAATTTAATAATGTCTATTAAGACATGGTACTCTCTAACATGCAATCCCGAAAGGATTGGACATGTGAAATTAATGTAGACAAATAATGTGATTTGTCAACATATGATTGGTTGCAAATAAAATAATTATTTATTAATTATTTTGGTTAATTGAATTTTGGAAATAAGATTATGTTTAAATTATTTAGCTTTAGTGGATGGAGGGAAGAAAATTTTGTTTCAAAATTATTTAAATATATTACAAACATTAAATTATTAATTGATTTAAATAATAGAGTTTATTTGATAGATTTTCTTTTCATTAAAAATGGTGTACGTTTTTTGGTGGAAAGGAAATCTTAAATATTCAATTTATTTAAATTAATTAAATATAGATAATATTTGTGAAAAATATTTATTTAAATTCAAATAAGAAAATCTTATTTAAATTCAAAGGTTTAAAAAGGGTTTGAATCTAAATAGGATTAGGACTTTTTGATTGGTCTAGATTTTTGATTTAAATTTGAACCACTAATCAATCTACACATAAGGTGGAGTACGAATTTTTTGAGCATTCTCCAAGCAAAAAGCCGTCCATAAGGTTTAAAGAACCTAGCCCGAAATTCGAATGATCCTTTGGTTTAAAAGATTATCCAGAAAAATAATTATTAATTATTTTTCAAATAGGAGATATTTTTGAAAAATGATTGGAGTATTATATAAAGGCTAGGGGTTCTCGAAAAAAGCTAACCATCATCATACATTCAAAGAAAGGGGACAGTTTTTTGGGAGAGAGAAAAACAAAAACTAGGTTTTTCGGGCTTGAGAAAATTTGTCCCTCTTGGGTGTGAGAAAAAGAGAGAAATTTTCATTGAATCAAAACTGGGAGAAAGGTTAAGCCAAGTGATATTTTTCATAGAAAGTTAACCGGTTCTTGTTTTGTAGTTTTGAAGAACGAATCTGGATCGAATTCTCAATGAGGTACATCGGGATTGAAAAAGTGGGATCTAGACTTCGGAAGAATTACCGGTCGCTTGAATTCATAGCAGGTGTGTCCACACACACTCTGAAACGTGGGAACTCGAGAATAGTAGAGAAGACACGTTAGTCGACGCTCTAGCAATTTCGGAATCCGAGAAACAAGATACGTTTGATCATGTATTTAATTTATTGTTATATACATCATGAGCTTCTTTTCTGAATCGGCATAAAATTTTAAAACTTCCGATGCACCGTAACTCTGATATCAAATCCGTTTTTCCAACATATGTCTCGATGGAGACTTGTGATGTGAGAAGCTTCCTTGATAGTCACGAGGAAGAAAAGTGTTTTAAATGTGATATGCTTCACACGATAGTACCTTGTTACATTATATTTATGGTCACGAGGTCGATGTACCTCCTGTCTCAATGGAGACTTATAGTGTGGAAAGCTTCGATGATGATCACAAGGAAGAATGAATGTTTAAAATAACTTTACCCCACATTACGGTATTGCGTATCATGTTTGTTTTGTGGCCACAATGTCCGATGATTAAGGTATCTGGGATACCACCCCGTTTAAGAAACCCTAATACACGTAAAAGATAAGAAATAGTATAAGAAGTGAAATAGAATAAGTTAAGTGAAGAAGTAAAGTCATGAGCTCATGCATTTTTATATTGTTTATGTTAGGCATTGATTCTACTTACAGGGCTTTAGCTCACTCATTTATGGTGATGCAAACGAGGGCATTTCCCAGCTCTAGCTAAGGACTAGATGTTTGGTTGGTGTACTCCCGATGCTCGTGGACTTGTGTGTATAGACTAGCTGACCTGTTATTTTGAGTTTTAATTGCCCTCATGGCTGTGTTTTTATACTCGGCTGTGCCTATTTTGAGTTGTGTGTTATGTTATATATACTTGGCCAGTCATATAGATTGAGTGTAATATACTTATTTTAATATATATGAAGTAGTATCCAAAAGTTCAAATTTGTCCTCATTTTCATACTTTATCTATTTAACTACTTGAGAATAATATAAGTAGAAGTTAAGGAATAACACTACCTAATATGGTTATTTGGGTGATATAAAGTTGTATTAGGTAAGTGTTACATGCTCATCTATGCATTGATGTTAAATATAAGATAGTACTAATTAAAATTCTATCTTATTTTTGCCTATATATTCAATCAAATCTGCTATTATTATTCTACCTAATGTAATGTATACAAATGAACTCTCTAGGAATTAGTTTTTTCTAAATATTTTCATTCATTTTCAACATCATTTGTTACATTGAATATTATATAACACCCCCTAATTTTTAGATAACATGGTGAATGACAGCCCTACATATATTTTCTAAGATGGGTTGGTCTTTCTTTTTCATAAGAATTAAAATAAAAAAACTCAAATTTCTTGGTGTTGTACCTTTTTAGCATTATTGTTATAATTAAATACATGTCTTATCAAACCATTTATTTTTTATATGCTCGTGAAGGATGATCTTTTGTGGGGACTTTAGACCAATCATATTTGTGTATTCTTACTTACTCTTTTGGCTTAAAAAAAAAAAAAAAAACACACACACACACACACACACACACCAACAACTTATAGTAAAAAACAGAAGCAGGTTTATTTTCCAATATGAAACAGAAACATTGTTGTGTCTATGATGATTTGTACGCAACAAATTATACCATATGAAAAATGTAATTGAATATTAAGCGTACTCATCTTTGCTTGTCTATTTTGTGTGATAAGATTTACATGTATTATAAGATTTTACACGTATTAATTTGCTCAAAATCGTTGTAAAACATGCACTAAGCTAAAAGGTTTCAGTTTGGGCTTGGCTAATTGTTGGGGGTATTATATTTATGATAAATTATCTTAAAATATTCAAAAAAAAAAATCGTAAATAAACAATTTATCATAAATATGTTATTTATCTTAAACATTTTTAAAATATACTATTTACGCTGTAGATGTTTTAAAAAAAAAAAAAACTATTTGCTGCAATTTCTTTTGTTAAGGCTATTAAAAAATTTCTAAAATTGTACTGTATGGTATTATTTTTCAAATGTTTAGAAATAAACAGTGGGTTTTAAAATATTTAAAGTAAACAATATATTTATAAAATAAATTTTTGCATTAATTGTCAAAATTTTTTTTGTTGATATTGTGAACAAAAAAATTCCTATTTTATATTGACATTTTCAAAATGTGAGAATTTATACGAAAATTATCAGTGAAAATCTCCATTTTCAATTCTTGGATATTTCCTCCATTAAGACAATATATATATATATATATATATATAATTTCAATTTTGTGTGCTTGGTAGGTGACACATATACGTGTATATCGATTGAAAATTTTCTTCACAAATGATTCATTTGACATGCATGAGATTGATAATTAAAAAGTTGATGTTTCAAGATCATAGCCTATGTTTGGTAGAGTGAAAAGGAAGAGGAATTTTGAAGGGAAAAGGTAAATCTCTAAATGTTGGGTAAAGAGAAAATTGGAAAGAAAGAAAGTTATAAATCTATGTGGCCAAACAAAATTAATCCATCCAACTTTATGAAGAAAAACGAAGGAAAAAATTAAACAAAGCAAATGGCGTGTAAAATTATTATTATGATCCTAACTACTATTCATCTTCTTATTTATGTAAAGATTAAATCGCAAAATAAATTATAATTGCCTTTTTTTTTTTTTCCTTTCTAGTAGGTATTTCACTCTTCATTCTATTCAATTTTTCTCATAACTAATTAGAAGTTAGGGAGAAT
The DNA here is from genome assembly GCA_008635985.1 of Ficus erecta. Lineage (NCBI taxonomy): Eukaryota > Viridiplantae > Streptophyta > Magnoliopsida > Rosales > Moraceae > Ficus > Ficus erecta. The sequence goes on along the minus strand of BKCH01000924.1, from coordinate 123,396 downwards.
TTTATTCCATTTTAAATTAAATGGGGGTAAAATGAGAGAACACAAATTCTTAGGGGTTAAATTAGATATTAACAATAATTAATGCTCTTAACGATGAATGGGAAAGTCGAATTTCTGAGTAGACCCAGCGAGTTCAACCTTCCGACTTCCGAGTTCCGAGTCAAGTAGAGCACTTCAGTTTTCACTGACTCCGAAGCAAAAAAAACCAAATCAAACTTCACACAGACTTGGAACGCAACAGAACCCAGAACGAGAGCTCAGATTCTGAACCCAAAAGCTTGAAAATGGAAGATGGAAACCAAACGGCTCATCAAAACGCCTCTTTCAATCCGATCAGACCAATCCGATGCATCGTCAAGCTCGGTTTGTCTCTATATCTCTGCACAATTCCATCAACGGAAAATAATAATAATAATAATAAAGTTTGGTTTTTTCTGTTTTTGCAACTAGTAGTTCTATATCGACCATTCAAAGTCGTTGATTTTCGGAGAAACCCATGAATCTGGTTGGTAAAAGTAAGGTTTTGGTAGTCCATTTGACATTCTATATTAATGGGCAGCTTGTTAATTTTCAATCCCATGTCTTGTCATTGCCTTTTTTGATAAGTAACTGATTGGTGTCACTGTAAAGTTAGGTATTTGTCAAAATGACAATCTCAAAAGTTGAAATTAACAAAATAATCTTCTCTCATTTTAACATAGGTACAAGTAACGATCACGATCGATCGTTCCTGATTGTTCAAGGTCATTTTGCTAATAAAATTTTTTTGATAACTTTTAAGAGAGTGGTTAAATCATTTTACAAATTGCCTCGATGTCATAGATTACTGCAAAGTGATGTTATACATATATTAATTTTTAGTCTTTATTGGGTGTAGGTGGAGCAGCAATTACTTGCAAGAATGACCTGGAGACAATTAATGAAGAAAATCTTAAGGGGGTCTCTTCACATCTGAGGCAATCGATGCTTACGCCGTCGGCGGAAGCTAAGATTCTGGGGATGGATTGGAGCAAACGAACCGGAGAATCTGAAATTTCATGCCGCATTGATGATTTTAGAGATCACCCAAGTCTCGGCTCCGTCCGATTCATTGTTGTTCATGGTGCAGGTTAGTTCTGTGGTTAACTACTGGTTTTATCTCTGCTCTTTACACTGCAGATTAAAGATTAAATTGTCAAACTCTTGGAGATTTGTTTATGGAGACAGCACTAGAATGCACGCTGTTCTTGATAGAATTTACCAATTAAGTAATCTTCTTGTGAATGAAAGCAATAATCAAGTTTGTTTTCTGTAATGTCGACCTCAGGTTCTTTTGGGCACTTCCAAGCTAGTGAATCTGGGGTTCATAAAGGGGGACTGGACCAACCTATTGTCAAGGCCGGTTTTGTTGCCACACGCATTTCTGTAAGATACCATTGACTCCTTGTTGCTGGTGTTACTTTTGAAGTTCTGTAAGGTTTAGCTATTAAAACGAATTACTGCTTGATTTAATATCTTCGCTTAGGATTTGTTACTCATCAAAAAAAAAAAACTTTGCTCCTTCCCGACAATGATGTTGTTGACCTGTTTTCTCGATTACAGGTTACAAAGCTCAATCTTGAAATTGTTAGAGCACTAGCTAGAGGTATCAATCGAGTTTATAGGATATAAATAACAAGTGTTTCCTTATCTGTTGTCTCTATATTATTGTCAGTATGATCTCTCTCTCTCTGCATGTTTTCATTATTTGTATGATGCTTTTAATGTTGAATCAAACTGCTATTCTATTGTTGGTTTCACACCTCCTTTCATATATCTAATTGGGCTCTCCTTCTTTGATCCACGTTTTCTGAGATAAATATTTCAGAATCCTTAATGAACTACTTGCAATTTACTTTCAGAGGGTATTCCTTCTGTTGGATTGTCTCCATTTTCATGTGGATGGTTGACGTGTAAAAGAAATGTCAGTAACTTCGTTTCACCAGCTGTTCTGATTCTGAAATTCTTTTTTTCTAATTTCTTCCTAAAAAGAAATGACCTTCAAGGTGGAGTTACAGTTTTTAAGTTTGATTTCTTGTGTTTGGGCAGATATATTCAGCTGATTTGTCTGCTGTGACTAGGGCTATTGACTCTGGTTTCGTACCTGTAAGTTTCTAGGCCTAGTACGAACCTGATACTTGTTTGTTGCAATATCAGTTTGCTTCTTTCCATTTATCATACTTCTTCCGAAAAATTAAGTAATAAACAATCTTTACTGTTCAAAAATCAAAAAATCTTATAATTATTACTTGAAAATAAATCAGTCTCTTAATGGCTTAATGAATTAGTGGAGCTAGTGTTCTTCAAAAATGCTAGATACGTGCGTTAAATCTTAGTTCTAAAAGTAGGGGCTCGTTTTGTGGTCGAATCCATCTGGGAAAAAAGAGGGGCAAAAGAAAGGGAGATTGCTTAATCTTACTTTGGTCTTTGGTCAAAAGTATCTTATTTTCGAGGACAAGAACGGAAGAAAACAAACATCAATTTAGTATGTAGGTTTTTCACTGGTTCCGAGTAATTTTTGTCTTAATGTTTTCTCTTATTTTTTCTAAGTCTTTTTTCATTTTTCATTTTTATTTCTTAAAGTACCAACATTGTGATTATCATATACTTCTCAGGTTATGCATGGAGATGCTGTACTTGATGAATCCCTGGTTTGGCCGCTTTGTTAAAACTAATCGCCTCCGTTTTGTTATTTACTTGAACGGCTGTCTTGCTGATTGCGATTTCTAATCAGGGATGCACTATTTTGAGTGGAGATGTTATCATACGTCACCTTGCAGAACATTTCATGCCCGAATATGTTGTTTTTCTGGTATCAACTCTTCCAGTTAATTGGTTTTCATTCACAGTGTTTGAGTTTACAGATGAGTCACTCCTTTGTTGTTATTCAAGTGTTATGTTGAGTCCTTTTCGTTTTTCATTTATTTTGGATTGAAGACGGACGTTTTGGGAGTATACGACCGACCACCATCAGAAAGCAATGCAGTACTCTTGAGAGAAATTGGTAATGACTCCATCAAAACCAAACCAATGATTTTTTTTTTTTTTTTTTTTTTTTTGGGTTTTTCTTGTGGTTGTATAAATTTTGTCAAGAAAATGTTGTGTTTTTAAATTGAACAGCTGTGCGTGAAGATGGGAGCTGGTCAGTTGTGAAGCCAACACTTGAGAACGTGCAAGGTTAGCAGAAGCCGATGTTTAGACTCTGATATCGGATACGTAGATACGGCATAATCGGGCATGTGAAAAGAGTTTTTAAGTCTTCTCGAGATATTCCTTTAACCGAATTGAAATATCCAAGTTGCTATTTTGTAGTTGATATAACTGTGGCAGCACATGATACAACTGGTGGGATGAAGACCAAGATTCTGGAAGCTGCCGTGATAGCAAAACTCGGAATTGATGTCTACATCGTCAAGGTAACTTGCAGAATAAGTTTTCTTCTTTTGCACAACTTAAATCTTGAGTCTTCAGGGTGCTAAAATATTTTAGCTGGGAACAGGCAGGAACAAGCCACTCATTGAGGGCCCTGAGTGGCGAATTGAGAAGCAACATTCCTGATGATTGGCTTGGGACCGTAATCCGATTTTCAAAATGAAAATTTCAAAATGAAAATTGATCGGCCACGGAATGTGTCACCCACATGGACCGTCAACGTGTTGGAGTTATGTTTGGCATTTCTTGGCAATGACTTGTGAAAATTCATTCAAGAAAAGTACTGATACAAGACTTGGCTGTCCAAATGAAAGAACTGACGTTTAATCTTGGATGGGGAAACTTTGGCATTTTTGGATACTTTTGCCGAAAGCAGGCAGCGACGTATGGACACCATCGAGAGTATGGAGGCAAATCATGAACAAAGCCGAGCTTTTTTGTAAAACGATTAACCGTTGAATTTTCGTTTTATTTTATCTTAAGGTTTATCCTTGATTGAATAACCACTTTCTATGTGCATCAGTACTAATAAAGTACAATTACGCATTGATATTAGTAAGAAATGGGAAAAAAAAAAAAAAAGGAAAAGAAATTAAAATTGCAATCCTGAAACAACTGAAGGTGCTCTACAGTCTTGCTGCAGGTTGATATAACATGATCACACCCTCAAAGAGGGCAATGATTAGGGAAGTAATGAAACAAAAACAAAACAAAAAAACTATTTGAATATGATAATGGCAAAGGTCACATAAAAGACCAAACGCCACTTCCCACGATCGGGAACAATTTCCATGATAAAACCCCAATAAGCAACTGTTTAATAACACATTTTAGTCTTATAAACATTTCAACACATAATAAGCAATCACTTGGGGCCAATGTCCTTGAGGGCACAGATCTGCTCCTCCCCCATTGCAGACATGACAGACACCACAAGATCCTTTCCGTCACCGAATCCATCCTTGATCTGCACAATCCCACAACACACAGATCATTCACCTTACAAAACACAACCTAGATGTTTCTGAACACTAACGAGTAACCCTTTTTCTTCACCAAAACATTATTGGTAAACGAAATCGAACGGTCTCAACTCAACTACTCAAGTTCTTGTAATGTTATGCATACGGATTAACGAAAATGGAGAAATCGTTTTTTAAGGTTAACGAACCTGCGAGAGCAAATTTTCATCGGTTGGAAGCCTCAGGTCATCCTTAGTATTTCCATTATCAGTCAGCAAACTCACCTAAAAAGAATTTGAAAGAGCAAACAATAAGGTTAGGCCAGAAGACACAGAAAATAGAGTTGAAGCAAAAAAAGAGGGAAATTGAAATAATACTAAATAAAAATAAAAACCAAGAAAAGGGCACGTAAGCCATACAAATCCATCCTCAGAAATATCAATAAGCTGGTAGTCAGTACGATTGACATGGGGAACCTGTAAAACAAGGACACAGTCATATTAATCTACTACACACAAAAAAAATAAAAATAAAAATAAAAATTTCTAGTTAAGTAGAAGAAAAGCTATCATACGTCACAGTTGTGGGAAGAGGGAACAATATCTTCAAGCTTCTTGGCAGTGAAGATATCAATACCAACAAAGTGACATTTAGCATGGCCGTGCTTTCCAGTTTTGGAAGTGGAAACCTCCACAACCTGTCCAATTATCCAAGATATTATCGTTTCAGACCCACAAAAAAAAAAAAAAAAAAAAAAAAAGAACAACGCTTCCAAGTAATATAAAATAAGAAACAGCACAACTGCATGCACCAAGAAGCTAAGAGATTTCAGATCTAATAAGTTTCCTCAATCTCTCTCTCTCTCTCCTTTTTTTTTTTTTTTTTCACTACGGGCAACACCATTAACACAAGCTCGCGAAGGTTTAAAGAAACTCGAAAAACAGAAAAAGTTCAATCCGTTTCAACATAACAAAGAGGACGAAGATCTAAAAGCCAAACACCAGAGCGAACTTTCCAGATCCGAAACGAAATGGAGAATCGAGGGGAGAGAGAGAGAGAGAGAGAGAGAGAAAGCAAACCTTGCAAGGCCTGCCTTTGATGACAATGTAACCGTTCTTGCGGATGGTACCGGCCTGCTGAGGGTACGTCTTGGAGGCTCCGGCGTCGGCCTTCGACTCGAAGTGGTGCTCCTCGTCCGACATGGTTGCGAGTAGAGCAAGGAGAAGCCCTAGAATGGAGTCAAGAAGAATGGATTGAAGAAGAAGCTACAGAGAAAATTAGGGGGAGAGGTTTACATGCATTTGCGTGTATATATATATATACATGGGCATATGTGAAATTGGGGGAGAAATGGGGTGGAAGTGGGGACTCGAGAGGGAGCCAATGGCTGCAGGAATATTTAAAATAAATAAATAAATAACAAAATTGGCTTGTGCATAAAGGAGTTGTTTTCTACCGTTGGATCATGATGTGGGGTCGGGTATCAAGGGATATGATTGAATTATCTTGAAGTAGCGTTTAAGTGACGCGGGTGATAGGGGAATCCGTACGTGGGCTGCTGTGCTGTCAGCATGTCTAAAAGTGGGCACTCAGATAATATGCTTTACATATTCCTAAATACATTGAAAAAAAAGAAAAAAAACAAAAGGAACATTTTTGTGGGGTCCATTAAGATAACTCCTCAAACGTAAAGAGTATGGTGATCCGGAGATCTGATATGATATACATAAAAGTAAGACATATTTGTGTATAATACCCCTGAACTTTTTCAATTTGATAATTTAGTCTCTAATTTTTATTTTCTTGGCAATCAGCCCCCTGAATTTATAAGTTTTTGCCAATTCAATCCTTTTTGCTCAAATTCGTAAAAATTTGAATGGGTTTTTTTACACATAACTTACACATTATAATCCAAGAAGAGTATTATTGATCATTTTTACTTAACTTGAATACAATTTCCTTTGAAAATTTTAACATTAATTCAATTATACTCAAACTTAAACCTAAACTTTTTAAAAAAAATTTGTATTAAAATTAGACAAAAATGATCAACATTATCCTTTTTGAACTATAATGTGTAAGTATTATGCAAAAAATTATCTTAATTTTAAAAAAATTTTAAGTAAAAAGGACTGAATTATCAAAAATTAAAAATTCAAAGGGTTGATTGTTAGGAAAAAAAGTTTACAGACTAAATTGCTAAATTCAAAAAGTTCAAGGGGTATTCATGCAAATTAGTTTAAAAAAAACTCTTAGAGATTCCACTCCAGAAGGAAGTGAAAAATTCCAATTTCTTTATTTTTTTAAATATTTTTTATTTTATTTTATTTTACTTTTTTGGGTTTCATATGATATTAGCGTAAGGAAAAGCTTAATGAATTAAGTTCAAAAAAAAAAAAAAAAAGCCTAATGAATTATCTATTATGTCCTTATGGACAGATTTTAGTACTACAAGTGAACTTTTAAGACATTCTAGCAAAAATAAAAGTGAACTTTTAAGATAATAATGTCAAATTACCCACAAGGGCAGTTGACAATAACATGTTACAAAAATCAGCACAAAATTATAAAATTGATTGCAATTTCCCAAGACCATTAGCCTCCTAACCGCGTGTTGTTGTTCCTTCAGCTGCTCCCAACTCAATTTGTACCTTAAAAGCCTTTTTGTTCAGGGAATGGTTAGTGCCTGCTTGAACTACCGGAACAAACAGATTCAGTATCGCAATTGCCAACGTCCTGTATGAATATTTGAGGAGGCTCTTCTCTGTTTCAAGAACAAATCGAAACAGACAGAATCACTAACTGTAACTATAGTGCGACATTTTCATATTTTTAAGAAAAATACTTGCTCAACTCGACGGGATTGAGTCGGGTTCTCTCACATTAGGTGAGTCCCATACTTTGGGAGAGAGCCTCGTTCAACTTGACCGGGTTGAATGGAGGCACTCATTTTGAATAGGGGATAAAAAGAAAGCAGAAAATAATAGAGTAACTAACATTTCATTAGCCTCTTGGTATGTGTAGCTTGCTGCAACAGCCAGCAGTTGTCCCTTATGGTTGATTGATAAGGAAGCCACACTATTTGGGTATCTCGGCAACTATAACAAGTAAAAAGTTAAACATGCAATGTTAAGTGGAAGAAAAAACGTTATTAAACATCAAAAATACGGCAGGACAAACCAGAATTCATTCACAAATGTAGAATTACATGACGCTTGGATGCTCACTTCACGATATGTGCTTATGACCAAAATGACAAATTCATTAAGCATGAAGGAGTGAAAATGTTAATCAAGCTAACACATATAGTTTAAAACAAAAATATACGGGACGGGGATTGAAACTGGGTATTTTGATATGGCCATTCGCAGTCACCTACATGTTATCAGCTGTAATCCTTCTAAAGGGAATGATACTAGAACCTCTTTTTTATATGTCCCCACTAAAAATACCCCCCTGTGTTTAGCGAATTGAATAGATAACAAGCATCTTAAAGATACGAAAATCGTGAGCAATTTTCGATGGACGATACCTCAAGTATCCTTTTCTTGCTCTGAGCATTCCATGCACTAACATAACCCTCATTGTCACCAGTAAAAAAGGCACTGTCGATGCTACAGAAAAACATAAATCAATGTTAGTGTCCATAATAAGTGCTGTGCTGGTAAACTTCTTGCAAGAGTGTGTGTACGCTATACGTACAGTGGATTGAATACAATGTCATTCACTGATACTAGATGAAGATTTTTATCAGTTGACTTTGGATGACACCGGAAGATATAACTGCAGTATGATACAGAATACAACATTTCATCAGAGAAGACATAATAAAACAATTAAGGACAATGATAGCACTTATATTTTTCAGAGTCCAACAACTTAAGTAAGGCCTTCCTCTAGCCAAAAGGCAAAGGCGGTCAAAGCTTGTGTTGGCAGTAACCTAAAATTTGACCTGATGTCATCTGAATTGGACGAAAAAGACATCTCCAATGCTACGTGTCCATCGACTGAGCCAACAGCAAATCCTGTAAAGACACAAGTTTTACTTTCACTTATAAAACCTTGCAGATGTAATTAGAAGTTGAATGCAGTTTTAGCATAAAACTGTGTCCTTGAAAATGTAGAAATCCACAGCATAAAATAAGCTCAAAATTTACCATTCTCTACATATATGAAGTGGTCAACTCTATTTAGTTTGGTAAAATGAGTTCATACTTAGATACATTCAATATAAATCGGTAAAAAGAGGTTCACTGAAGCCTCAGTAATGGTTTCATGTCATATAACAACTTAGGACAAATGAGGAACTGAGCTGACACATTTATCCAAGCATCCATATCTGATTTGTTTGATTGAACTTTTCTATTTAAATTATGCAAGTCGTAAATGTAAAGTAATCACGACCATATACCTTTACGATGAGGAATTGAGCTGACACATTTTATCCGAGAATCCATATCTGATTTGTTTGATTGAACTGGTCTACTTAAATTTCGCAAGTCGTACATATATACTGATGTTCCAACTGCTAGAATTATATCAAACCCCGAAACTGACATAGATTCCACCTCTAATCCTACATTCACCAAGCACAAAAGATCCTTCTTCATACGTGTGTCCCAGGATAAAACCTTCTTGTGCAAACCAGTAACAATTACCTGACCTAGAAAAAGGAAAATTGTTTATTTCTATAAATTTGCGATATTTAAGGCATGTAAGTATACAGTCAACATCAAAGAATAAACTAATTCAAACAAGTATGACTTCCAGAATTTTGACACAATTAAACATATACGGAGCTAAAATGACAACAGAAGTAGATGGTGATTTTGCTTACAGGTCTCGTCGGAGTATCCAATGCAAGTTGAAAGATCATCATGATCTCCAATCACTTCACTAGTTCCCAAATGCAAGTCATACCTAAAAGTCACCGCCACAAGGAAAATCAAGGCAATCATGTAATCATTAGAACAAACTGATACAGCAACCTCATCAAATTGAAATAGGCATTGCAAAAGAACAGTCAAGGGTTTTGCTGGATATAATTCCATAAGTTTTTCCCCTCCTTCACTGTTCGCTTCATCTTCTAACTTGTGAGTACCAATAATTTAAACTTTGATACTTACTAAATATGTATAAAGTACTTAAAAGATCCTAAAATAGAATTTTTATCTATATAGCAAAAGGAATTCAACCTTTTTTGCAGCGCAACCAAAAGTCGATGCAAACACCAATTACTGACCACAGAAATGGTGTAGAATAAAATTCTCAAGTAAAGTAACACAAAAGTTATTGTCTTTTTCCACAAGACTAATCACTGACGTTAGATAAACGGGTTGCAGAGCTCAACAGGATTAACTATAAATTCTCTCAATTTCGATACATGGAACTTTGGCATTGAAAACGACCGATATTAAAAATTAAAAAATATATATATAAAAATAAAAAAGAAATAATAATAAAGTCGGCAACTTTGAGTTTGGGAAAAGAAAAAAGGGCAGACCTTGTGATGGAACCATCAGAACCAGAGCTGAAAGCGAGGGATTCGTTCTGGAAACAGCAATCGAGAAGCGGAAATTCCGAAGGAGCTTCTAATCGAAGTTCGGAGCAACCCACGTCATAGAGTCGGAGACACTGAAACGACAGGATTTCACACTTCTCAGAGCCAAGAAACAAGGGGCACCAAAAGTAACATCAAAATTTAGCCGAAGAGAGAAGTGAGGAAAGGAAGGCAGACCGAGTCCCAAGAAGAGATGAGGAGATTATCGGAATGTGGAGCGAATCGAACACGGGAAATGGCGTCACTGATCGGATTCGAAAACTGTAAAGGAGTTCCGTTCATCTCCGTCTCTGTGGATTACCGAGCATCAAGAGAGGAAAGGAAGAGGATTTTGAATTCTTGAAAATGACGAAAAGGGCCCTAATTTGCGTCTCCTCTGTGAAGCTTTGGAGGGAGCGAGGAAGAAGAGGGAAATTTCAGAATTCAGATCAGGTGAAAATTTGAAATTGATGCAAATTTACGACTTTAATATTTTTGTTTAAATAAAAATTGTTCGTGACAAAAGGGCTAAGTGGATCCGTGGCGCAATGGTAGCGCGTCTGACTCCAGATCAGAAGGTTGCGTGTTCGATTCACGTCGGGTTCAATTCCCGTTTTTTCAAATTTTCTAATTTACTTATTTTTAATCAATTTATTTGGGCTCTATTTTTGGACCTTCTTGGGCCAGGGCCCAGAGTCCAGAGATTATTAGTGGTGACTGGTGAGGCGGCACTCACGTGCTGGAGAATTTCCCCTCTTCAAAAGAAACTAGGAGATGAAAGTAATTCTCTCTTTTTTTTTTTTTCTTTTTTTTTTTTTTTTTTAAATGTTTTTGCAGAATTAGTAATTCAAATTTAGTAATTTGTTGAATAGACATAATAACCCAAACTTCCACATTGCATACCGAAATCTCACGTTTCACTTTACATTTTGAACATTTTTCAAAATACCACAATCATATCCTACGTTTTTAATCTCATACAAAAAATAGTAATAATAATAATAAATACTTCTTTTACAAAATTTGCTCAACCTTAATGTGAACAGAAAAAAAAAAAAAAAAAAAAAAAAAAAAAAAAACCCCCCCCACTTTAAAAGGACTCAAAACACCTAGAGTAAAAATAAAAATAATAAAAATAATAAAAAAATAAAAAAGTTCGACCAGTTTGATCTTACATTTCTCTGCTTTTCCGTAACAAAATATCATATAGGAGATACGTCTAAAACCTAGTCAAATGATCACTTAAATCGGATGCAATTCCACAAAGAACATCGAACCAAAATCTACTATCACATAGAATAGATCTAATAGTCTCATTATGCCAAATATGAAATCAAACTGGGAAAGCAAAATTTCAAACCACCATACAGGAATTTTCATTTATGTACAGAATTGTGCGGTTCTCAAGCTTCATAAAGACACAAACAAGAAACAGAAGCTCTCTAATACTAGCCAAACACATATTTCTGGGCCTTAGAAACTATTGGTTCTCTCATCAGGAATGTAGAAATCAAACGTGACATCAACGGAGCCAGAACTTTCTCCGGTATCTTTGTACTCTATATTCATTATTGATCCAGCTTCATCTACTTCTTGATATTCTGGCTTCACCCGTCTCACCGGCACAGTGACGGAGTAAATAGTTCCGAGGTCTAAATCAGTAGAGACACTCAGCTGAACTTTATCCTGCGCTTCAATCTCAACAAAATCCGATAGTGCACGCACAATGTTGCTCACGATCTTCTGTTTAGCTTCATCACTGACTGCACAACGATCAGAAAACAGAATCATCTTCAACCGCTGCTTGGCAATCCTCGCATTGGAGCTCTTCCTAGATTTCTCTGATGGAAATATTATCTTCCAAGCCAAGTTTAGACGCTCAAAGAAGCCCATGTTAATGACATTGAGGAGAAAGCTCTCGGCTTCCTGGCTAATTGACTTCGGGGAGAGTTGAGCATGTTCACCTATCCCGGAAGTTTGCCTGGTATGTCTGCCCAAATCGCGGCTAGCAAGCGCCACATGGGGCCATTTAGGTGTCACATCAGAAATGCTAGACCCTCCGTAAAGGAAGCTAGCGAAGTCCACCTAATACAATTCAGCAAAAAAACTTATATCTTAAGCAGGGAAACACAACTGCATTACCTTTTTAACTCCTACAACAACTTGAAAACTAATCTAATCACTTCACATTTCACTAAATACCTTGGCTGCATTAACATCATAGAACCAATGGAAAACGAAGAACGCGGTTATACACGAAATTTAGGACACTGATTAGAAATTCTAACGCTACCCCGCACCACCATGAACCCGTAACGAAATAATTTAAAAAGATAAATAGCAGGCTCGTTCGACCTTCACTTCTATTGAAAGGGTTTTCAAGGAAACTAAACCTCCAACAGAAACAAAAACGTCAAATTAGTCATCACTCTATGAGATTTGATTGAAAGTTCTTAAAGATCAAGATTACAGTACCTAACAATAAGAAAGCAACATCTCATTAAAACATAACAAGTTCCTAATTAGGATTTAACGCTTAAAAACTCGGGATAAATCCCACGACTCTTACAATTAACTATTCAAATAAACAAAATCTAAAAACTGTAACACACATATCCCCAATATTCAACATACCCAATTATGTAATCCGATTGCAAATGGTACAAAACCCGAACAAGACCACGTTCTCACAATCAAACCGCATCGAAAACAACATATATCGACAATTTCTAGCTGAGAGTACTAGGTACTAGGAAAATGAGACTTGGTAGATTTTGATTTTCACAATCAAAAACCCAAATGTTTTTCATTTCTTTTCTGTCGCTTACTGGGAAAACTAAGCAGGCCCAATAAGCAAAACTGTGAGTGTTACAGCAAAACCCAAATTACAGTAAACCCATGATATAAATAAAGCCAAAAATTAATTTTTTGATAAATAAAGCCAAATAATAATAATAATCTCTGAGGAACAAGAGAATACTGAAAAAAAAAAAAAAAAAAAAAAAGGAAAATGGAAAAATAAATTAGTATATAACCTTTGATGGCGGCGAAAAGCTGCGGAATGAGTTTGTGGTATTAGAAGTAGAACAAAGCGTCGCAGAGACCCTGAGATTTCCCAGAATCGACATTCTTTTCCACGCTCTCTCTCTCTCTCTCTCTCTCTCTCTACTTGTAGTTAGTTCTCTCTCTCTTGAAGTTTGTGAGTTTTGGGTCTTACAGTCCTCCAGCTATTTTCTCGCTCTTTGTCCAGCTTTCAGGCGTTGAACCAGGAACTCCAAGCCCTACACGTCGTCGTTTTGTCTGGTTGCCAACCTTTTTTTATTTATTTATTTTTATTTTAATTGTTACAATTTCACTCTCCAATAAATAGACGACACGTTTTGCCCCATAAATGACACGTCGTTCAAATTTGAAGGCCACAGGATTCCCCTCCCTTCCCCATTCCAAAGCAAAACCTTATGGACTTGTATTTAGACGAACGACATGTTTTAGCAAAGGACGTATATAAAGTTACTTATTTTGAATTTTTAGTTTTGATAAATTATCTTCTAAATTGAGTTAAAGTAATGCTTATTCACCACCATTTTTATCGAGTTAAACACCTTACAGAGGTGTTTTTTCTTTTCACATGATTCACTTAGAATTTGATGCTCCATAGATCCATTTAAGGATTATTATCCCTAGGGGTGGCAATTCGTGTCACGTGTCGGGTTCGTGTCGTGTTAGAACCATGTCGATTTTTTCTTCCCCGACCCGAACGCGACCCGCGATCCGAACACGACACGAAACCGCGACACGAACCCGTCACGGGTTGACATGACACGAACCGAAATTGACCCGCGACACGAAATTAACCCACGACATGAAACTGACTCGCAACACAAAATTGACCCGAAAAAACGGGTCATGTTCGGGTTCTACGGGTCCAACCCGAACACGACCTTTTTATTTATTTTTTTTTTTTTTGCAATGTCGATTTCGGGTCACCCAAAATCGACCCGCCCCTATTTTTCCCAATCCGAACCCGCAAAATTCGTGTCGTTTTCGAGTCGTATCATCATGTCGCGACCCGTATTGCCACCCCTAATTATCCCATCAATATTGTGTAGCGTTATTATATGTGTAATATCATATGTGAAAATTGGACATGTTTTGCATAGAATTGGATAAAATTATTTTTGTTTTATTAATGAATCCCAAAGTTTTCAAACGATGGAATGTAAGACTAAATCAATGATCCTTGTTTATATTAAGCAAAAAATGATAATTATAAACTATTTTAAAATCGATTAAGAATAAAAAAAATTTTGATAAGAATACTTTAATGAACATGACATGATGTATTATACCACTGTTTAAAATTTGTTTTTATCTTTGTATGAACTCACCTGATTGAGTATTTTTCTCTGAATTTTAATAGTTATTCATCAATGTGGAAGACATTTTATAATTTTATTAGATTCATGAGACAATTTAGCCAAATTCAAAAGACAATTTATTAATGCAGGGGAAAAAAAATCCACACAAGGGCCACAAAGACTTCGCTGTAGGCAGTTGTTTGTCGTTTATGCAAACAAACTGACATGTCGTTTTTGACGTTTTTAGGACATCCGGCATGTGTTCTTAGCAAAATTATGCATCGTTTGAATTCTTACTTAGAGTGAGTTAAAATTTTTAGATTGAAGTTAATATTTTAAAAATTAATTATTATTTTTATTATTTTTTTTAAAAAAAGATAAAAATTTAGTAAAAAAATATAATTTAATGAAAGTTAAATTATATGTTAAAGGAAGTCTATATAAGCATAATTAATCAACAATAAATCCTTCTATTAAAACAAAAAAAAAAAAAAAAAACTTCTAAAAAAACCAAATGATTAGAGCAAATAACTAATCCGATTAAATTTCTCCAAAAAAAAAAAAAAAAAAAAAAACTAATCCCATTAAAAAATATATATATACAATAACCATGAGCCGTGAGGGCCTGGATTCCCCTTCCCTTGTGTGCGAGGTACCTGTAATTGACGGCATTGAACAGCAGATTCCGAATGTAAAACCAACAAAAACAAGTAAACAACCAACCAGAGAGAAAAAGCTTTCTTTCTCTCTCAGTGAATGGGCAGGTGGAGAGGAGGAGTTTCTCATCTCTTCCACCACATAACCTCTTCTTCCAAATCTCTCCTCAACCCAAACCCACCAAACCCCTTCTTTTTCTCCTCCTCCTCTTCTTCTTCTT
The DNA here is from genome assembly GCA_008635985.1 of Ficus erecta. Taxonomy (NCBI): domain Eukaryota; kingdom Viridiplantae; phylum Streptophyta; class Magnoliopsida; order Rosales; family Moraceae; genus Ficus; species Ficus erecta. The sequence continues at coordinate 108,210 of BKCH01000924.1, read as the reverse complement.
CTTCAAGACCCAAGTCCCATTTCTTCAGTTTCAGAACATTCTCCGCTCTCCCCTCTCGCCTCTCTTTCGACACCACCGAGTTTGATTCTGGGTCTCCTTTCTTCGATCATAACTATGGTGGTTTCGGACCAAAGGAAGACGACGACACTGGCAAAATCCCCGTCAAAGCGTACTTTCTTTCCACCAGGTTCGTTTCCTTTATCTGGGTCTCTCTAATGTTGTCAAATTTCTTTTTAAGAACACAAAAGGAATCGGATTAATTGAAGTTTGATTCTTGTTTAGTTTGTGCTTTTATGATTTGGGTTTCTCAGATTCGTGGTTTTGGCAGTATAAATTTGAAAAGCATTCAAGCTGAGAATTTAAGCAACGTAGTCCCTGCTACGTCTCGCTCGTCTAACTATATTGCCCTCAGATTCTGCGACCTTCCTTCAGTTTCTAATGTGAGTTTGTCATCTTTGTATGATCCCAAGTTTGTCATCTTTTTGTCATTTTGTTTGGGTGATTATTTTGCATCATTAATGTTTAATCTAGTTATTTGCGTTCGATTTTCTTCTGACCCAATATTATGATTGATTGAACTCACTTTTTTTTTTTTTTATCATTCATAATAAAAAAGGAATAGTAGATTCTTCAGTTTTTTCTTTTTTGTGGCCTTAAATAGTTAGGCTAGCTGTTAACATTGGTTACATTTTCGATAGATTACCACATCGAGTTCCATGATTTTAGCTGGACATATACATATGTTATCGAACCCGGACTTTGATATGAAATACTTAGAGAAATTGTGTGATATTGTTCATTTGCTAATATAACAGTTTTGATTTAGGGAATTGGAATCAAGGGGAATGTGAACTGCTGCCGTTATGTGCTTGTATACCAATATGGATCTGCTGTTCTGTTTAATATCAACGACCATGAAGTTGAAAGTTACCTGGAGATGGTTAGGAGACATGCTTCTGGATTGCTACCAGAGATGAAAAAAGATGGTAAGTTTGCTTCAGAAGATGGAATTTTTTGATAAGTTTTTTTTTTCACTCGAAGTTCTACCTAATTGAATCTCATTGCAGTTTAAATTGCTTTTTCTTATATTTATCGTCTAAGATCATAAGTGGTGAGAATGATTAGTTCTTGGATTTATAAAGTTCCGAATTCATTTACTTTAGGTTGCAAATTATCGATTGCTGGTACCATGGACATAGTAAGTTGTGTCAATCACCATGCTAGAGTGTATTTTCCTTGGCTAATACGGATAGGTTCAGAGTTGACGTGTTACTTATTTTCTCTTATTTGCCTGTGTCCTGAATCAGACTATGCAGTAAAAGAGAAGCCACAGATGGACGACGATATGCAGGGAGGGCCAGACTACATTGTTCTTAAAACATTAGACACTGATGGTGTCCGCATTATTGGAAGCGTTCTTGGACAGAGTATTGCTTTGGATTATTTTGTTTCACAGGTAATAAGGTCTCTATCATTAAAAGCTCTTTTAGGTTGCTTGCTTGCTTTTGAACCTAATACCTACTATTCTGATTCGGGTTTATTGTCTTGAAAACTATCATCAGCACTATAGATTTCTATCATGCTTGTAAATTTTCCATTCAAACGGCAAAAATGTTTTGCCTAAGGAAGCATCATTTCTCCTGTGGCCTTTAATGTAATCATAAGGTCAAGCTAGTGACGTTGTTTAACCTCTCTATTTCAGATTGATGGTATGCTTGAAGAATTTGCAGAAATAAATCGCAGGATGGAGAAAACTGGAACTTTCACCATGGACAAGAAGAAGCTTCTTCAACTTGTTGGAAAGGCAAATTCAAACCTAGCAGATGTAATTCTCAAAGTTGGTCTTTTCGAAAGGTGATGCTCTTGCAAATCTTAAGTTTGTTCTGTAAATAGTTCAACTTTTGCTTATATGCTTCTTCTGCTATAGGAAGTAGCAAAATGTCATTTGCTTATATGCTCATGGTTGTTATATCTTTCGTCCCTCAGATCAGAAATTGCTTGGAGAGATGCAAAATATGCTCAAATATATGAATACCTTCGTGAGGAGTACGAGGTCACACAACGCTTTGGAAACTTGGATTCAAATTAAAGTTGTCGAGGTACTTTTGCCCTAATTAGTTATGAGTTATAACCCTCCTTAATGCACGCGTTTTCGCCTGGTTCCTATTAGATTTCGGAGAGTCCGGTTACTTCTTTGAAAAATAATATATGATGAAAAGCCTTCGAATAAAAGTTTGTACCATGAATCTCTGGAGATAAATGAAACGAACATGGAGATTCTTAAATAGTACTTATAAATGGCATAACAATTCTGTTTCTGCTAACCATTTGTCGTTATAACTTATATCTGTTATCTAATACTTCGATTTCGTTTTTTTTTTTTTTTTTTTTTTTTTTTTTTTGCAGCACAATATTCATTTTCTCCAAGAAGCCCTCCAAAACAGAAAGTCGGATTTCTTGGAGTGGTGTATCATAGGATTGCTGACAATTGAGAATGCCATATCCTTGTATGAGATCGTTCGCGATACAACCACACCTCCTCTGTAATTTAACAAGCAGATGAGAGATTTTCAAGCGGCGGAAAAATAGATTTATTGAAGCTAATATTCATTGAAAACAAATTGTTGTTTAATTCTCTTGCTATAGAAAATTCTCAGCTAAGCTTATTATGATTTTTTTTTGTTGGAAAGTAACAATAAAATTGCATTTTTTTTCCCATTGCAAGACAATAAAAAGGTGAAGAGCCTGACAAAAGGCTTTGTTAAGTGTTACACTATGATTCATTATTCCGCTTCTATTTTCCACTCCAAATCCAACAGCATTAAAAATGGCTAACAAGTTTAGTTGCGACAGAGATCATGTGTGTCTAACTTATAAGGGACCGTTGAATTCGATCAAAATCAACGTAACAACAGGCAACTTTCAATACGTTAATACAGATTTAACGTTTGAAAAACAGAACTCCACAGGTAGTGCATTTACCAAAAAACACAAGGGCCATCAAAGTACTAGCCGTGCCTACTTAATAATAAGCCATTATAACTAAGGTCATCTTCAATTGATGATAACAAGAATGCCTAAACAAAACGCTAATTTTTGACACAGAATTCTTCTACTCTAGCAGCAACTTTTGGAGCTAGATAAGCATCCTTAGGCCTCGACTTCTTGACGCCTGCCCCTGCCGTGAACCAGACTTTATCGGACTTGGAACTTTCCACCGCAACACAAGTTACCTTGACCCAAACTAGGACCTTAGTCTTCATTCCCTCGATTCCGGTAAGCTTTCCCCTCAGCAGAATTGCTTTCACTCGGTTTGCATACCTTATGACCGACGAATCCTTGAAACTGACCTCACAAGCGGAGGGCAGATACACAATGAGCTTGGCCTTCGTCTCGTCAAACTCAAAACAGGTTATGTTCTGGGGAAACAGACCTGGCGGTAAGTTGTACTCTCGGAGGAGATCTGGCAAGGTTTTCGGCGGCATTCCTGCAAGGAAAAAGTGGAGGTGGAAGTGAATTTCTCGTATGATGAATCCAAGCTTTCTCAACCATTGACTTCTTTAGGAGATTGTTTAAATGGGAAAAACAATCACATGGGGGAAAAAAAATGAATCAGGAAATCATAGATTCACACCTTTTAGTTTGTTGAAAATCCATTTTGCCTTCTCCTCCACAGTATTTGAGAAAGTCTGGTAAAAAAAAAAAAAAAAAGGGTCAAAACTAAGGAGGAGCCTCATGAAAGACTTGAAAAAGACACTCATGGGTAAGCATGGTTACTATATTCCCAGATTGACACACTCTTAACACCGACCGGATTACCGATGGGAAGAGGAAAGAGATCTTCTGTGTTCTTTTTAGTCAGTCTCTTCAAATTGTGTTGCAATTTTTTGACAGAAATTCGAATTTTCAGACGCTTAAAGGCTAAAGTTGAAATGTATTAAGCATTCTAACCACGTCCTGATTAAAGTTTCAAGCTTCTCTTTTGCACATAAATCACGTCAATTGGGCTTAAATTCTAACAAATCAAAGAGCCACCTCCACTAAAATGGTTAACAAGATGTACTTCTTATCCGAGAAGATCATGCAAATTCTCATCTTGATGTCACTAAAACGAATTCCTTTTTCTCAATTACTTATCTTTAAAACATAAAAACATAAAATTCCTCATCAGATGCTGAAAAATTTATTCGTTAATTTCCCAGATGAAGAAGTACCGGAGCTCAAATGTCACTTTCATTTTAAGACATTTTAGAACCTTCCCATCACAAGACAACTTTTAAATTAAACATATTACTTGAACCAAGAATCCACAAACCCCTCATCTGTGTGTGTGTGTGTGTGTGTGTTTTTTTTTTTTTTTTTTTTTTTTTTTTAACAAAAACCATCTTACAGTTCCCATTTTCTGACAGGAAAACTCAAAGATCTCACACTCTACTGGTAATTTCAAACCAAAAGAACAATACTTAGAGGAAATCTTGACAAAAAATGAAAAACCCACATTAAATCTAGAGCAAAATATATAAACCAGGACAAAGGAAAAGCAAAGGGAGCAACAAAAATATCAAAAAGGAAGCAAAGAGAAAATACCCAAATGAAATATAGTACACAATTACATAAATATATATATATTCTCATACTCACAGTGAGGTCGTCAGAGATGTTAGAGAACTCCTCTTTGGCTTTCTTTGAAATCCATAAGCTCCCAACTTTTAAGCTACTCACTTTAGTAAGAGCCTTCTCCATTTTCTCTCTCTTCTCTCTTCAATGTGAGTGAGTTTCCCTTTTGTTTGTGAGTTGTGAATTGTAAGTAGAGAGAGAGAGAGAGAGAGGGTTGAGTAATGTAGGAGTACAAAGTGGTTTAAAGGAGTAACGGAAGTCTGGAAACGGCACAAAGAGACAAGCATACTTCTGTAACGTGAAAAGTGGAGCTCATTGGGTCTTTCAAATCAAAATACAATAAAAAAAAAAACGGCCTTGCTGTTCTTGCTTAAGTGCTACCTGGCACCCATTTGCTGTGGAAAACATGCGATCAATATATATAGTAGGGTTTTGAAAAAAAAAAAAAAAAAAAGTTCCTATAGATATGTTGTACCGTTTATTTAAAGTTGTGTTTTCTCGATAGTTTTTTTAAGAGCTTTATAGGGTAAGATGCTCTACTGTTAGTGTTCGTTTTTTTTTTTTTAAGATTTGTTTTACATTTAAGTTTAATTTTAATTAAATTATATTTTTTTATCTTAGTTTATGTTTTTTTTTATATCAACAAAATTTATAATTAATTTTTAAAAAGTTAATCAATTTTAATTTAAAATTTTCATCTCCAACTGATAAACCAAAAGCAAGCAAAAAAAGTAAGAAAATATAAAATTTGATACAATAGTTTAAAACATTCTATTAGTCAGGAATTTTTGGTACATAAATTTTTTAAGAGTCTGTGTTCACATTAAAAACTTATAGCCCATTACACAAAATATTCTAATAATAAAATAATACTATAAAAAAAATTAAACTAACAACTACCGATACTACAAAATAAAAGATATCGTAAAAAATCTCTATACTTTTTATTACATTGCATTAGAAAGTGCATAATATCTTCGCTTGAAGGGATTCCAAAATCCCTTTGTGGGGAAAAATGTATGGTTCTATTCTTTTTTGTCCATTTTTCCTTAAATGAAAAGCAAATTAAACTTCTTCTTTGTCACAATTCACAGACGTTGTAGAGAAACTTGTAGCACTTTACTTGTTTCTGTTTTGTCTTTTAACCCTTGGAATTTTCGGTTGATGAGTGACGATTAGAAGCCTAAGAGAAAAATAAAAATAAAATAAAAGAAAGAGGAAAAAAGCTGGCTATCTTCACTGGAAAGGCACATGGTGGGGTTAAGGTTGCGTAGTTTGTAGGTCAAAAAGATTGAAAACGACACCCCCCTCTTTTTTCATATTTTGTTGCCACAAGGAGGAGCCACCTCTTAAGCCATGTTTAATCCTCTTGCATTAAGTGCCAATTAATTAAATTTATTAACCAACAAAAGGAAAAAGAGCCATTGAATTTTTAGTTTTCTCATTCTCTTTTAATGTGTTGTATCTGGTATTCCGATAATCTCATGTATGGAGCAAATTACTTCATAAGGGTACATTGCAATAACTTAGCAAGTTCTGGGGGTAATTGTCAAGATTAAAAGTTTGTGGGGCATCAGAGCTAAATACCCAAATCAATTAGATCAATTGCAGTGCATTTTTGTTTTAATCTAATCTTCTCAACAGGTATTCAACTTGAACCTCCTTTGTGAGAGGCATGATCCAATCCCCGTAGAGAGCAGCAACCAAGCGCGGCTTGATTTTGTAAACTGGATTTACTGCATCATCCTCTTCGTCAATCTTAACCTCCTGGCCAAATGTTTTAGTCTTCATTTCTACTCTCTTTTTGACGGCTAATTCCACGGTTTCATATGTCAGCAACTCCATCAATTGAGCTCTGTCCTGCAAGAACCACAATCCCAATGTAGGAAAACAGGATTAGAATGCGCCAAAGTTCATTGTCATGCATGAGAAACCCAAAACAATAGATAATATAAGGCATATGGGGAGAACTTTACTTGAGCTCTAATAGCAGCCTCGTATTCAGCAGGTGACTCTCGAAATTTGGCCTCCGCAACAAATTTACCATAGTGGATTCTCTTCGAGAGCGTCTGATAAACATCCAACGAAGTTCATTAATGAGTTAATTGAGGAGAAATAGATGTACATTGATGAGAAGTCGTAGAACAATGAAGACGACGAATTGTTTAATAGTGTCGAAATTTTGCTGCTTAATTTAAACAAGTATTACCAAAACACAAAGCGTAAAGGCCATAACGCAGCAGAGACTATGGAAAGCCATTGAGGAGTTTATGAAGGAATACCACGACCAGATGAATTCAGGAAGAAAGATTCAATACTAAATACAGATAATAGCACCAAAAATGAAGTATGTTGAGGACTGTGATAATGATTACTTCAAATGTCTCTATAGAAACCAGTGAAGAGTTTACTGGAAAATAGCAGAAGAATCTTCGTAAACTTAAGTGAAATACCTGCAAACATACGGTGTCACAAACAGCAGCAGATCCACAGTTACCATCGTCTCCTGCTTTAACTAATCTGGGAAGAAGGTCTCTAAAATACATATTCCAAACTTTGTTGTTTATGTTAATTGAATCAGCACAAGGATGCAGAACCTAGTTAAACAAAAACGCATCAGAGCATAAACAACTTAGCAACAAATCTCCCAATAAACACGGACTGAGGACGGGGGCCAATCATTTTCGATCAAAGTAGTTACAGAATATTTTCTTCCCCTGTATAATGTTTATAACCATTAGCTAAAATTTTATAATAATAGGATATAAATAATGTCTCAATCTCATCATCGCTAAAACTCAAGCTAAAATTCCCACATTGGTTTTATGTAATAAACTCATCTTGATGATTGGTAACGGTTACCATGAGTCCATGACAAACCCAAAAACAGAAAAAATTGAAGACTTTCACAACCTCCAAGATGAACAAATTAGTCATTGACTTAAGGGTTGGCATTTCTGTCCGACAACAATTAAACGTGTGCTGTGCATTGTTGTTTGCGTGATATATGGAAAAAGTTAAATGTATAGGTGTTTATAGACTCTTAAGATGAAAGCTTAACTCATTGCCAAAAAGTGTTCCGAGATCAAACACGAGAACTGAACACAACAGGACTTTGCCCACTGTTCATCTCTATTAACAAAACTTAAAACTCCATCAAGTTCGCATCAATTTAGGATGACGTACATCAACATTTTTTTTGATAACCAAATTCATAACATCTTTATCTTGTTTGAAAAGAGCAATAGATTATTCAATTCACAAAAATAAAAACATAACAAACTAGAAAAATACCAGCGGGTAACGCAAAGGTGGAAGCATTGGCTCAGGTAAGAATGCTGGAAAGAAAGGATGCTCATCGGGACTCTTATACCTCCCCACCTAGTGAAGACAGAGAATCCATTGAAAAAATCGAGTTTCACTTCTCAAATCATGAATTGCTGCCTTTCATAATGTTAGGACTGAGAAGCATGATTGAAGTAAATATCTGAGTCCAATCCCTTACCTGGGCATGGAGTTTTTCAGTTTCCATGACCATGAACTCAACCAACGATCCTCGAAACCCGTCAATGGAGAACGCATCCGAGTCATAGGCGTCGGCATTGTAACAATATTGAGCCCTTTCCAAAAGGCTAAATATAATGCTATCCTCTTGTCGAATCAAAGAATGTCTTATGCTGTCTAGAGTTAAGCTTTCACTCTCATCTACCCTTTTCTTCCCCGAAAATCTACATCAAGAAAAAAGCAAAGCCAGACAAATTAACAATTTGAGAAAACCCACATAAACCATTCTCATCCGTGGTCAGTTTTCACCGCAAAATCTAGCCTTTGTTATTATTTATAAAAATAAAAAAATAAAAAAAAAGGACATCAAAATTTTGTTCTTAAGCTCACTGATCTTTATCAAATAAGCACAGTAAAATTCAATTTGACTCTTTTTCAAACAAAAAAAAAATGGAAGAATAATACACACAGAAGCAAAAGCCTTGTTACCTGATAGGCGGAGAAGAAGAAGAAGAAGAAACAGCAGTTTGAAAAGGGCTAGACTTTTTTGGGGTGACATGTGATCGGAAAAGGTGGTGGGAAGGTTTGAGGGTGATCTGGGAGACGAAAGGAGAAATGGGTCTTGAAGATTTTGGAGTATTCTGGGATAAAGTGAAAGGCGTTGAAGCTTTCAACAGCTTAGCCTCCATTTTTCTGGTGGTGCCGGAGATTTTTTTTTTTTTATTTTTTTTTTTTTGGTTGGGGATTCACTGGAAATTCGTACAGGAGAATTTATTTATTTATTTTATTGTTTTTGGGGAAATGGAGAATTTGCTCTCCGGTGAGAATAAGAACCCCCTTGATCCATTCTTACTTTTACAATTTGCCAATTTTTCTTGTACTAGGAATATATATAGACCCAAAAATAAAAAAAATAAAAACATTGACTTAATCATAGTGCTGGGAATTCGGGCCGCCTAGTCTGAGCCCGATTGGTTATTTCAAAAATTCGAACTGGCCTGGCCTGGTTCAGTTCGAATTTTTGAAATATAAGCCCAGTCCAGTCTGTTGGTTTAGAACGGGCCGAGTCGGGTTAATTTTTTAAATTTTTATTTAATTTTATTTTTTATTTGTAATTTTTGAATAAATTTGTATATTTTTGATAATTTAATAATTTATCTTAATATTTTATCTTAAATAAAAAATAAAAAATTTTATACTTTATTAAAAAAAATAATTATACTATTTCTATTAATTTTTATATTTATATTTATATTATAATTACTTAGTTAGTACTTAATAATTATAATATTAGTTAGTTAACTTAATATTATAATTAAACTTTTAATTTTAATTGTTTAAGATTATAATTATTTATCAGTGTTTGCTTAGTAGTTATTTTTTATTAAATATTACTAAATTGAAAAATAAATTAAGCACATAATATAAATTATAAATTTTATTAAAAAATAAGGATACAAAAAAGAAAATATAAAATTGAAATTTAAAATTTTATTGATGTCATGATTGCCTGATTGAAAACTTTACTAAGTAAACCCCATTGGGATAAAACCTCAGTAAGGAAAAAAGAGTGCAATCTTAATTAATATTTACAATTTTACAATGAAAAAATATCAATCAACATCAGCAACCGGCATGGGGAGCCGCAGGAGCATTGTCAATATCATCGTCATCGATTATGGTCATTTCGTTAAAATGTTGGAGTATCTCTTGATCTTCTACTGTATATTGCATCATTTTATCTGCATGTTCCCAATCTTTTAGGCATGTAAGCACCTCGACCATCTCAGGTGTTAAAGAGGTCCTCCGATCTTCAATTATCCTTCCAGCTGTACTGAATGCTGATTCTAAAGAAACTGTCGAAACAGGAATAATTAAGATGTCACGTGCTAAACGGGAAAGCACTGGAAAATTTGTCAACTGCTACCTCCACCAATCTAAAATTTTGAAATCTTTAGTATTTGTAGTTGAGTCTAGCAGTGAAAATTTTGTATTTAAGTATTTTGCGAGCTCCGAGTGTGTCGTACTCGTGGTAGTTGAACTTGCTGAAAGTGGACGAGTAACACTCAAACTTGATGAAGAGCCCGATCTTGCTGGAGCAGAGAAAAAACCCAAAACTTTTTTCTTTTTCCAATCACCAGCAGTTCGAAGAGTTTCTTCGGTTTCAATGTTAACTTGCTGCCCGAATTTATTCTGATAACTTGCAAAAATCTCAAATAACTTGCATTCAGTGTTAGTAAATGTTAAAGAATACGTTGAAGCAAAATCTACATTCATATGTTCAGAAATATGAGTAAGACCATTATAAAGACCATTTAATTTAACTATAGGATTTAAAACAATGGCAAGACAATATAATAAAGGCATGTTATTGTGATCCCAATATTTCATAAACTTTTTCTCCATTTTTTCTACTATTAATTTAAATAAATTATCATTTCTATATTCAGAAAACAATGAAGAAATAAGCATTAATTGGGTGAAAACTAGTGGAGAAGTGGGATAATAAACACCAGACAATAAAACAGTAGCATCATAAAAAGTTTCTTAAAAATAAATCATTCTTTCAGCAATAAACCAATCAACATCAGATAATAAAATCCTATTATGCTTTGTATTATAAAATAGAGAAATAAAATTCTTATATTCTATTGCATTTTTCAACATTAAATAAGTTGAGTTCCACCTTACCGGCATATCAGTCCCAAATTTTCGAGGTTTTAAACCTTCTGCTTTGCAATACCTCTTAAATTCAGTAATGCGAGGATTTGAATTATGTATCCAAAGGAGAGCATTACGAATATTTTTTATGTTACTACTTACCAACTTCATACCTGATTTTACAATGAGATTGATGATATGACATGCACAACATTGATGTAATAAAATTCCGCCAATATATTCTGACCAGCCTCCATACGGGAAATCTCCACTTCTTCGATGTCGCAGTCATCCATTCCGTAGTAATCATCATCAAGATCAACAATTGGTTGTTGAACATTTGGATTTGGATTCATTTTGATTTTTTTTTTTTTTTTTTTTTGTAGGAAAGCAAGTATTAGAAATTTAAAATTTAGAATAATGAGAAGAAGTATATGAGTTATTAAAAAGTAGAGAAATAATGAGAATGTTGTTATATAAGTTATGATTTATAAAAGAATGGGGATTATAAAAATAATGAGAATACGAGTTATTGTAACTTTAGGAGATTAGACACAAAAAAAATTATAGAATATTAATTATTGAATAATGAGAATTGAGAAATTGGAAATAAGAGAATATAGAGAAAGAAATTAGAGAATAAGAGATTGAAAGGAGAGAATATGCGTGAAAAAATGAAAAAGTAAAAGGGTATTTATAAAATGGAAATGAAATTTAAAAAAAAAAAATAATAATAATTTTAAAGTTTTTAATAAAAAATTTATTATCATTATTATTAAAAAAAAACATTAAAAACTTAAAGCCGTTGGGACCAACGGCAGTAATAGCCGTTGGTCCAACGATTATATATATTATTCGGGCCTAAAAGGAGAGCCCAGCCCGGCTCTTACTATAGGACCGGGTTTTTACCGGGCTCATAGAATGCGGGCCGGGCCGGGCGTGAATTACGAGTCGCGGGTCGGCTCGTTTGGTCCGATCCAAATTCCCAGGTCTGCTTAATCATCACATAACGATAACATAATAATTATGTGATTGTCAAATGATAAGTACAAAATAGGGATGAAAACATCCATTCACTCTTTAGAGAATGTTAAAAGAGATAACTAGTGGCGAGCACATCTCCCCACCACCCCCGTTTTTGGAAAATAAAAATAATTTTTTTTTGATAAATCAAATAAAAAATTTAATTAAGATGGTAATTAAGAATATTTGTCTGAAAAATTGTTTAAGTATGACAGATGGAAGAGATGCATGGATGAAGATGGAGAAAGAGCTTTTGGATATTTTAATATATAGATTATAGGTTTAATATGGTATATTAAAATACAAATATATTCACCCAAAAAAAATAAATATGCAAATATAGAATCTTCTTGGCATATTGGCTTCGTTTTTCTATTTTAGTATTTAAAATTTTAATTTATTGAAATATTGTGTAATATATTAATTTTTTTAAAGTGTAATATATTAATTTTAAGTAAACTTTTATGGCAGAAAACCTTTTTTTTTTTTATTTTCTTTTGAACTATGGATACGATAAAATTGGAATTTTATATCTTGATGAAGTCATATGTTGATTACTATTAGATTGTACATGTAATTCTAAAAATAATAATTTTTTTAATGAAGGCTCTACAGTCAAATTAATTTTTTAACGATCTCATTTATAAGCGTGTACGTTAAAAATTTACATCATACAATAGGAAAAAACTCACATTTATAAATTAAAAAAACTGAAAATTTAATGAAAGGATTAAAACATCATTTATTAACCATCCATTATCAATAGTGAAAAAGAGCCTTTCCAATTGAAAAAGGCTATTAAAATTTGCAAGAGACAATAAATATTAGCTCGTCGGAAAGCTAGATGAAATGATATCGACTGCTATATCAATTGACGGTATTCTCTGGAACATTTTATCAAATTCAAGAAATACAATTTTAAAGTACAAAATTTAGAATGCATTGCAAGTTCAAGGAACAAAAATGTCAAAATTCCACTTGTTTTCCAATTTTTGTTCAGTCTATAAACTTGTCAATCCTATTCATTCCTTTCTAATGTGTCTTTATCGGTATGTGTGTATATATATATATATATTGTACTATTTACCAATATTTTTTTTTGAAATGATGGTTCATACTAAATAATAAACATAACACAAAATATTAACGATAAATGTTGATTAATATTCATACTTTTCAAATAAAATACCAATGAATTCTTTATGAAAAAAACCTATTTGTTTATGTAATCCACTATAAATCAAAGGGTTGTCATCTATGTCTTAATCAAATAAATTGAAAAATAACACAATAAATGGAATCAAACTCTATATGAAAAAATATTATTATTTATATAAATTAATAGAAATGAAATCAAACATATCTCTATGATAAAGACAAATTCATTATACAAAATATTTTTTTTGAGATTTTTTTTCTTTATTTAACTTTTTCTCATTAATGTGAAATCTGATTTTAAAAAATATTCTCTTTTTTAATACATTATGAATATTTACACATTCTTTACAATAAATAAAAAAATTCAAAATTTTCATTTCTATCAATTCTTTTTGCAATTTCATTAAATCAACTTTAGTCCTATTTGGTAAATATCTTATATTCCTTTTTTTTTTTTCCTTATGAAGAATAAAATTGTTTTTATAATTACTTTTTTAGACGTTTATGTAAATAAAAAGAAAAATAAAGATATTTCAAATTAATACCTCTAATTTGGACATTTATATAAATAACTCAATTTTATTTTGTATATATTTTTCATGAAGTGATTAATTTTATTTTGCATATATATTTTCCATGAAATGATTTCGGATTATCTCTCTTGTATCCCTTGTTGTTTAATTTTCTTAACGGGATTGGAGAGTGAAAGTCCTCTCATCTCCTTTGTTTTCCACTTTCTTGCATTTTTTATTTTTATTTTTTTGCATTTCTTTTTCTAAAGGTCTTGCAAGCTTAATTAAAATGCATAAGGTCTTAAATTTTTGAAGAATTAATTGGCCTAAATAGTTCATGAACTCTTTAAAAGGTGACAGTTGCGTCCATGTTCCTTTTTTTTTTTTTTTTTTTTTTTTTTTTTTTCCGAGTTAGCCCTAAACTTCTATTTCTTGGTCATTTTAGTCTTGTCCGTAAAAAAAACTAACGGATTGATCATGTGAAAAGCACATCTCGTGTTTTTTGAAGGTTAAATAGGTAATTTCCCCTGGGGCAGTTCGTTCTTTGTTGGGATGGGAGGGGTCTGAGCTCGTCGACACCAGGGGGAGCAGATCGGAACTTGAGTGCCGAGGGGGGCGCCAAACCCATATCCAAACTCGTGGGAGGGGGGGACAAAACCCAGAAACTCCGCACCGGAGGGAGGGCGAACCCAGAAACTCCGTGGTGGTGAGGGGGGAGACAAACCTGATCGGCATTTTGGGGGGGGGGGTGCCAAACCCGATCGAAAATCGTGTGGGAAGGGGAAGGCGAACCAAATCGCAAAGGGGAGTGGTGGGGACCAGAGAGAGAGATCAGGGGGGCGAAAAAGAGAGAGATAAGGATTTTTAGGAGATTAAAGGGTATTTTAATTATTTTATTATAAAAATAATCATTTGAGCAAAATTCCGTTAAAAATTTAATAGAGTTTGATAAAAATGACTGAAACGGCCAATAAAATAGGAGTTTAGAGTCATCTCGGCAAAAAAAAAAACAAAAAAAAAAAAAAAATCAAACTATCACCTTTGAAAGAGTTCATAGACTATTTAAGCCAATAACTCTTAATTGAGGTAGATCTGTATTTTGGAGCTTATTGGATGGAAATAAACACAAAAAGAAATTATTAATTTTTTTTTATTATAGTTCGAGGGAAAAAAAAAATACTATATAAGTAACACCAGTTCTCGTTATGTGCTTTTGATCTTGAAGGCGCCATGAAAATTGTTGAGTGAAACTATAATTAATCACAGTAATTTAGGTGCCACCAAGTCAAAACGACATGAAAAATAATATTGTCCACATGAAGACAGAGACTACAATATCGTTTGATATCATTAACGGTAAACTCAATAAACAAATCTTTCACCCTGTAGAAAATTTAAAAAGAAAATAATAATAATAATAACAATAACATGAAGTAGGAAAATAAGCAAAAACCTCTAGTAATAAAAATAAATAGCATAAAACTTTTTAGGTGATAATAAATAACATATTCACCGTAAATATATAATAAACGATTTATCATAAATATGCTGTTTAATTCATATATTTTGAAAATATGCTGTCTACTTTAAGTATCTTTTAAAAATAACATGCTTGCTGCAATTTCCCTTTAAAATCCCTGGCCTGCAAAACAATTGTGAGAAGAAAAGAAAGAAACAAATCAAAACAAAAACCAAAAACACAAAAACGAAAACAGAAGAAAAAGAAAAAGAAAAATGGCCTAAAAGCTTGGCCTGTATTTTGTCAAATAGCAAGAATCTAAACCTGCTAACCTTCAAGGTCCATAAATCTCTTGGCCTTCTCATAAGCCTCTCTCAAATACCTCCGAAACCTACTCAAATCTATTTTCACATTTTGGTTCTTAAGGTACAAATGCATGTTTTTCCACTTACCCGCAACGACAGCCTGTGGATCTCTTATCACCAAACTACTATTCCCATATATCTCTAGTAAGCTACTTTCTTTTGCTTCAATCTTGTACTTTATGTACTTTAATCCCAAATCCTTTCCAGGGCTCTCATAACATGAACTCGAAGCTCCTTCCATTGCTAATGGCACCACTTGCATCAACACCGAGCCCGGCCTAAGAAACAAAAAATGTGTTAGCCCGGCACCATGTACCCCCAACATTGCGTGGCTCGCCACAATCAACTTAAACGCATTACTAAGAGAAGAATTCTTTATTGGGTCGAAGACAACCACATCGAATCCGACTTCTTCAGCTGCTTTGACCACTTCTTTTTCGTTTAAGATTACTCGACTGGCTTTTCCTTTACGACTTATCAGTATCATCCGTGGCCTAGCATTTTCTATGCGGTTGGTCAACTGGGTGATTTCTCGGGTGTATGCGTTTTCCAGGAATGTATGGAAAGAAAGTAGGGTTTTCGGCTGCTGTAGCAAATTAGGGTCCACCTTCATTGTCCCGTGAGTTATGAGCCCTACGATCGATGATGGGAAGCAATGGACGGTGTTCTCTTTGTTGAGGTCGATGATTGGATGGTTGCTAATGCGAGATAATAGTTCAACGTATTTTTGGGGCCACCAGCCTCCGACATCAGAGATCACAAGGATTATATCTTGATTCGAAAATAAAGAATTAACGGTGATGAAGAGGGGAACAAAGCCATCACCGAAGTCATGGAAGAAGTTTCCTGTGTACCCGCCCGCACTGAATACTATGGCTGGACTATAGTGTGTGACTCCGCAGCTAAATTTGGGTGGAAATGAGGTGAGGTTAAACTCTCGGACGCTAGACATAGCATCTTCATCCGATTTTCTGGGGTAAGGACGGATTTTCAACGATGTGGTTGGTGGGTTCAAGTTGGTGGGGTCCAATGCAAACAGAGTGGCGGCTCTTGGGTCTAATAAAGTGGGGCCGTTGATCGAGCACAGATCATAATCTCTATGAGAACGGTCGCATGTGATTTGCCCAACAGGAGTTCCTCTAAAAGGTAAAAATGCAATTTCCAATTGCATTTTCCACCGTTTTACTTCTGTAGAACAACAGGCTCAAATCATTTAGAAGCTCCTAAAGTTTCTTGGAAAAGAAAAGAGAGAGATAGAGAATAAAAGAAGCAAAATTTTCTATCTATTTTATCGACAATGCATGTTATCTATTAAAATAAAAAGCTATGTGAAACTATCATAATATAGATATGATGATTAAAAAAGATTATCATATGCTTATCGCTAAAGTAAAAAATCTTGAGTATTCAGATTCATCTAGATACTTATACCATATATTCAAAGGAAAATTATGGACAAGAGTCTTTATAAAAGATTTTTTTTATGAGTCTTCAGATTCATCCAGATATCAATATCAGATATTCAAAGGAAAACTAGGTACGAAAGAGTCTCTATAAAAAATTTACCTAGGAGAGTTGTGGAATATTTATGAGGTGAGAAGAGAACGGAGTCGAGGAATATGAAGATGGATAGAAACAATGCAAGACATATTGCTATGGACGTTCTTCTTCTCTTCATTATCACTTGCATGCTTGAAGCTCTACAACTTTTTCTCTTGTTAAACGGCTGGAAAAACAGTTGAGTTATTGAAAAAATTTTGATTATAATTTACCTGCAAAAAGTCGAGAAAAGGAAAATTAAAAATAAGGAAAAAATAGTAAATCGAGAAAGGTCAAGAAAAATGCTTGGATACGTTGACACAGCTAATAGAGAGGTGAGACCCGTTTTTAGTGTGTGGTGTTGAACATCAATAATATTTTTTTAGTATTGTTTAAATAAAAATAAAAGTAAACGAGTACAAAAGGAAAAAATAAGTATATATTAATATATATATATATATATACACATATTTTTGGAGGCAATTTACGAATAGAACTTGATTAGATGAAGAGAAAATATTAAAAAAAGGAAGCTAAATATTATTCTATGATTATGATGTAATATGAAATTGTTAATACATAATAGAATTAAAACAAAATATCATTATATGCTAGGGATAATGAAAGAGAGTAGTATTTTATAACAGATAAATTAAAAGAGAGAGAATCGAAATGTAAAGATGAAGAATAGTTGACTTACAGAAATTTGTGGGATGGCCTTGCACCATGAGCACATGAAATGGTTACTCACAAATACTCTGAAGATGCACTGAATTATGTGTTGGGAATACTTCTGTCAAGGTCCAATTTATGCTCATAAAAAAAAAAAAAAAAAACTTGGAAATGGTATTAAATCCTCTAAAATAAATGCAATATTTGTTTCCACTTATTTGTACGGAATATTGATACGAAATTAAAGGACTTTCCATGTAAAACTCACTGGCAACCAAACAGGCCTAGTTACATACTATATACTGTCAATCTAAAAGAGAAAGAAATTTGTTGGTTATTATATGGTTTATTTATTTACTTATATGCAATGTACTCTTATTTATATAATCGTTAACTTCGTCACTGATTTTTAGCGATTGAGTTTGTTACTTTGAGATAGAGATTTTCTAAATTTTTCTTTGTTCGTAAAAATGAAGATACCTGGAAAATCATCTATTACATATTATTTTTTACAATAAAGTTAGAGGAGAAGAAAAAAGTATAAACTCTAAACCTCAATGTTAAGAATGAATGTAGAATTAATTAATTAAAAGGTACAATCACGATTTTACGACGGTTTCTACTATTATACTTTGATCAAATTAATATATATTTTTTTGGATATATATATATATATATATATATCCAAAAAAATCTTTGTTCTCAAACCTATATACATCATATTAATTGGGAAATTATAACTAGCATTTTTACGAAAATAATTAAAACAAATAGTAAGATTTTAAAAAAAATTGAAATAAATAATAAACTTACAAAGTAAATTAAAAATTTATCAAGTAAATTTATAATGGTAAATTGTAAATTTCCTAAACATAAATGATAATTCAATTATTTTTTAAAAACTGTTATTTACTTCTTGTTCGATTCCATAATTGATATAATCAAATTTCATAAATCCATTGATCTCTTCTATATTTGCTAATCTACTCTTTCCTCTCCATAAACTTCCTTGATTTTCTATAAGCTTGTTTCAAGTGCCCTCTAAACCGATCCAAATCCAATCTTACATTTTGTTCCTTCAAGTACACATCCATAACATTTTTGGACCAACTCTTCCCTCTAAATCCCACTGGATCTCTAATTACCATTTCATCCCTCCCATACTTCTCCACCAAACTACTCTCCTCGGCAATAATCCTATACTCTGCATACTCTAACCCCATCTCTCTAGCCGCTTTCCCGAAACACACCTCAGCCAACCAACCCACGCCAAGTGGCACGACCTGAATAAACACTGACCCCGGTCTCAAAAACAATGAGTGGGTTAATCCTGCCCCATGGATCCCAATCATCGTGTGGCTCGAGTTAATTAGATCGTACGCTGATCCCAAAGATATCCTCGGTGATGGCTCAAACACGACCACATCGAATCCCAACTTCTCTGCCTCCCCCTTTATCTCTTCTTGGTTTAGCAATACTCGCCCAACATCACCGGTTCGACTCACCAGAATGAGTCGAGGCCGAGTTTGAGATGGTTTGGGTTTGGAGCCATAGGATTTATCGAGGAAGGCTCGGAATTGAATTAGGGTTTTGCGATTTGGGATCAATTTGGGGTTTATGGTCATAAAGCCATGGGAGATGAGGCCTAATCTAGCAAATGGAAAACAGTGCGAAACAGTGTCATTGTCGAGGTTTATAATTGGGTGTTTACTAAAGCTCTGTAGAAGGTTTGAGTACTTGTGGACCCACCAATCTCGAGATTTGGAGATTACGAGGACGACATCATCTTGATGGTCTTTGAAAAAGGTATTGATTGTGATGTAGAGCGGGATGAGCCCGTCGTTGAAATCGTGGAAGAAGTTTCCGGTGTACCCTCCCGCAGTGAATACCAGAGCCGGGGCCTTGTGTTGGACTTGACACGGTGGGCCTATTGGGCCCGAGACAAGATTCACTTCTGTGATTCTGGACATCGTGGAGTTCTCCTGCTTTCGTGGATAGGGCTGGATCTTCTCCACCACTGTTGGGCTGATTGGGCCTGTTACGAAGAATGTGGTGGTAGTGGGGTCCAACACCGTTGGACCGTCGACCTCGCAGATGTCGTAAGAACCATGGGACCGGTCGCACACGATTCGTCTGTTTTGGTGGGAAGAATATAAATGTTGATCATTTTGTGGGTCCCGCTTGCTGATTGTCGTCCCTGCCAAATGTTTTGCATTTATGTGACAATTAGAAGAAGGCACATAAATAAATAAGTAAATAATTTACGTTGAAAAGTTTTAACTTCAAACTGTCTATTAAATTAAATTAAATTAAATAATACAAAAGTATTAATTCAAAAGAAATTATAAAAAAAAAAAAAAAAAGCAAAAACGGATTTCATATTTTATTCAAATATCGTTGTCGTGAAGGCTTAGATTCCGGTCCAAATTAATGTCTTATGTAATGAACGTCAATTTATGTGAAAACGACATCTAAGAATAATTGGATCTAGGATACGTGTTATGGTGGCTATTACTTGTGCCTAATTATTGTCAAAATAGCTTCTTAAGTAACAAATGAAACTACCATTTGCATTTGAGGGAATTCATAAAATAACGAATATAAGTTCTTCCTCAATATTAAAAGACAAAAATTAAAGAAAATGATTTAGAGGGTCAATATAAATAAAAATGACTTCTAGATATAATTACCTGGATGTAGAGAAAATTGTGCAAATATTACATTTATGTATGTACATATTCTTTTTTTTTTTTCCCGATATATATATACTTTTTTTGTTAGTTGATCCATAAAAATTCAACGAAAAGGAAAACGTTATGTGTGTCTCTTGAATTTTTAAAACTTCTCATCCGGTCAAAACAAGTTCTTTATTTATTTTTTGCGCCACTACTATGACAATTATTCAAAAATTTTCAGTCATTACCAAGCCTATCAAAATTTTTTTTTTTTTTTTCCAAATAAACATAATGAGCGTTGATTTATTCTCCATTAATAACTTCCTTGCAATCCTATTATCATCTGTATTTCATTCATTGATTGAACCATGGGATTATACAATCAATTAAAATTAAACAGAGAAATAAAACGGAAAGTTTTCTTCTTTTCTTTTATCTTTATTTATTTTTACTCTCAAGAGCTTTGTGCCAATGAGGGTTAAGACCACGTGAAACATAAGATTGGAACATCATGTAGAAGTGATTACTGATATATAACATGTATATATATACACATACATATATAGATATATATACACACACACACACACACACAGAGATTATAATGTTATCATGGTTTACACTGCTAATTGCATATACATACCTTGATGAGACTTGGTTGACTGATCAGTGATGTTTACATTCAACCTCGAATTCGAGAAGAATTTGATCTGAATAACGAAGAAAGGCAACAAAAATGCGAAACAGATTACTATCACTAACGAATCTCTCTTCTTCATCGCTGCGATTTTTCCGAAAACCGTCGACAGGCTTCCAAGTACTCCTTTCTGTTCTCCCGGTTTAAAACATTGAAGCTCTTCACCAGTAAGAATGAAAGGAAAAGAACAAACTTTGACCAGGTTTTTAAATAGGGATAACTGTCCATGTGTGTGTAAGAAGGCTTAAACGTGCTCATCAAACGTATATCAAGCCTACATTCCGTTATTTATGCAAAGGAAATCGCTTACCAATGAAGAGTTTCCACGTGTTCACTTTTTTTTTTTTTTTTTTTTTGGTTGTATATTTTGTATTTTGGCCTTGATAAGTACTTTGTTTAAAATTTAACTTGTTGAGGAAATGGCAATGTCGCATTGGCTACGGGGCCTAACCATAGGGTGACAGACCACTACTTGTATATGTAATCACGTCTACCACTTAGGAAGGTATATATATAGATATACTATTTTCTTATTTGCTGAAAAGTCAAGATCGGGAAATAATTATATAAATAAATAAAACTAGATATAATATATTAAAACAAAGTTTGCCTGTCCACCCATTTTTCTCGTTCAACCTGATTCTAATAATTCTTAATGATTGCACGTAATTTCATGCCAATTGGTTGCTTCTGATCCAATAACTGTCTTTATAAATTCCAATCCAATTTAACTTTCTACATGTTATATATATGCATTGAACCTGCAGCAACCTACACATACGTGGAAAATATTTCAACCCAGGATGTGCGGCTGATCGTGTAAATTGATTTCCAGAATTATAAACAAAAATATATGCAATTCTCTCTTCTCTTGTCTTTTGTTATATATATATATGTGTGTGTATGTGTATATATATATATATATATACGTATAACGTAAAAATGAAGATATAATGAAGAAAAGGGTTCTGGTTATATGCATACCTTGACGATCGAGGCTTGGTTGACTTGTGGCTCCAAGTTTAGCCTCCCTTGAATATATTAGAAAAGGTGAATATATTTATATTTATATATATATATATATATATATATATATAATATTGAAGAACTACACTGATAAAACATGAAAGCGTTGATTCTCTCTTCTCATTTCTCATAATTCATTCAAATATTACTGTTAATAAGGAAAACTAAATAAATCAAAATTCAAGGGAACAATTTGAATATGTTAATTTGTGTAAATATATATTTATCAAGATACATAAATATGTAGCGGAAATCACGATATAATACCAAATGATCAGAGCTTGAGTATGCAATTCGCCATTTTTGAAGTCAAAAACTTGTTTAAAAGTTCGAACCAAATTGGTAGCAACCACTGGGCTATGGAGAAGGAAACTCAGCCAGTCAATATAGGAGATGAGAACGTGGCGAAATATCATTGGCTAGACCATCAACTGTGTGGGCCATTACAGATAGAGAGCATGTGTTGGGATGGATGTTGATGTGATCGGTCGTCTCCTCTAAAGTCTACTGCCTACTGCTAGACACAGTGGATTGGGACTTTGGATCAGTTTGGACATTTCTACAACTGGATTAAGGACTGTGAGGTTGAAAAAGAATTATATGAAATTGAGAATTAAGCACATTATTATACCAAGCAGGAATTGCACGTAAAGGGAAACTTGTTATAGACCACTTCCATATATATATATTTATTTATATTAGCTTAATTTGTAGTCCATCTCTTTCTCGTTCATAAACCTTCTCTTTTTTGTCTACTTGACTTCCAAAATGCTTAGGTACCGGCAAACCAGCAATAAGGTAATTAAAAAGAGCAACATAAGTACCCTTTTTAACCTTGTACGTAATTTTTTTCTCATTAAAAAAATATTTTTAAAAAAAAAGACTATTGTTACAATTTCGTTACTCATTTCCATAATTTAAAACTCATAGTTCGACATAAAGAAAAAGGGTCTGACCCAATTCTATTCCAATGATGTTCCCAATTTTTACACAAAGTATCATGAGTCTAATGTTATACAGTCTATTGATTGGATAGGGTCACTAATTGAAGCTATCAAGTATTGAATTTGGACGCATCTTTAAAAAAGAAAAAGAACATGTGTTACACCATCCTATGGGTAATATGCCCATTAATTTTCACAATGAAACACTATTCTTTACCGTTTCTTATTTGAAAAAACTTATAATATTAATTGTATTTTTGTATTGTCCTACTCGTCAAATCTATTGTTTTAATCGTTGGAGTAACTTTTTAACAGTCTGATCTGTAAGTATTCATGTTAAAAATTTAGAATGAGAGATGCATAATTGCTTCTACTTATAAATCAGACACTTAAAAAGCAATAAGACAAAAAATACAGTTCACGTAATCAGTTTTTCCTTTTAATTCAGATAAAGGTAAATATGTTTAATAGCTAAAGGCAACTTTGTAATAGTACTAGACTTTTTTTTTTTTTTTTTTGATATCTAAAATTGAAGGGATTCAAACTTTAAATATTATGATGAAGTTAAATATGAAATTACAGTAAAATTACATGCAATTACAGTACTTGATTTTTTTTAACCACAAAAAATAGTCCACGTTAAAGATGATTGAGAAGGTTATTATAAAATTATGCATGTTACACTCTATGGATGCTTAAAGTACCATCAAATTATTTTTAAAAAAAGGTACCATCAAATTGTTTTAAAGTCTATTTCACATTAGAAGACAAAAAGCGTACAAAATATCTCAGTTCCATTTCCTCGTTTCTTTTGTTGCTAGTTATAATCTAAAATTCTCTAACCCCTTTGGGTAAAAGGTTCTCGGGTTTGGCGTGGGCAAAAAGGAGAAAGAATCAATCAGTCAAAAAGTCAAATAGATCAACGGCGGTCAGAAGGTTTGGTGATGGTGAGATCGGGCGTATCTTGTCCGCACCAAATTTTTCGTACTTTCTTTTTCACAGGGTTAAATTCGGATACGGTGCAGCGTACGATTAATATGCTGTGTGGTCCATGATGATTTGCCTCTGGCGTTAAATTCAGAAGCGAATTACGTGACGTATTTTAATGATGGGGCAGGGCAGGCAGGCTTTGCAGTTGATTTCGGCAACGTGTAAGAAAACGATTGGTCCTCAGTGGTGGGTCCCACTTTTTGGCTCTTTTAAGGTTCAAAGTTAATGGACAGATTCTTGTGATTGACAGATATCTGAACTGGTCCAAGGTATGAAAATCATCATTTCTGGCCTGTGCTGCTTCAGGAAATAAATTTTGCAAAAAAAAAAAAAAAAAAAAACTATTTTCTTCGTTTGTACATACACGAATAGTCTGCTTTACTGCCACATTGTACGTCAGCAAACATTTGGGCCCCATATTCATGATGGAAGTGAAATTGGGCCCAAACTGTTTGGACCCAATGAATTACTTGGGCCTTTTCCGTATTCTTCCTAAATTGTTGTTCAACCAAGTAAATAACATATTTTTAAAATTTTTGAAGTAAATAATAAAGGAAAAATGAACAATTTACGAATGAAACGATAATTTTATTAGATAAATGAGATATTCACAATATATAAATAAATCATTTACTTGCTAAATCTGATGTAAATAAATCATTTACATGATAAACTTGCTTGTTACTTCAAATATATTAAAAGCTTGCTATTTACTTTAATCATTATATAAAAACTACTATTTACTTTTTTTCTCCCTGCGAATTTTAATTAAGAAATAGTTATGAATTATTAGATCACGTGAGAATAATATCGTATTAAGAAAAATGCAATAGTTTTTAACCGAATTTGATGAATATGCGGATGCGTGGAATTTTTTTTTTTTTTTTTCTCATTCCTTTTTCTTTTTACCTTACTAGAGAATTCTCCATCTAACTTGGGGCAGGTTCTTGTTATGAGAATTTCTTATTAGATTCGGAAAAAAAAAAAAAAAAAAAAAAAAAAAAAAACTCTATGGTGAAGTTATGTTTTTTACCGTCTAAGCATATATTTTGTCAATCTAATATACTTTTTTTCATCTTGATGTATTTTTGACTTGATCTAATATTAGGAAACACGTACTATCGATAAAATAGGCAACAGAAGAAAGTTTATTATTAATATCGTTGTTATTAATCCGTAAATATAGAAGTTTTATAGGGGAGGATATTGGTGCATTTAGGGTTATTAAGGATAAATGTGCCTGTTGAGGATTAAGTAATCATGTCAATATAAGTGCTTGACAATATTATAAACATAGCTAGGTACACACTATGTCTTATAAACACAACTTAACAATATTAGTGCTTAAAATGGTATAGACCAAGTTGGACAAAATAAAGTGACTAAGGACTTGTCTGGCATTGCTTTTCTTTTTGCTTTTAGTCAATAGAAAAAGAGAAATAAAAGCTATGGCATATAGTAAGTATTTGGAATCAAATAAGAACTAATAAAGTCAAAACAATTTTTAAAGTCTTCTAATAAGTAATAAAAATATTAAAACTAAATATATACTATTTAACTTAAACTCTATTACAAGTTTTGAAGTAGATTAAGAAGTGTTTTTATCGGAAGCCGCTTCTTTAGGCTTTGACAGGTAACAATTCTAAAAACTATAAGCTCTTTTAATAGATAATTCAAATACTTTTAAAAGCAACCTTTTAACCCTAAAAAATAAAAAAATAAAAAAATAAAAAACTTTTAAAAAGCTATGTGACCTGCCAAGACCACATTATTGCTACTAGAGAGGCTTTAGTCGTAGCCAAGTACTCCTTTTGAGTTCATTAATTGAAGAATAAAATCGAGGCATTTGAATTACTGGAATTAAAAAGTGTAAAAACTTGAAATGCATGTATTCGGAAAAAAAATATTAATATGGAGTTTGTTTCGTTCGTCTCGAAATTATATGCAATATAAAAAACAAAATCATTTCATTTGGACTTGTCTATGCAAATTTATGAACTTTTAAAGTTTAAGTTATAAAAACTATATACATAATAAAATTGAGAGAAAAAGACAAAAATTAAATTATAATTTTGTGGTTTGGATTGTGAATCCAAACACATACAATTTGCTCCCAGAAAAGCCGGTTGGGTACTTGGGTTGTTCTGAAGATTATTTATGAGTACACTTATTTGAATAGTACTCCTTTTTGAATATTTGCAGAGTCAATTATTTGGCTAGTATTAAATAATTTATTTCATCAAAAGACATGTTGTAATTACTTTCGGTGGGTCACTATAATTCTCAAGATAAAAAAATATTGTGAGTAGCAAACCCTCCCCATGATTTGCCTATTCCATCCAACTGATGGTCCACACTCAGAAATGCTATTTATGATCGGCATACTTCAAAGCATATCATGTCACCAATTCAATTATAGGATAAAGATTTCACCTTAATCGTGATACACGACATCCCAAACCTCAACCAAATAGAATAACATATTTTTATATATAATTTAATGATAAAACGAAAAAAAAAAAATACCATTTATTAAAGTACAGTTATGATTAGTCAAAATATTTATTAAATTTCATTAAGTTGTCATATTCAGATCAATTTATATGATTTTGATGTAGTATGTATTTGATATTGCTTTTAATGGTTGTTTTCATATTCTTAATAAATTTACAGTAGGTCAACGGTGTTTGATAAACTCTTATCTTAAGTAGATTAAAAAATTGCTGCCCAGCAACTTGAAAAGCAGGTTAAGGATTGCTTTTACACATTTGTTGTCATTATACAAATTTATTAAAATGGTGGGTTTATTGACACTCCCTATTTTGCTTTTTTTTTTTTTTAATCTATTTTTTAAAATTATCAACAAATTAATTTTAAAATTAAAAATTACTCGTTCCATCCCTCCTGGTTTTCCCAAAAGGTCCTTATAACTAAATTATTTGTTTTTCTTCTTTCTCCACATACTAAATCTAAACCTCAACACAAATTTTTTTTAATATTTTTTGTTTTATTTTTATTTTAAATTTTTTTTTCTCACAAGATTTCTTTTTATTTTTTAGATATCTAATAAAAATTCTTAATCAGTTTATATGTTGAGATGAAAATCTATGAACTTATTATTTGGTATACTTCTTCTTGAGACGACAAAAACTTGAATATAATATATTAATGAAGCTAAGCATTTCACAAGCATGGTTGAAAATATTATGAATTTGATTAATACTTTTATTAGATAATTAGAAAAAGCTCATGATTCAGAGTTCGCATGAATTCCTAACCATTTCTCTCAATTATTTATAATGAATAACTAATAAAATCAATATATTTGACTATATATCAACATCATGCATATATGTTTTCCATTTGCTTGTTATTTCTTAGAAAACAAAAAACTAATTATAACATGAAAGTATAAAAACTATTGAAAAATAGGAATAATAACAAACAAAATAAAAGAATCTTCTCTTTAAAAAATTCTCTTGAAAATAAATTAAAAAAAATAACAAAATAAAACATTTAAAAAAAAGTAAGGAAAAAATTGTATACGGATTTAGACTTTAATGGGAGGAGAAAGAAAAAAGTAAACAATTTATGCATAAAAGCTTTTTGGAAAAATTAAGAGGTGGAACAAGCAATATTTTTATTATAAAATTGATATGATAAATAGTTTTAAAAAGTGGGTGTAAAAGTAAAATAGGGATGTCAATAGACCCATCCTTATTAAAATTCCTTAATAATTAAACATAGTTTTCAATCAACCTATATCATTTCTATCTATAACGACTAAACATTATCTTAAAGATATATTAAAAAACTAAAAATTCTTTCCTTTCAAAAAAACAAACAAATTTTTTAACAAATGTGGTAAATCACAATTTTTTGTATATTTTATTATTGTAATAGTTTTTTTCTTTTGGAATTTTATTATTGTTATCTTTAAGTGTATCTGAAAATAATATTGTAAATGATATTACTATTAAAGATGATTCATAAATTTATCCCTTTGAATAAGTGTAAATTATTTTTAGAATTAAAATTTCATAATTATCCCTTTTCCCTTTGGTATTCGCAATAGCTTTATTATTATTTTTTTTTACCAAATTACTTCTGACCACAGTAACTTTGCACTGACAACACATATTTTCATAACACAACAATGCCAATCGGAATAGTAATCTATTGTACAAAATTGTATCGTATTAAGAGCGATATATTTTCATAAAGTAACACAAATTTATTTTTTTAATAGTTAAAATATATATATTTATTTCGAAGATGAGAGGATTCGATCTCTATGTTTTATAATAACTCAAGTGTAAAATTACAGTAAATTAAGAAAAAAAAACTGCACACCACTATTTATTTCGAACATTCAGTATCCAATGAGTTCATTCTCTGTTACAAGCTTTCCCCAATAAAGAAAATAAAAAAAAGGAACAACATGCCTCGGTTGGGGACCAAATAACATTTTCGTGATATGGGAGTTGGGATAGGAAAAAAAAATACATACATATATATATATATATATATATATATATATTACGTGCAAAGAGGAGGAGCCATGTAGTAAATGCAGTGACACAGTTTTCTTTTTTATCATCTTTTCACGAAAAAGCCGGAAGAAAGCACATCACTTTTTTTTTTTTTTTTTTTTTGGGTCTTAGAGATTCTTGAAAGCCGTGACACAAACCCAGAGAAGAAAAGACTTTTTTTTTTTTTTTTTTTTTTCCTTTCTTTAACTGTGAGATTTGAGATTTCATTTTCAGGCCAAAATAATCAGACTTTTTAGTGAACCAAAAAAAACAAAAAAGGAAGAGAGGGGTATTTTCGTCACTTCATACTTTGCAAAGACCCAAAGAGTCTAGAGTGGCGTTTCGGTTATTTTAAGGAAAACGATGGGGTGTTGTGTGGTGGGGGGGAATACTTTTTGAAGCCCGAGATTCGTGGACGCAGATCGACATGGGGATTTGAAAGAGAAAAACAAAAAAGAAAAAAGAAAAGAAAAAAAGAGTGGAAATTTTCGCCGCAAGGGCTTCAGATACGTTGAAATACATGTACGGACAAAATTGGAATCCATACACGAATTTACTGATTTGGCCCCCATGCCCACCACATTTTTATCGCATCATATTCATCAATTGAAATGTCAGAATATATAATTAAAATATCATATCAAAAAATTATAATATTTTAATTGAGATGATATAATTTTATTAGAAAGACATAAAAAAAAGAAAAAAAAAAAAAAAAGGAATTAGAGAACATATGTGTGTAAAAATGCAAAGGGCCTTTTCATTAAAGGAAGATGATTTACTTTATTATTTTAGAGAAGGATTTACCTCTCTTATCCTTTTTTTTTTTTTAGGTGAAAAGTAATATCAACCATATGGACACTTACAAATTCAACAATACAATTAGAATGTACTTCCTTAAGAAAAAGCTGTCACATCGACACTTACACATTCAACAATATAACTAGAATAATCTTCGAACAGACAACGATGTTCATTTAAATTAAAAGAGAAACGTGTTGATATATGAGTTGCCTCATTACTCTGACGAGAAATGCAATTGCAAAAACCATTATTAGCTCTCAATAACTACAAAACATGGTAAAAATTTGTCTATTTATAAATAATCATAATATATTTTTTTTTACTATTATTATAAAGGACTATGACTCTTATGATGAGAATCTAACGGCATTGAGAATTCTAAATCTTAAATTACATTACAATCATATCAAAGTAAAAAGAATAGAACTTAGCAAAAAAGTTAACAAATTAGAGTTTTGTAAGCTTTTTTCATTTGACTACAAAATTACAAATATATATTACATTTCAACAGGATAAAAATTTCTTTTATCTTTTTACATCAAAGCAATGTAACAAATTTTTTCGACAAAACTTAGATGTGCATGTTAAATTCAATAATTTTAAAATCCGGCTTGGTTCTATCAATTGAATATCACGTATGTGAAAATTGGAACCAATATTCTTAATCCTGCCATACATGTCAAAGTCATTATATATATATATATATATATATAGAGAGAGAGAGAGAGAGAGAGAGAGAGAGAGAGAGATCAAACTATGTATTGGATGGCCTTATGATTCTAAAACTCATTTTTTACCCTTGTTATTTCATGAGGACATTAGCCAATTTTAGTATTGCCATAATTGACATGCCTACAAGGAGATAATGACCAAATGTGCCGACAAAACTCACCAACTCATTTGCATATGGATATATAAAATTTTGCTTCAACAAGAAGCCTAAACACCCCCAATTAGCCTTTCCCTATAAAAAGGTCCACTAACTTTTGTCTATTTGATATTTTTGGCTGTCATATTCTCGCTTCCTCAAATAGTTTGTTAGCAAAGGCCAGGGATTCTATTTCAAATCATTTTCGACCAATCCCACATGCAACATATGGTATTGGTGGATAAGCCATTTTTAGATATTTTCTTGTTATTGTTCAATCCTTGCAAGGCACTAGCTACTTATACCCATTTCCCCAAAAAGAGAAAAAAAAAATTTGTGAAAAAGATCCCCTATTTTTAAGTGAAAAGAAATAAAAATTCCTATTGGACTCGTTTGGTATATAGGATAAAGATAATCTTGGATAGTATAATATTAGAACATTGGATTGGAATGGATAGGAGAAGATAGGATTGGATTTTGATTAATCCTGTCCTATATATTTGGCACTATAATATTGGATAAGATTGGATTTAGCATTTCTCTCTAACTCTACCCTAATCAAACACACCTCCAAGTACTCCACTTCGTCGGCGAGCACTCGCCGGAGAGTCGGAGACAAGCTTGGTGCCATCTAACTCCGGCGACAATTTGGAGAAGGTGACAAACGTGCTTGCTGAGATCTGTTTGAATTAGAAAGAAAAGCGTTGTACTCTTCAATTCAATCCCCTGCTCTTGCCAAGGATTGATAAATTCCCTTATAAGGGGATTGGGTAATCATCGGAATAAGAGTTATCCAATCTAATGATTTAAAAAAGTTGTGACAAACATGGAATTAAGAACTCATATCTCAGTCCAGTGCTTTATCCTTCTTAATCCTGTGAATGAAACAAGCTGATTGGGCATTGAGCATGATGCTTCCCAAACTTGTCTTCCTCTGACAACTTACCTCTCAAAAATTTAACTTTGACAATTTACCTCATGAAATTTTGAAATTAGTAATAATGAAATTAGTAATAATGTACTACCATTTAGTTAATTTGTTTACTAAATTGAATATTTAAATTTGAAAGAATTGTAATAGGATTTGTATTGGATTTGAAAATCTTTTATCGGAAATGGGGTACGTCTTCACATAAGGCGAAGCAATATGGGGTACATTACAACAATATAACAAATTCAGGGGCAAATTGTTAAAATAATAAATTTGTGAGATAACTTATTAAAAGATAGCAAGTTTAAAGCACATCAGTGCTAAATATACCTAACCTATTTGCATGAGATAATTATATTTAAGATTCTGACCATTTTCCATGTTTTTTAAAAACGAAGCTACACATACATGGACCAAATATTTTTCATTGAAAATGGAAAATATATTCATATAAAACGATAATACAAAAACTAATTCGCACACACAGTCTTCTAGAACAAAAAACGCATCACCAATGGCCCAAAGATTGTAATTCAGCAAGATGCACCAGATATTAATGAAACAACAGGCAACAAGGTCTATTTAATTTAAGGTTATTTAGACTAATTCCCCTTTTATTTATATGTTTTTTTAAAAAAGAAATTCAAATTAAAGTCCAATAGCTATTTCACAAAATGTCCTACCTATATTTTAAGTAAGTTTGAATTTCCAGTTTTTTTTTTTTTTTAAATTTAAATAAATAAACCACGCACACAATATGTAGACATATATATATGGACCCAGTCCATAATCACCACATATTGAGGTCTAATTATTAAAAATACTGAAACAAGAAAATAGATGGAGAAAAGGGGGAAAAAATCCTATAGGATAAAGAGATTCGAGAATCTTCCTCAATGGTTGGAAAAATTGTCGACATTTAAGATAAAAATTAAAAATGAGAGAAGAAGGAAAAGAAAAATAAGAGAGACTAGTCTATATAATGCCTGGCTAATCCTCAATCTAAAACAATAAATAAATAAATAAATCACAAGAAGAAGAACGCTAATTTGCTACTAATCTTAAGGCACATAAGGAAGGATATAGCATTGTCAATCTATAAAAAAGATTGTAAGGGAAGAAAAAAAAAAAAAAGAAGAAGGATAAATTCATCTTGTTGTTTTCACCTTGAAAATGGGCTCCAATAATCAATAATTAATTTGCTTTTTTTTTTTTTTTTTGGGGGGGTTCAATAATTTGCTTCTTAATTCTAAAACATATGGTAATATTAACTCTTGGGCATACAATGTGATATCTTTAAACCGTGATAGACTAGCCCAATGTGATACAGCCACAAACATCTTTGTCCCAAGGGTGTTATGAAAGTGGGGTTCCGTTCATGTTTAAAGCTCTCATGTTAGGTGATAATATTCGGTAACGGATTTAGAAATTTATCTCAATACAGACACACATGAGGATTAGATATTAAATTAAAACAATGACTTTACATGAAAAAAAAGTTTATTATTATTTTTATTTAATGTTGATCAACAACTTATAATTAATACACGTAGTTATGTATATCTATAGGTATTGGCTGCAAAATTTGAACCAAGTTATATTCATCGTACGTAGATTAATTATAATTGGATTTTTAATCTAATAATAAATTTCCATTGCATACGCTAATATATATATATATATATATATATATATATATCAAACTCCCACATAATTAGAGTCCAAAAGGAATTAGCCCATAAAATCAAGATTCAAGACAATCGTGTGGTAGTATTTGAACAACGTATTTTCCTCAACTAAAGTGGTCCATGTATAAATTATTCTTCATCACTCTCTCTATCTATCTCTCTCCAACTGTATAGTAATATCTTGGATACAATTGATTTGCAAACTTTCAATTCATTAATCTTATTTTTCCTTGGATATGATTATGAATAAGTTTGAACTAAACGTAGTTTTAAAAACCGCTTTTATGGGTACTCGAATGTATTTTCATTCTTAAGCGTGAAAACTAGCTGAAGAAGATCCTTACCCTTCATTTCACGTAGAAAAAACAAAGAAAGCAATCATACCCATTATTTCTTGTTCAATTCTTAACAACGAGAATTGTAGGATATTATCAGAATGACATAATTTTTTACTAACAAATTACCTCACATTCATATCTTCTTGTTCTCTTTTTTCTTTTTTCTTTTTTTCTTTTTAAATAAATGAACTTAGAATCATGTATGATTAAGAAAAGGATGATAATTTAATAAATTTTGATTTAAAAAAACCAACGGTTAAAAGGCGATCCTTAGAATAAGATATTCTTTCATAATCTATCCAAATATATATATATATATATATATATCTATACATTATATAGAAATGTTAAAATTTTTTATTGTTTTCGTCTAAAACGGTTCATTTTGGACGAAAACAATTTTTTTTTTGTCCTTATTTTTCTTTTCTTTTCTCTCTTTTTTTTTCATCCTAATTTTTTTTTTATTTTAGTCCCTTTTAAATCAGTTTTTCTTTTTTTGTCCTTCATTTCTTTTTTTTTTTTTTTTTTTTTCCCTTTTCACCCTAAAATTTGACTATTTTCTCATTTTAGTCACGTTTTTATATTGGTCTTTTTTCCCCCATTTTAGTCCTATTATCATTTTTTTTCCTTAAAATTTTTTATTATTTGTAAAATTTTTTCTTTTATATTTTTGCTATTAATTTGCTTTATTTATCTATCTCACACGCGCGAGTAGGCACTATTTTAGTCCCTTTTTTTTTCTTTTTTCTTCCACCTCATTGTTTTTCATTTTTTCATTTCAGTCCTTTTTATGTATTGGTCTATTTTTAACATTTTAATCATTTTATCTTGTCTTTTTTTTCATGCCTTTTTTTTTTCCAGGTACTTTGTTGATTTTTTTTTTGTCTATTTTTTATTTACATATTTTTTTAGATAAATTTTCTCAAATATGTCTCATAATGTGCATCGTATATGCTTTTTAACTAGTATTTATTTAGTGAAGCAAAAATACTATCTCCTATATAGATTTTGAACCACAGAGAGTGAATACACACCGTACCTCTTATCTCTTTCAATTTCTAATGCTCAAATCCTATTAATAAAAGAAACCCCAGTTCTAAGTCTAAGGTGGAATTAAATTTGAAGTCTTAAACATTAATGAGAGGAATTTTTCTAGCTAAGCTGTCCAATTTGAACCCATTTAATTAGCAATTCCCTGCATCCCTAAATTCTCTGACTGGTTTCAAGATTTGCCATGCTGTAACCTGTACCATTAAAATGGCAAAATGGCAAAATGGCATTGCTTTTAAACTTATTATTCTAGTTATTTGAGTGGACCCAATTAAGTTAGAGACTACTAGTTTTGAAATTGAATAAATAAAGAAATAATGCTAGAGATATCCACTCGAATCTCAATTGGCGTTTGAATCACCTTTTTAATTAGAATATTTTTCCAGTATAATACAATATTCATTTGGTTGTTCGTGTTTTGCATTTGAATGACATACAATTTTTTGAACAAACACCAATACAAACACTTCACCATTTGAATACACACATTCTAATACTCACCTTTTTATAACACATCTTTACTTTTATATGCATTCAGATGTATTCTAATGTTGACATTCAAACGAACGTTCCATTGAAAATACACACGTTCAAACGTAAAAATGTGACATCCAAATGCATATTCTACATACATTATATTTGTATCACATGTCAAGTATAATAGGTGATCCAAATAAATAAATAATTTTTTAATTTTAATTAACAAGATAGTTATTAAAGACTTCTCAATTAAAAAATGACAACTTATATATTACATAAATTAATATTAAAAAATTATAACTAAAATTGACGTATCTAATATTATTCATAAATAATAAAAACATTGAATTGGCTCCGGGTGAATTACATTCGAACATGTTACAAGTATGTAGCAGATCTGGACAATTTTAATGTACACAAATCGGGGGATGTGGGTAAATTTCTCCAAAAAAAAAAAAAAAAAATTCAATTTGGGTTTTTTTATGAACAAGCTGTCCTTGGAGTGCTCTCACCTCATTACCAACCTTTTCTCACGAGAATATGAGATTGTTATTTATTTACATGAACCACAAATCAAACATTAATTATGGCCCAAGTCAATCAACTTTGTGGGCCCTAGGGTTTACCATAACCCTCTGGTGGGTCCCATCACATCTAGTTAAGCCCAAATCTTCCACTACTTGGAAAGCTTCACACATTTTCCATGAAAATGACTATGCGAAATTAGGTGGGGACCACATTTAGCCCCAACGTTCCTAGAAAGAGAAAGGAAGAAGAGCAACAAAAATAAAAATGATAATAATTAAAAAAAAAAAAAAAAAATCTTGAATGATAGAAAACTTACATGACCGGCAAACCTTATTCATTTGCTGAGAGGACAGGCGGATTGCATTTCTAACTATTATTACTCGAACCAAAAAAGGCCGGTGAAATAAAAATAAAATAAAAATAAAGGCGTATTCTTATTAGTAATTAGATAACGACATGTCAAAGCATATGTATTTTGATAACGACAATGGATAGCGTTTATCTAATAAGTTGATAGATTTAATTTACAAAAAAAAAAGGTTGATGGGTTTCGCGCATGTTAAATAAACAAGTAAAAAAAAATCTCATGGGATGAATGTCGAAAGTGCTGTATAATGAACGTTAGAGTTTGGATGCAACTAACATTTATCCTTTTAATATATACTAGTTGTATGTGCGTGTTTCACACGTGTAGATTTAGTTTGTTACATATATATGTTTATTATTTTTTAAGTTTTTTTTAAATTTAAAAAGAATGTAGATATAAAATTTCTAAATGAAATAAGCAAACCAATAGTATTTTTTAAAAAAAAAAAAAGTTAAGAGCCAAAGATTAAAAAAAAAAAAGAGGTTAAAAATAACAATAAAACAAGTAAAAACT
Source organism: Ficus erecta (assembly GCA_008635985.1). NCBI lineage: Eukaryota > Viridiplantae > Streptophyta > Magnoliopsida > Rosales > Moraceae > Ficus > Ficus erecta. Next base: position 72,269 of record BKCH01000924.1, on the reverse strand, counting down.
TTTCAGCCTAAAAGATTAAGAATAGCAGTAAAGAATGATTGCATTAAAGAGTAAAAAACATCAGATGATTTCATCCAGAAAAAGGAAAAAAAAATTGAAAAAAGCTCACAAAAGAAGAAAATAGAAAGACCAAAATTTTGAATAGTAAAAAAACTTGAGCTTTATATAATAGTAATAGATATATTAAAAATTAGGATAAATTGTTCATTTCGTCCATTAACTTTTACTTTGTGTAGTTTTGGTCCCTGAACTTTTTTTTGTAGCTAAAATGCCTTAAAAATTTTAAAATCTTGTTACAATAGTCATTTTCATCAATTCTTGGACATATTCTATTAGTAATTTGGTTAAAAAGTGATGTTAATTATGAATTCTATAAAAAAAATTACGAAAATGACTACCATAATAATGTTTTTAATAGTTTATAATCATTCTAACTATGACAAAAAAAAACAGAAAATGTCCCTAAACTATTAAATTTATTACTATAATAGTAATTTATGTTACTTTTTAAACGGAATATGTTAGTAATTTGATTAAAAAGTGATGATATCTAACGGATTCTGTTCATAAATTAACATAAAGGACTATTGTGGTAATATTTTAAAATTTTAGGGACATTCCAGTTACAAAAAAAAAATAAAAAATCCATTGACCAAAGTTACACAAAATTAAATATTCAGGGATCAACATAAAAAGTATATATGTTTTCTTTTTAATTTTGTGAACACTCTATCTATTAATTAAAAAAAAAACTTCAAATTAAGATCTTAAATCTTCTTTTCACCGTTGAGATAATCCCAACAAACTTAAAAAAAAAAACTCATACACCACAAATTATGAGAACTTTTTGTTATTTGTCTTCTATAATTACGTTGATCTTTTTGTTATTTATATATATATTATTTATAAATACAGGTGTATATATAATCGGGTCGGGATGGGGAAAGAAAGCTTCCTCACCACTGACATAGGGGCTAATTTTAGCCTCTGTACATGCCTAGATCACAATAATATCCTCCTCCCCACCCTATTAAAGGTGGATACCATCGAATAAGAATGCCATCCTTAAATAGAAGATCTTCCTAATTATAGCCAAACTAATGATGTTATCTATTAAAAACTATGTAATGCTAAATCAACAAACTAATCTTAAATTTTTGACATTTAAATTAAGAAAACTCTCTAATGCAATACTAACTTTTTAAATTATTAGTGTATTAAGAAGGTGCTGACTTAATCAGACTATATGAGTATATCTACTGATTCTTATCACTAACAAACTTTATTAAGAAAAAAAAAAAACTGTATTATGTATGAAACTTAACACTAAGTATAAAATTCCTAAATTTCAACACTTAATTACTAACGGATGGCATATTGAATTTTGATGCTATCATTTGAACAGTGTCAACTAAAAGGTTTATTTAATTTAATGAGTTTTGATGCTTAAGATTTATGTCAAAATTTAGATATAGCATTTAAAATAACATTTTATTTTAAAATAGAAATTAATACAAGACATCAAATTATTAGTTTTATATATTCTTATTAATAAACATAATACTGATGTCCACATTTACATTGACAATGATCTTATACCAGTCATATATGATCAGGAAATGGTATATTTTTTTTAAAAAAAAAAAAAGAAAGAAAGAAAGAAAAAAGAAAAACATGTCAGAGATAGAAATGTGATTGCCCAAGAAATCGCAGCAGTGGCCTGCGTTGAATGCGATTCTTGATAATGCAGTGGATAATCGAATCGTCTTCAGAACCATCAGATGATGAAAATCCTTATATAACTTTTTTTTTTTTTTTTTTTTTTTGTATATATATTTTTTACCTTCTTGAATCTATGGGTTTGTATTTTTATTCTTGTGGTCCTGACTTTGATTGATTTTTATTTTTATTTTATTTTATTTTATTTTTTTTTACCATTTGTCAAAAACAGTCTTTATTTATTTTTCTTCTGTAGCTGAGTTTAACTTTTTTTGCATCTCATCATTTTTTTTAAAATTTATTTTTTAATTGTCTTGTATGTGATTTTATCTTCCACATCATGGTCCACTAGGTGGGTGGTTTCAAAATTATAATGGATTTTTGGCATTTCCATGTGGATGTGGTTATGTATTGCTACAGTAAAAACTGTACAATTATGGGTTTCAATTATTTGGTGACAATAAAGCCCTTTCATACATTTACAAAGCCAGCTCTTAGACCATAATCCCTGCCTTCAAATATGGTAACTTTTATTTATAAAATATATTAATAGTAACTTTTACGAGTGGATATCACTATACATGTTTTTAAATATTAGATTTCATCGATAATCTATTATGAAATCGTAACTAATAAAAATAAAGTATAGATATAAACTTGTTCATGAGAGTCGACTTTCATTATAGGTTCATTTAAGAAAACCAAAACCTTCCAATAATGCACAACAGGTTCTACTAAAGATAAACTAAGGATAAATATCCCGTGACTCCTATGTTACTAATAATTAATTATTTCAAATATAGTAAATCTACAAAATGAATTCATAATGTATTTAGAATCATAATAAAAATACATGCAAAACATATGTAATTTGATACAGATTTAACGATTGAAAATAAAGAGTCAATGACAATAATTTTTTTTTCAATAGTCAATAGTAAAATTCTCAAAATTTTAGTACTGTAATTTTAGAGTTCGGTTATTGATTTTATGGTCTAATTCTAAAGAAAATAGCATTCAAATAAATGAATCTGATTTGATTTGATAAAAAAGTCAGTTGCAATTCAAACACGTTGAAGCCAATTTTTTTCAACCTATGGCCTTTATTGTCCATCCAATTTCCAAATATAATAAGGTAATTGTAAACGTTAAAAATCTGTTTAGTGAAACGATTTGAGTTCAAATTTTTAAATTTGAATTGGTTGACTTTTTAAAATCTAGTTATAATTTTTGTTGACTTTTCAGAAAAAAATAAAAATAAAAATTGAGATGAAAAATATGAGTTTAAAATGTAATACCAAATGGACTATAAGATATTATATTCAAATCATATCATGGGATTCATGAATGAGAAAAGTAATACATATTATATATATATATATAGTGTAGTCGTCTAATTTTCTACAATGTTACGGTCACTACATATAATAAGATAAATTATATTCAACATTGACAACTCTTTTTGCTGTCCTGTCCGTATTCATCCATTAATAAGTTACTCCTTTCATTTAAACTAACACGTCAGTAATTCAAACTTTGCTCATTTCCTTAATATAATACCATTAAAAAAAAAAAAAAAAACCGTTGGATGATTTATTGATAGGAAACAAAAGAAATACCCGAGTTTGAGGTTAGCTATGGTGCAATTTTAAATCATGTCCTCATTAAATTTTGTTAAATTTGCTCTTTTTCTTAGTATCATGACTTGTTTTTGATGTAATTTAATGGCCAACATCTAAAAACTTTTTGTCAACATTTTTTAGAAGTTTTATTTTTGTTTTTATTTTTTATCTCATATATATATATTTTTAATTATGATCTAATAAGATAGACCACTAATGTTTAGAAATACATATAACATCATTACCGAATTCAAAGTATAAAAGTTTTCTAATGAGTTATACTCGAATAAGAAATGGATCTATTTGGTTTATTCTGTTGCAGACTTTACAAGAGTGTGACACTCTCTTTGTTTTTCTTTCTAATTTCTTTCTTTTTTACAAAGGAAAAAAATTAGCACACATAGGTTATTAGTCTAACCAAGGAATAAATGTCTGTAAATGACCATAATTGTTCAAATATTGACTTAAAAAAAAAAGTGGAATAGTCAAATATATCTTACCGTTGATCATTTACAATGAGAGCAAGATATCTCAGCAAACTGAATATATACATATACATATGCATACACAATTACACACATTGATATATAATATAATTATCACATGCGGATAAAATTTGAACAAAGCATTTTCTTTACCATCCAAGCAGTAAAGGAAAAAGGAAAAAAAAAAGTAAAAAAAGTGAAAAAAAAAACAATTTGATATTATTCCGCTTAGATTTTCTTTTTCTTTCTTTTTTTTTTTTTAAAAGTAATTCCGGTTAGTTATAACATGTGTTATGTGAGAAAATCTAAAGTAAAAAACAAATATTGAGAAACAAAGAAAAAAAAGTTTAGAGAATAACTTTGGCTTCGAAAAACATTGTTCCAAAAAGGGCAAAAAAAAATAAAAAAAAGAAAAGAAAAGAAATGTTCCAATCGTAGTAAGAGAGGAACCAAAAAAATAAAAATAAAAATAAAAATAAAATTCACATGGGATGAAATAAAGTGATGAAAATATTCTTAATAGACTTCATTGCTCATGGATTGATTTGAGAAGACTACCGGCAACAGATGCCACGTGTAGTGGCGTTTATTACCTGCTTTTTCCTCAGAAAAGTACTAGTACGTCCCACTCCCACATTGACTCGCTGTTTATAAAATATATATATATTTTTGTTTTTAGAATTGTTTAGAACTCACACTTTAATGTTTAAGATTTTATTTAATGTTTAAGTTTAATTTTAATTAAATTATAATTATAATTTTTATTTTAATTTTTTAAAAAATTTTATTAAAATTTATAATTAATTTTTAAAAAATCAATCTATTATAATTTAAAATTTTCATTTTCAATCAACGAATCAAATGTGAATTAAACTTTTAAAAATCAATAAATTACAATATAAAAATTTCAATTCAACCTAATACGAAACACATTATTATTTTTTGAAAAATAATTCTTTAAACAAGAACAAAACCACATAGGAAGACGATGAAAATCAACATTCTTAAAAAAAAAAAAAAAAGGAAAAAAGAAAAGAGGATTAGCCAATCAAAACCGAACAGAACCCACCAATCCCATTATCGTAATTATTCCGGAATCAGAAGGGCATTTACTTAAATTGCTCTTCGAAAAAACCTCATCCATCCCACAGTAGCAGTGGGACCCACTTCTTGTCTCCTGTATTAAGCCAATTTAAATCATTTATTCTTTAAATGGAAAAACAAAAATTCAGTGTCACTACTTCTATCAGCAATTTACGTTAATAATCTCTCTCTCTCTCTCTCTATTTTTTTTTAGGTGTTCTAAATTCTAATTCTAATTATAATTATGAATTACTAATTGTGTTTTAATAACACTAATAAGTCTTGATTAGGGGAAGTTTTTAGAGCAATTGTCAAAGTTTTGTTTTGCCTTTTGTTGCACTAATGCAGGCATTGTACTGTCTTAATTAAATGCAATAACTAATTAATAATAGTTAAGTGGGTTGTTTTATTTTATTTGGGGTTTTAAGGATTTAATGTGATTTTTTTAAAATATCTATGGCTGGTAAGCAAGAAAGATGGAGAGAATCTAGAAATGCCCATTTTCTTCCCATTTCCTCAAAAACCCAGAAAATTTTAATTTTATATTAATGGAAAGAAATAATTAAGAGAGAGAAAGAGAGAGAAAAGCGAAGAAAAAGCAGAGAATAAAAAGAGACCGGATGTTGACAAATTTCATGTCACTGTTCTTAGAAGGTCGTTTGTTAGTGTGAAGATTTCTTATCTGGGATCTCTCTCTTTCTCTCTCTTAAAAACAAAGAAAAATAAAAAAACTCTCTCTCTCTCTAAAAAAAAACTCTTCTTCTGTTCCCCTTCTTTTCCTTTGTGTGTTAGAGAGAGAAAGAGTGGCCCAGCAGATCGAAATCTCCTCCTTTTCTTCAACCTGACGACGATCTAGGCTGCTTCAATGGTTTTGCAGAAAAATAATAGAAAACCCACTTTATTTTTTGCTACATAATTATAGATATAACACTCTTTTTTTTTTTTAGCCGTTTCAGTCAAAGTATTTTTTTCCCCTTATATAGAGTGTGTGCGAGATTATTTTCATGATTTGGAGCTGCTTCTTCTAAGCGATTCAGTTCGTGGGGATTTCTTGAGGAGAGGTGATTAGAGGATGTGGGTCTGAGGTATAATTCTCATCTGCTTTTTGGGTAATTCGATTTTGGCTTTATCTTTTCTTTGATTAATATTTGATTAATTGCTTTTCTAATTTCATTATTAACTTTTTTTTTTAATTTATTTTTTGTTTTCACGGCTCATGTATGTTTGTTTCGTCATTGCAGCTTGTAGACTTTACTCTTCTTATTAATTTAGCCTTCTTAATTATTGGATTTTTTTTGGTGGTCTTCTAGAATTTTTAAGGCGTAATTTTGAGTAATTCGTTATCAAAAGATCTGTATTTTATATGTGCTAATAATTGGGTGAGATCTATTCCATTAACTTTTTCTTTCTTGTTTTAAAATTTATTTTTTTATTTTTTATTTTTTATTTTATCTCCGTGCTAATTAGCAGAAGACAAACAAATTAATTTCATCTTTTGATCATTTTGTTTATTTTGGATTCGAGTATGTTCTTCTGTTCCTGACATTTCACTCTCTGTTACTGCTTATTTCATCATGTCTGAATTGAAACCATACTGGCATATGCAATTGGGTTTCATGAAAAATTTTCTTTTGTTGGTTTTTCTGAAGTTTTCTGTTTTATCTAGCTCCAAATTGAAGCATAATTAATTGAGTTTTGCTTTTGTAAACATTCTTTGTGGGTTTTTAATTGGACCCAATTTCTTGAAATCTGTTGGCTTGTTGCACATTCGGATTACTCTTGTGCCGGAGAATGATAAGAGGAACTATTACTAGATGTTGAATCCGAATGTAATTTAACCGGGGGATATATGCAATTTCGCTATCATGATAGTAACTCTTCTCTTTTAACATCTGGTTTACATTAGACTGTGGATATCAGACGTCTATTTGGCTGTTTCTCAGGCTTTAGTATCTGTTGCTTGAACTTTTCTTGGCATTTTCAGCGTTTTTCTATCGAGTATCCTTGATGTTTATAAAAGCATGTTACACTTAATGAGTATGATCTTGTTTCAATTGAGTTCGTCTTCTGTTTGTTCCTCAACAAAAATCTGTTATATTCTCACTTGGCGTATTTCTTTGTTAATTGGCAGGTATGGGAACCAAAGTGCAGTACAAAAGCTACTTACCGGGATATTACTCAATGAGGGATCTTAATGAGGATTCTAACAGTTATGGCTGGCCCCTATACTATGGGGATAAAGCCTTAACAAATGGGCAGTATTACAACGGTTACTTGCCTAGGGTTGCTGCTGATGCATATCCAAAATGTGATAAGGATGCAGTCAAGCGGACGATGCTTGAACATGAAGCTATATTCAAGAGTCAGGTAAATATAATCTCTCTCTCTCTCTCCCGCCTTCATTCTCTGTATAACAGCATACCTTGCATCTTCAAGATGCCTATTACTCGTCATCCTTGTGTATATAACTTAATTTGTATGGTAATTCAGGTGTATGAACTTCATCGCCTGTACAGAATCCAAAAGGACATGATGGATGAAATAAACAGGAAAGAACTACATAGAAATAGAATACATGTTGAGACGTCATTGTCATCAAGCCCCTTGGCAGAAGATGCTCGGAAATGGCATAATCACAGCTTTCCAATGGTAAACTCTGTTTGTGCTAGACCATCCACTTTGGGTATTGAAGGGACTCATTCTCCGCTAAGTTGTATGAAGGGAAACAACATGCAAATTGGTCCTTATCCTTCCCAAAATGGATGTAGTTCAAGGGATGTTGAGGTATTGGAATCGAGGCCCACTAAGGTCAGAAGAAAAATGTTTGACCTTCAACTTCCAGCTGACGAGTACATAGATACTGAAGAAGGGGAACAATCAAGTGATGATAAAGCATCTGCCATTTCTAGTTCTTACCCTAGTAGAGATTGCAAAATTGCACCTGAGAGTGGTGTTAAGTATTTTCTCGATGATGGTGGGAAAAATGATTGCAAAGAAGATGCTCCGAAATCCAATGCATGTTTGAGAAGCCCAAATGGTTTAGCTGACCTGAATGAGCCTATTCAACTTGAAGAAGTCAAAGAAACAAATGGTTTCTCCTATGACTTTTGTAATGGGAAGATTCAAGAATCTGCTCGGTCTGTTAAGTCAAACTCACAGCTTCTGGGTTTTCCAAAGGAGATATCACTCAATTCATACGGAGGCGATGGTGCCACCCAAAACAACTTGCATTTACAGAAAAACGGGAATGGAAGTGGGTGGTTTTCCCACGTGCTTGAAGCAGGTAATTTTTTGTTCAAAAGCCTACATAAAAATTCCTTGAGTTGGTTTTATTTTGAACCCCATGTTTTTTTTGTTCCATGTCACTTGTTACTGAATTCACGTGCATCTTCTTTCATTTAGATCAAACATCCCCAACAGTTTCATTCAGTTTGACTAATAGAAATATTTGTAGTTAAGTAATCTGTTTGAGAGTTGGTGTGGTGGTTTTATTTTTATTTTTTGAAGTTGTAGACTGATAGTAGTAATAATTGTTTAGAAGAAAATTAAAAGAAGAGGATTAAGTATTATGTAGATTTCCCTTTGCTAAATCTATGAGCAATTAGAAGAAGAGGACAAAACTTATTTGGAAAATACTAGACTAGAAAGTTGAAGGACTTGAATTTTAGTGATCCGAGCTGTGGGGTTGGAATTATCAGACATTGTCACAATGGACTGGAACAGTTATGAACTCTTTGCGATCGACTTTATTTGGTGAACTTGGAAGGAACATCTTTTATCATTTAAAGACAATCTTGTTCTTATTACATTACTATGCAGCGTTTCAAAGCTTTTATGTAATTGCATTGAAAACGTGTTTAAAATTAGCCACTACTTGTGGTACAGGGCAAAGGAGAAGCACTCTGAACCCTGCTCCCCAATGCCACCAAACAGAAAAGTTGCCACTAACTTCACAGCCAACACAAGTTTCGCTGAACAAAGTTCAGGAACCAAACTTTTACCTAGCAGATAAAAACAAGGTGGAGTTATGGAGAGAGAAGACGGTTTGTGGAGCGGAGATTTCTGAAAGAAGTCCCGATTTTACCAACAATAAGCAGCTTGGTTCCTTTGTGAATTCTCATGTACCTAGTCCATATCAAGTTGCTTCTCCGGATTTGTCCAAGTCCTGGTCTCACTCTTGGGAAAAACCAACCAGCAGCTTCGACCAGAAGTCAATTTCAGTTCAAACGTATGCAGGTTTGAACTCTAATGGTACCCAAGCATCAATTCAGAGTGATGGGATTTTTGGAGACAGGTGGTATCCTAATAGCAATGCTAGATCTACCCCGGTTTTCGGTGGTGAATTTCCATATAGAAATGGGTTTTGTCAAGGGTCCTCATCAGTGTCTAGGGAACAACCAGTTCGAATCCCTTCAATCAGTGGTGATTATCTGAACAGCAGCAATAATAGATCCCCTGGACACTTAACCAGTGATGGTTTAGCAAAGTACTACAAGGGTTCAAATTGCATAGATTCAAAGTCTGCAAAAGATATGAACTTGAATGTGGTGACTTCGGACTTTTCTTCTAGTCAAGAGACTGCTTTACGTGGCATTGACCTTGTAGGGACAGAACACAAGCGCGAGGACCATCTTTCTGCTTTGCCATGGCTTAGAGCTAAGACTGCTTGTAAGAACGAAGCTGCAGAATTTGGGGGTGTCTCGAGAACGGGTGAAGTAAGCTTTCAATCTTCTCTGAGTCAATCATCCAGAGACAATGAAATTTCGAAGGATTGTAGTAAACTTTTTGCTCAGAATGTGAAGTCCTTCTCAAGTGCTAATGATGTTCAGGCCCGGAAGTCTGAACCAAGTGACTTCCCAAGTAACAAGAAGCTTCTTGGTTTTCCTATTTTTGAGAAGGCTCATATCCCCAAGTGTGAATCTTCTCTTCCACAATCATCAGAAAGTAAAGTGATAAATAATTGTAAAAGAGTGTTGGATATCAACTTGCCCTGTGATCCTGCAGCTCCTGACTTGATCGAACAGAATGAAGCTGAAATAATCGTCATAGAGAAAGGGACGGAGTCAAAGACTTCCGGTTTCAGACATCACATTGATTTAAACTCATGTTTAAGTGACGATGAAGAATCTTTAAAACCTCCAGCTCCAATAACCAGATTGAGAATAGCAGCAGAAATAGATTTAGAAGCACCTGCTGTTCCCGATACTGAGGATGATGTCATACCCGGAGAAGCATCTGCATTGAAGCAGATTGAACCAACTGTGACATCACCGGAACGTAATATTGAAGTCCCACAAGATGAACTTATGACGGTGGCAGCAGAGGCAATAATTGCCATCTCTTCATCTAGTTGTGGTAATCATGTGAACGAGTCTTGCAATCTGTTGGAAACTCCATCAAAAGAATCCTCTTTGGCAGACCCACTTGCATGGTTCGTGGAGATAGTTTCATCATGTGGCGATGATCTTGAGGGCAGGCTTGGTTCCACTTTCAGATGCAAGGACGGCGAGGACGAGGAGGAAAACTCCTCAGAAGGGTTTGATTACTTTGAATCCATGATTTTGCAACTGACCGAGACCAAGGAAGAAGATTACATGCCTAAACCTTTGGTTCCAGAAAACATAAAGTTGGAGGAAACCGGAACCACATTGTTATCAAATCGGCCAAGAAAGGGCCAGGCAAGGAGAGGAAGACAACGAAGGGATTTCCAAAGAGACATCCTTCCGGGCCTCGCTTCCCTGTCGAGGCACGAGGTAACTGAAGATCTTCAGACATTCGGAGGGTTGATGCGGGCAACGGGCCACTCATGGCATTCAGGATTGATGAGGAGGAATTCCACTAGAAATGGGAGTGGCAGGGGGAGACGGCGGGCGGTGGTCAGTCCATCTCCACCCGCAGCAACACCTCCACTGACTTGCACGCCGCTGATCCAGCAGCTCAATACCATCGAAATGGGACTGGAGGATCGGAGCCTAACAGGGTGGGGCAAAACCACCAGAAGGCCCCGCAGACAAAGATGGCCGGCAGGTAATCCTCCATCCATCCCTTTAACCTAATTAAGGGAAGAGGCTCTGATTCGTCCAAGGAGTTTATAGAGCGATATAGGGAGCGGTTCCTGTGGCTTGAGGGGATTGAGGCTGTTGAGAGCCATGGGAATTTTTTGTTTCCCTTTGTACATTTCTTAATCCCAAAATCTGGGTTTGGCTTGATTTTCTGTATTGGGGTTGTTACAATCTTTTGTATTATTCATAAAATAATATGTTGCATGATTTATTCCTGAGATAGATTTCAGCTTTCTTCCTTAAATCACGCACATATGTATATAATCTTAATTCTGCATTTTGGCGAGTCCCTAATCCTAATCTCATATGTTAATATCAGCTTTTTCTTTCTTCTGATTTAATCCCCCACTTCATAGTTCTTGACGTTGGCTTTAAAGTTTGTGGTCCAAATAGTTGTTAACACACACACACACACACACACACACACATATATATATATATATATGTATATGCATGTATGACTTGTCAAAAATGTCGGCTTAGTTTGGTAAAACACTTGAATAAAAATGCTGGGATTTTCTTATGAACTAAAACTACCCTGATCCTATCATTGATGTGATAAGTGGGGACAAGTAAGAATGTCGGAGACTCTCTTCAAAATGCTCTCTCACTATAACTCAGTTTGGACAAATGGGATTTCAACAATTGCACTTCATAAAACATTCTCTCTTTTTCAAAGACCAGCTCTTTTGCGGTTCATGTATCTCCACTATTTATTTTGTGTCACACCTACTTGATTAATTTTAGAGGTCAAAGAGTGAGAAACATTGTCTTCTTTAGAAAAACTATATTCCTTTTTTTTTTTTTTTTTTTTTTAAATAAAAACTTTATTTCTTTGGTGCTAAACAAACAGAAATGAGTTGGCAAGTGTTATACATATATATGTGTATGGAGCTTTCTATTGTCGACTTACATTATCACTAGTGCTTTTTTTTAATCATTAACTCTAATTTAAAATTAAACTAAAAAAAAAAAAAACCAAAATAAAATCGAGAAAATCATACAATTCAATTCTTACGGAGTCTTTTTATAATAGGATATCTATTAATAATACATATTTCTAAATATTATATTTTATCAAAATCATATCAAAATATAAACCTGATGGTCTAATTTCAAAATCTTATCAGCAGATACTATTACACATTAAAATAAAATCCTATACCATAATGTAAAATTCTCATACATATATTTTGCTGAAAGGTGTTGTAGCTAAAATTGTAATTGTAATGAGATACAGCCATTTTGATTCATGAATGTTAGGATCAGTTATGATTCATGAATGTACGGATCAATTTTGGTGCACACATGTATATACACATATATACAAAGGGAAAAAAGAAAGGAGCAAACATGATGTCTTGTTTCTTACGGTGTTTGCTTGCCGGTGATGGATAATTTGCTTTAATGCACCTGTCTTTTTTTTGGCAGAAACTTTCAACTTTTCTGCCTAAACTTTTCCCGCACATGGAAATTTATATATATATATATATATATATATATTTTCTTACCCTCACTCCGGTAATGTCTTCAAATAAGTTGAAATAAAATATTGTGATAAATAATAGTTTAGGAACTACATTAATTAGTTAAACATTTATTTTATCGTTATTTAATACATCGCAATCTTATTACAACAAAGAAAAAAAGAAGAAGAAAAGTAAGCAAAATTTAGTGGTTTTTCAATTGTAAAATAATAGTACTATAGTTTTTTTGGTACCCAGTCACATTACTCAAACTTGACCAGACATAATAATTGAGAAATGGAGTTATTCCATCATATGATGTTCTTGTATGTCAGCTTTTTATGTTGAGGAGATGACTACTGCACATGGTAGTTTTACCATATTCGTAATTATCAACGACATAACTTATCAAGATATATATATATATATATATATATATATAAACGACACAATGACATTGTTGTACGTTCTAAATTTTGATAATGAAGACAGACAGAATGATTCCAAGAAGAACGTTACAAATTATTAAAAAAATTATGATTGCATTAATTTTTTTTTAAGGATCTATTATGATGTATTATGAAACTAAAATAACTTATCACTATTAATAAAAAATATAAAAAAAAAAAGACAAAACAAAGATCTAAATTCTGAGAACTTTTTTTTAATGATAAAAAAGGATTATTGTCCCATATCCACTATTAAAGAAATTTTGGAATCCATCATTAAAAAGAAAAAAGTCTGATTTAATTATAAGTTAAAGTCACTTCCGTTTGGTTCGTGGGTTGAATATGAAATTTTTGAGTTGGAATTGGTTAATTTTTCAAAAACTAATTATAAATTTTATTGAATTTTCAGAAAAAATAAAATAAAAATTGAGATGAAAAAGTACAATTTGATTGAAGTTAAACCAAATACCAAACAAAGGTGACATGTTATTTTTGGCTATTATTACTTTTTCCTTGACTATGCCTTTTTGTAAATTTATTTTTAGGTAACGTTAGAGATAGTTTTATCATGTATCATACCAATATATTCATTATTGAGATGCTAAATACATTATGATTTCATAATAATTTACATAGATGATCTTATTTTATTTATTATTGTCAACTTACATCGTAGGTTTCCAATTCCAGAAGAATCTCTAATTGAATGGACTAGAAACATGGAGAAGCAATATTGTACAGACGTACAGTAATTTGATAAGCATGGAGAATCGCCTTTTCTATTTGGGCATATGAAGTTTTTCTTTTCGACTTTTTTTTTTTCTTCTTTTCCTTTTTTGGAGAATGAGAATTTTTTTTTTTTGTTGGTAAGATTTACCAAACTATTTACAAATTGAATTTAAATGATAATGGATTATGAAAGGGTTAAATTATCATTTAAAATTATATCTATAAAAAGACGGATCATTTAAATTTACTTAAATTTTAAAATAAGGTTTGTGAGTATTGAAACTATAAACATTTTTATAAGAATAAAAAGAAGGAAGATATAATTACAATTACACCAATTTATTTTTTGGTGTTACAATCTAAATCCTATAATTACAATTCAATTTTAATCTTTTTCTTTCAATTTTATTATTCACACAGTTTTATAATTCAAACTTTAAAAAATCCATAATTTTGTTTAAACAAATTTAAATGAGATAATTTTTTAAAAAAAAATTACATAGAATTTCAAAATGAACGAAACAAATTCTATATTGATAATTTTTTTTTCCAAACACATTTTAAGTTTTAACATTTTTAATTCCAATAATTTAAACACTTTAATAAATATATAATTAATTTAAACTTAAATTTTATAATCCAAACCGAAAGACTTGCTGAAGTTTATCTAATTTGTGTGAACTTTAGAAGTGAAAAATATGTAAATAAATAAATTTCTTATTGGGTAGAAAAAAAAATAGAAAAATAAAAAATAAAAAAGGAGAGAGATGGGAAAAATAGGCCACGCTACTTGGGGGCGCGTGGAGGGGGGGTGAAGGAAGATCTTTTGGTGGGTGGGAGGAGGTCGTACGCGTGTGGTGGTGGAGTGGGCAGAGAAGACGGCGTGTCGGTGTTTGAGATTTTGATTTGATTTGATTTGATTTGATTGGATGGAGAGTACAACTACTTCCTTCCAATAAAATCTTTTAAAAATCTATCTAATGTTTTTTTTTTTTTTTTTTTAATTTAATTTTATTTATTTTTTTGGTGATGTTCTAATGTGGTGTGGTCTGGTGTGGGGTATAAAAAATGTCCAAAATCATGGTCAACCACAAAATGCTTTAGATACCTGTCCGACCAATCCCATTTCAAGCAAAACCTCTTTCTCTTTCTCTCTCTTTCGTCATGCAAAAAGCATTACCCATCCACCCACCCCCCAACCCAAACATATATATAACTTTAGTCGCCTCTTTCCATCTTCTGTCTTTTCATGCCTCTCTTTGTCCTTTCCCTCAGCATATCTACACTTTTTTTCCCCCTAAAATAATATATATATATATATATATATATTTTAATATCAATAGTTAAATTTACTTTTGGTTCATACATTGGAGTTTGAGTTTTTTTGAGTTAGAATTATTTGGTGTTTTAAAAATTAGTTAAAATTTTTGTCAAAAATTCTAGAAAAAGATAAGAATGAGTTGAGATATTTTGGTTTGAGATGGAACATCGAAGAGCTGTTAAGTTAAATATTTCTTAAAAAAATAAAAAACAAAAATAACCAAGTTATTCATAAAAAAAAAGTCAGTTATTTGGGAATTTCTAAGGGTTAGTTTGGTTGATAAGTTCAAACTAATATTTTTAAATTTTTTTTTGTCTTTTTCCCTAAAAGTTTTTGTCTTTTTCTCAAAAAGTTTTTTATCTTTTCTGAAAAGTCAACATAATTTACTATTTAAACTTAAAAATCTTAACTCGAACTTACACACCAAACACCCCCTAAGATATAATATCTTATTATTAATAAAAACTGTTGTTTTAAACCATTATATATTTTTTTAACAATCTCATTTTATAATTGAGAGTAATTATATATTGTGCATTGTGAATTTTTAATGTGGACACTTACAATATAGAACATTAAAAATTTTAATCCAATGATTAAAAAAAAAAATTTCTACTTACAATGCGAAATAAGAGGTCCTACAATAAAAGAGCTCGAATTATTATCAATTGTGATTACAATGAAAAAAAAAACTCAATTATTATCGATTGTGATCACTATCTAATTAGAATTTAGCATGTGAAATTTCATGAGATATTATTTTGTTAATTAATCGATCTCAAAATAATTATATGAGTTTGTGATTGGTTCAAAATGTACATTAAATGGCGATGATCTATAAAAAAAAAAAATTGTTTGATTACGAGAACTTGAATATTAACTATGGAAATTGTAAATAGAGAAAATATATACACTTGTGGTACCCTTTTAGTCCGGTTTAAACTTTAGATGATATCATAATTTGATTAATACATTAGAGTATGTTTCCCTAAGAGAACATACTATTGTAGAGACAAGAGACTATCATATTGTTCTACGGTACAATCTTGTCCCTGTGCCAGACTCTGAAAGTTTTCCAAAAAACCACACAATTCCTTCACTTTTGGATGAGGAGCATCTCCAGCTCCAAATCTATACGTTCGGTTTTTGAGCTCGATCGAACTGAATCCCGGTACCTTTGCTAGGCCGATACTTTTCATCTTTAATCTCACCTTTCCAAACTCATCCCAGTTCCCTCCCTCTGCATGTATGTTAGACAGTAAAGTATAGTATCCAGGATCATCGGTACTTATACTTGAAATGTCTTTTTGAATGCTATTAAGCATGTCCATTCTTCGGTGGATACGACACCCGTTAAGCAGGGCGCCCCAGATGCTAGCGTCCACAGGATCCGGCATGGATTTGATGATATCATACGCGCCATTGAGATCGCCAGCTCGACTCAGAAGGTCAACTACACAAGCAAAATGTTCAGTGTTTGGCTCAATTCCAAAACCCCTCATCAGGCTGAAATAATGTTTTCCCTCTTCCACAGATCCTGCATGACTGCAGGCCGATAAGACGTTCATGAAGGTAACTTCGTTCGGTTTTATTCCTGATTCCAGCATTTTGGTGAAAAGTGATATTGCATCATTGATCTCGCCGTGCATACCGTACCCTGCAATCATGACACTCCATGATACAATGCTTCTTTCCGACATGCTGTCAAAAACTCGTCTGGCTGTTTGAAGGAGTCCGCACTTAGCATACATGTCCGTTAGAGCGGTACCCATGTAGATATCTTCCGTAACACCACAGGTAATGAGCTTGTGGTGAACCCATTTTCCCTTTTCTAGGTAACCTAATTGGGAGCAAGCTTGAATTACAAGTAAAAAAGTCACTTCATCCATCTCAAGACAGTCGAAGAACATTTTATCAAAAAGACTGATTGCCTCAACTGAGTAACCATTCTGAGAAAATCCACAAATCATACAATTCCAAGCCACAACACTTCTCCATTCAAGCTTATCGAATATCGTGTATGCTGTATCCATAAAACCACATTTACAGTACATGTCGATCAATGAATTCTGGACATACTCGTCAAAATAGCCTCTTCTAATAATATGGCAGTGTATCTGGTGTCCCAGCTGAAAGAGGCCCACATTCCCACAAGCTGTGAGAGAACTCGACAGGCTAAACGAGTCTGGCATTAGCCCTCGGGCTTGCATCTCTCTAAAGAGCAATAATGCCTCCCTCAAAAATCCATGACGAGCATAACATGAAATGATGGTATTCCATGGCACAACATTATTCTCCCGAGTTGTAAGAAAAATCTTCTCACAGTCAGTTAGTCTCCTGCAATCAGCATATAATTCTAGTAATGCTGGTTTAAGAATATCAAAATCTACAGCTTTTCTAATAGCAAAGCAATGGATTGACTTCCCTTCTCTGAGCAAGCTTAAACTCACACAAGAACGCAGAATACTCATCATTGTTACTGAATTCGGTTCGACTTTCAGGTTCTGCATTGCTACACAGACATCTAGTGCTTCCCTAAAGTAACCGGTTCGATTGTAGCAGGAAATCATGGCGGTCCAAGAAGCAGTACTTGTATTAGCAACTCTTTGAAAGACTGTCTCTGCAGCATGCAACTCGGCGCATTTACTGTACATAGTTATTAGAGAGCTACCCAAGAACCCATCAGTTCCTATATTTCTTCTCACTACATAACTGTGGACTGATTTAGCCACTCTCAAACACCCCAAATCACCACAAGCATCAACAACACTAAGCATTGTGACTGAATCCGGCTTAACACCTCGAGAGACCATCCAACAGAACATCTCCAAACCTTCACTTGTCTCCCCATTCTCCACACAACACCCAATAATCGAACTCCATGCGACCACATCTTTCACCGGCATTTCATCAAACACCTTCCGGGCATTGTCCAAGCATCCCAATTCCCCATACATAAAGAGCAAGGTTGTTTGAACAACCTCATCACAATCAAACCCACATTTGACTATCCTCCCATGGAGCTTCCCACCGCAACCAACATCCCCGAAACTGGAAAAAGCTCGCAAAATGGAAGGATATATGAACCCATTAATGTGGATTCCATGGTAGACCATTTTGTGGTACAATGTGGTGGCCTCTTCAAAGAAGTGGCTCCACACGTAGGACTTGATAAGCACACCCCACATGAAAGAATCTGGATCGGGGAAGACTTCGAAGACTTGTCTCGACGACTGGAGGGAACCCATTTGGGCATAGGATTCAATCAGTTTGGTAGAAGCAAGTGCGTCTTTGTGGAGACCAGAGACCAAGAGATGGCCATGAAGTTGAGCAAGTGTTCTTAAGGTGGTGCAGGACCTGAATAAAGGCATGTAAAGGGTCATTGTTTTTGGCTCGTTTAAGGCAAACAAATAACTGATAAGATTTGTCTCTGTTGGATTTCATCAACTTGAGGTTGTTATCTTATAACATGTAATCTGTTCCGAAGAAGAAGACTCTCTCTCTCTCTCTCTCTCTCTCTCTCTCTCTCTCTCTCCCCTCCTTAGATAGCCAACTATAAAAACGGCCAAGGACAAACAGAAGACCAGTTTTATTTTATTTGTTTACTCGTCAAATCCATGACATTTTGGAGTGTTTGCAACTGTTATTGTTGGTCAGAGTACTTATTGATTTCCTTCTATGGCATATGTTTTACCATGTGTGGGCGTTTTTTTTTTTTTTTTCTTTCTTAAAAAAAAAAAAAAAAGCCACATGCTTGCCTTTGGTCTAATGGCATGGGAAGGGGATTGGGGACGGTTATGGCCTTATGGGTGCGGGTTGAGGGATCGAATTCACGTAATTGTAATTTTTGGTTATTCATAGAATTGCATGTGCTTTTATACATGGAAATTTTTTTTAAAAAAATTGTTTCTAATACATAATATAAACGTTGTAAAAAGAAAAGTATATGATAAAAATTTTATCATCGATATGATCATATCATGGAAATTAGCTTGAGTCAAACTTTTGCAAGTTTCATTCACATTAAAATAAATAAATAATAAATAAAAAGTAATGCAAGTTTCACAAATGGCTCATTGCCGATAACAACCATCCGCTAAATTAAGGGCTTCTGAGTAGGCTAGTACAGACATTATCAGTCCATAATCTCGCTTGATTGTGACATCCTCTTCAAGTTCCGTCCTCTATATACATTTGAACTGAAGGGCCATGTTGAACATTCACCACTGAAGCAACGGAATAGAAGCGACAACAGAAAATGAGCTCTCTATCTGAATCACCATCATCAAAGAATGTTTTTCCGGGCTTATCAGATGTACAACGGAGACAACTTCTGGAGAGAGAGAGTTCCTGCAGAAGACAGATTGCAGAACTGTTGCATTAGATCCAGAGAGAGTAATTTGCATCCAGAAAACAAAGATTTCAGAGAAAAATATACAAATTTCCAAATACTATTTGATTTGATTTGGTATTCATTCTCACCTTGGAAAACTAAAAAGAAGGCTGCACATGGAATCGATGGTCTCTCAAGCATCGCCGCCGTTTCCCTCATTGTCATCTGGATCAATGGGTATTTCATAGCGGGGCCTATTGAATTTCTCTCTGAGCTGCTTGATTGGTATAAAATCCCCAGCTGAGTCCATCCCATAGAATAAAAAGGAAATATAAGGATGATCGAATCGACCCTGTGGAAAAGCAGAAAGACAAAATCAAACACCATACCTCCAAAAAGATGTTTTACATTATTCAGAGAGCTTTACATGATTTAAAAAACTGAAGGAGAGACAACTCTAACTCACCATGTCTGGCGAGTCAGGGGTTAACAGATTCTCCTCGGCAACTGCAGAACACCATATAAGTTGTTAATAGAAAGGAATTAGCGAAAGCCAACAAGGTTTAGAAAGAGAACATTGGTCCAGCATTTAAGGTCATAAGCTGTTCCAGATTAGGCAAAGAGTTTTGTGGTGACGCCAATTAGTGAAGCTCATCTTATGCATTAGTAAGATCACAAACACAGTAACTAGAGTCGAAACAGATTGGTCTGATCCGTTGAAGATTACCATATGCCACCAGAAGATTCGGGTCCTCATGGACATCAACTAGAACCTGGAAAGTTGAGGGGGAAAAAAATTGCAATGCAATATCATGAGGACGACAGTTTTTTGGAGTACCTGCCTTTGGAATTTGGTTACGTAGCAAGAGAGAGAGAGAGAGAGAGAGAGAGAGAGAATAAAACCTGATAAAATGGCTGATTAGGACCCCGAGACAACTTTTCGACCTGTGCAGTTTCCATCCATGAACTTGATTCGCAACACAGTGGATCCATTCCACAAACCACAGCTCGATAGCCTGAAAATGTAACAGACCCACCAGTTCTGTCAACTTCGTATAATTCTTTTAACTTATTTTATTTTTTAAGGCTTTGAAGTGAAAGGCTTCCTAATAAAAAAAGTTCAACAATCCATATATGCTCCCAATATGAATTCCATGGAAATGAGTTTTTAGCCATTTTGAGTTCCTTAATGAAATCGAAATCAAATACTTGTATCCTGAAAAAAGGCATAATCATTCCCAAAAAAAAAAAAAAAAAAAAGGGCATGTTCTTTTTTTGTTATTATTTATTTTTATTCTGAAAGTTGGAATAAAAGGCATGCTACTATACCAAATACTTTATGCCTCACTTTCTGTCCCAAACGATATGCATATTGTGCGTTTCCATGTGCTAGAGCTTTTGCCGTTGCGGCAAGGGACTCTGCCTCCAGATTGGCAATTTCATCCCGTAGCTTGGCTGCCAATGCGTAGTTCTCATTCTCAATTGCATTCTGCAGCTCTGCACTGGAAACGAAGGAAAAGGGAAACTACACTTGATTTATCTTTATATGAGATTAGCTCATATGGGTAAAGACTAGGACAACAAACAAACAAGGGTTGGGGGAGAGTAGAATGAGCATACACAAATCCTCGCGGTCGAAAACCAGTGAAATGAAAATTTAATTAGGCACATGGGCAACAAGTAGAACTCACCGTAGACGAATTATACTTATTGCCTTATCTTGAGCTTCGCTCTTTGAAGACAATCCCCTCTTTTCTTCTTGTTGTCTAACGATCTCTGCTTCAACCTTCAGAGAAAAATTCTAATCAAGCATGCAGAAAATTTTAAACTGGTTCAAGGAAGAGAAGTTGCACTGCAAATTATGCAGAGTGGGAAAAATGTTTTATTCACTGTTGTCCATCTGAAGGCCAGGAAACCCATAATTTTATGAACTCTACTAACTTTTATGTGATCTACCCGTCAATTTACAAAGTCCTGCCACAAACTCATGAATCCTTTGCAACAGCCTAACGGATCTTCCTTTGTAATCTCTAGTTTGCGTAATTTTAGCTCTAAGTTTACTAGGACATGAAGGGGAAAGAAAAAACAATCAGACCATAAAATAAAAAAGAAAAAAAGCTCGGAACAGAACAAATGCATTCATGTGATAAAAATGAGTTCTCAAGGTAAAACAATCATTTCATTTTTACAGACAGTAGAATTTCGAAACGTACATTTACATGCTTATGATAAATATATTCAAGATATATATCATTTCTCAATATCAAATCAAGCTATGGTCAATCCTTTACATCCAACATATGAAGTCATAGCCATTCCGAGAAAAAACTTACCTCAGTGAGCTTGTTTCTCAGCTGTTGCGCAATGTCATACTGCTCCATGTTCAGAGCATACTGTCAAGTGTCAATGCATGACCAACCACCAAAACATGCTCGTTAGATGATAAATTAAACAAGACACAAACACATTGACTACGGTAACAAATAGAATCAGGAGGTATAACATGATATTTATTTTATATAATAATGATGTTAAAACGATGCAACAATAACAAATTTAAATCATCCGAATCTAGTATTATACATTGCGTTATTATTATGTTAAATAAATGTCATGTTACACCTCTCTCGATATCTGTATTACCTGTACACGAGTTGCGAGGTCTAACTGGAAGAAGAAGATCAAAATATCCTCATTAGCAGTTTCACTACGCTCGGAGCCCGCATCAAGACTCTGATCACCGCCACCACTCCCTTTAAAGAGCCATCCAGCTCTAACACTAGTGTCTCTCCGTCTAAGTGAATTGGGATTTCTCTTCACGATTAAGCTTTGCACACAATTATTCCACTTAATCTGATTCTGGGTTTTGCTTATTACATTCAAAAGTTGCCGCCTCCGTCGTGGAGGAGCTGACCCACGAACGCCGCCGTTCTGGGAGGCCGTGCCTGTCAGAGCGATTAGTGATAGAGTTTGTGCCATTGTTTTGTTCTGGTGAGAAAATGAATCCAACCCAGTTCAGCAAAGTTGGAGATTTAAGGTTTTTTGAAACCAAATTAAGCTTCTTTATGGTTATAAATCGAACAACAAAATACTAGAGAGAGAGAGAGAGCATTCTTGTTTGCGCTTTTAATTTTTTATCGGAATAAGAAACATTAGCTTGAGTTGTAGATAAAAGAACGACCAAATTAATGGGAAAAGAGAAGAAATATGGGAAGTTTGGATCAGAGAGCTCACCGGCGAAGGAAGGAAGGAAGGCCAACTTGCGGGACCCAGTTCCGGAGTTTCCGGTTCACAGTCCAGATTCTGGCATACGGTCCACAAGAATACACAATTTCTTCAGAAACAAAAATAAAATTATAAATATTATTTATCTATATATATATATATATATATATATTTTGGAGTGAAGGGCGTTAAGTCCCATTTGCCATTAGTAATTGAATTGGGAACATTCCCTTTGCATTTTATGAATAATGGACACCCTTTGATTAAAGTATATTTTGTTAATATATATCATTGTATTTTAATTTTTTGTTCAAATTTTTTTTATGTAAAATGATCTAAATTTCTTAATAATTTCAGTCGTTCGTCTATTTGTTGCAATGATCATTTTTAAAAGATTTATATATGTATAATTTATATGAGCAGGATATATACACTTTCTCCATTAACGTGAAGCCTTGATAATGTCATCTTTATTTTATTAATGGAGAGAAAATTATCATTGAGAGTGCATAAGATCACTTAATCTTTTTCTTTTTTTAAATCACGATTTTTAACTTTTTTGTTACCTTAAATAAAATAACACTTTTTTTTTTCAATCACATTCAATTAACGGACGGGTGTTTCTCTAATCCTAACTAACTATACTAAAAGAGCAAGTTTTATTTGAACTAATTCACTTTGAGGTCGTCCAAAACGTTTTTCTTGGGCTGTTGTTTTTTAAAACTCTTGCTTTGTTGTCGTTTTTTGTTTCTTCTTTTATAAGATTATTGCCGTCTAAATGTCTAATTGATAGAAAACTACTCCCTTTGTCAAGACGATGTGGGTTTGAATCCAACCGAACATTTTTTACTCATGTATCTTTTATCTTTATTATCTTTTTTTTTTTTTTTTCATTTTCTTATTATTTTTCACCCTTTTTTTTTTCTATCTAAAACAATATTTAAAAAAAAAAAATTTCCACTCTCTCTCTCTCTTTCTTAAACTTTCCCTCCTATATATATATTACCTTCTCCTTGAAATCACATATATGTTTTGATTACGATCTTCTAATTCTTTATTTAACTTGTGTTTCTTTTCTATTTTTTTTTGAATGATAGATTTTGAATGATTAAAACATTTCACAAAATAGACACCATTTTTAATGAAAAGTTGCAATAATAATACATGATATGCTATATTATAACATTTAAGTGAATAGTTACAACCATTTAAACTAGTTTAAGCCTAGCATGTTTCCTTTTTTTTTTTTTAATTAAAAAATAAAAAAGTAGTTACGTTAATGATTTTTTAAAATATTTATGTGGAAGAAAAAAACTGAATACATAAGATAAAACAAATAAAATTTAACTAATATATTATTTACTTAAAAAAAACTAATTTATTATTTAATTTTTTTCATTATTACTGTTCTCTAATAGTTAAATTTTCCAAAAAAAAGTATAGAAAATTTTTGCATCGTGATAGTTAATTAAATGTTTTCATAATAATCACTATGACAAAATAATATATTGGAAGATTATAGTTAAAATATTTACGTTAGAACATAGTTGAAACAACAATTTTCAAATTGACAAATTGGAACATAAAAGTATTTAACACATTTATAAAAACATGATATGAAATACTCAGGGATTTGAAAAAAAAATGATTTTAGGGAAAAAAAAATGCAAAAAATGAAAAAGTATGATTATAAAAAAAAATGTAGAAAGAAAAAAGAAGATGTTCAAGTGTTGTTAAGTTGTCAATCATACAAAACAATTGTGGAAAAATCAAATTTTTCCTTGTGAAATTCTTATGTTTGTAAGTAACCAAACTTCTTCACGCAATCAATCTCTCAAGTAATCGGTATGTATTAATTTCCCTATCTAAATATATAAATATTGGTTTCTCTATCTAAAGCACAAATACACCGACACAAACATCTTTGTTTGATATATTTCTCTCACGCACACAAGCACATAGAAGACGTTAACACATGTGTATGTGTGGAGAATTGGATGGAGAATTTGACATTTTCTTACTAAAAATGCGGCGGTTGTTGTTTTGCTTTCCTGCGAGATTATGAGATTCTTAGAACTGCTATTTTTCATGTAACTCTTTACAAAATAGTACTTTTTAATTATTTACTTTTTCAAGAAGTATGTCCCCTTAATTTTTATGATTTTTTTTTTTTTTTGCGATTGTTAATTTTTCTAGATTTTTTTGGGATTTTTATATTAGATGTGTTGATTGACATATCGAAATTAATATACTTTAATGTTGTTATTTATCAAGTTATCATTATTTTTTAATCTTATATGAGTCAGAAATAAATATTATCTTACATCACTGCCACAAAAATTGTCTTAATATAGCATAAATGGCCATCTCTCTCTTGACACTATTAGATTAAATACTTTTTCAAGAAATTAAAAAGTATTTAAAAAAAACTACTCTTTTAAACTTTTCGATCCATACATATATACTCGACTAAAGACATTTGAGAGTTTTTAACAACTTATATTAATTATAAAATCTACACTATTAATTATTAGAATATATATAAAAAACGTACAAGCACGTATACAAACTAGTTTTTCTAAAAACTCAAGAGATGTTACTTTACATTTTTCCGTCAATGAAGTTTGTCTCTAATTTAGACAAAACATAAGAGGTGTGACAATGAAAAGCCTTTGAATTTTGGAGTTGTCACTTTGTGTTGTCACTTTGTGGTATCGACTAAAATGTTAGATCATCTTCAAAACAAATATCAATGGGACATATTAATTTTATATTTAGCAAATATACTTCAATATATTGTGATATATTTACTTTTTGTTACGAACTTTAAGTTTTGCAATTCCAAACAAAAGTTTTTAATTTTATTTTGTTTTAAAAAGTGAAGATGATGTTGTAATTAGTAAGTGAAAACCCAACAAATTAATCAATCAACTTGTTAAGGGAATTTCCACATATAGATCGAAGTTATGGCACATATCAATTTGATCATCAAACAAAACCGTTGAGATTAAGAAGTACCAAACTAAGGACTCCGACAACTTCTATGGCCGAGCGGAAAAGGAAAAGCACGATAATATTGTTTGCTTCAAAATATCTCTCAAGCATCCTTCGAGGCTTAACCCATATTAGCGATTGAATTAATAGATATTTCGAGCATATAAGAATTCATGAAATTAACGAGACCTGCACAGTGGGCCACATGAAAGCAAGAGATTTACATAGAAGGGAAATCTCTTGAGATCTCAAAAAACCTAACAAATTGATAATGTGTCTCAACCATAGGGGTCTAGTAAAACCCTAATGACTAAGACACTCACGTATAAGGAAAACATTTTGGCTCCATAGGGGAAGGAAAAAAGGAACCCTAGAAGAGATCCCTCCAGAATGGCTGGGGCAGAGAGAAAAATACTCTGCTCTTCTTGGAACGTCCATGGCTGCCGGGGGAAGAAAGGGAAGAACACTCGGAGAAGAAGGAAGAACGTTGATGTGGATGAAACCGCTCCAACACAACTCTTCTTGACAAAGGTCATGTATTGAGACATTTTAATTTTTGATTAAAAAAATTGAATTTAAGATGTGGATAATTGAAAATATGACCCTCGAATTTCAAGCCAATTTTATTTTAGTTCTTGACTTTAGAAACGTCTCAAAAGTAGAATACCATCAATGTTTTGAAAAGAAAAACAAATTAAAAAAGGACAAAAAAACATGAAATTTAAATAAAGGCCTAAGCTAGCATGTTGTTACACTTAACAGCTGCTTGCTGTACATCTATAGAAACATGTTTCCTTTCAATACCAAACACCATGTAGCTTGCCATTTTTGGCCTAAACAAAATGCCATAGTCACTAGCAAGTAATTAGTAAACTAAGAAACGTGTATAGTTCAAAAAAATAAGACATAAATGGTTGAATATTAGTTGGTGCCAAAATACAGGCGTGTTTCCTCTCTTCATCAAACAATCAAAGGTCAAACTATCACATGCTCAAACTAGCAAGCAAAGTGATATAACCGAATGCGAAAAATCATGGAAGATTGCCCAAGCACTTGCTGGCTTGCTGCTGAACTCACAGAAAGCAATTTCATGAGCTATGTGAGACGGTGAGAGTGTTTCATACTCGCCGTGAAGTCTTAATCATTCTTCAGACCAGCTTTCTGCTTCAACATGGAAATAAAATTGTCCTTTTCTTCTGGAGACATGGCTTCTGCCGAGCAATCTCCAACTCCCCATTCTGCCCCGCGTATGCAGTACTTGTCTTGAATGGCTTGGCGATTCCTGAAATGATAAAAATTTTTGTAGTATTGATGGCAATATTAATTAGGAGAATTTCACAGTAGCTTAAAAGAAATACCATATCGATGGGGCACAATTTTGAACCATCAAATAAGATCTTCATCAAGTTCCATCAAATGTGATCCAACAGTTAGCAATTGTTCATATCAGTAACCTTTTTTTCGTTTTTTTTGGGAACTCTCGGTTTACCAATGGAAATTATATGAAGAGAAGGTAAATTTGACACCATATTAGCATAATCGTCAACCGAATCACCTACCTATGCCATACTTGTATAGAGCATTTATACAAGTGGGCAGGTGATGATGAATTATACCATATCAGTTATCAACATCAGACAAATTAACTTGACACTTCTACTGCTATGAAAGAAGCACCTTTGATTTCAGGCTTAAGAATGATTCTTTGGAAACATCTCTACTAGACTTTCAAAGCTCATCTTTGTGTGGTCATTAACCATGGAGCTGATGGCCACTTGATATAATCAATACAACAAAAGAAAAAAAAAGGAGAGCTTACTTTTCTTGGTTCAACTTGGATTTCTCAAGTAGCTTCTTGAGCAGGGGAGAATCTCTGAATCTTGCATCATTTTCCGCATAGTTTTTCTGGTTTTGTTCTGCAAACATAAAGGATGTAGCAAGACAGATTTTATATCTTCATTTCCTGTTCCAAATCTTAAAATCATGAAGTTTTATCATCATAAGAGAGAGAGAGAAGAAGAAGGGGGGGGAAAAAAAACTATCAGTAAGAAATGAGAACTATACCATTGAATCTGCTAAGAAAGTCAATTTGGGGTAACTCAGGACCAGGAACAGATTCTATCCCAGAAAATCCAGAAAGAAATCCAGCTTTAGCTGCGAAACCAACCAACATACACCCATGATTATACATACTTTTGGAACCGAATTTTGATATAAACACGTCCAAAATTGATAACCCGTTAAGCAAATTAAGGAATATTTATAGACTAGTTTTAAACAAACGCATTTCATTCTATTTACTGATGATTTAGTAATTAATCTTTTATTCAATATTTACGGATTACCCATCACATAATTAGTATAAAAAAATCCATACTTTCCTATTGATCAGACAGAAAAGCCCACATAAATTATCATCAAAACATGAAGTAGTAAATGCACAGAAGCAGCACAAATTATCCATCTTTCCTCTAATATGAAGTAAATTTGAATTCTGGTCCCTACTTATTTGCATATGAAATGTAAAATTAAAAGAAAAATAGTAAAAAGAGTTAAATTTTGGACCTTTTGATTTACCTGGATATGAGGAGAGAAGAATGACAACTGAAGCAGCCAAAGGAAGAGACTTGTGAAGAACAGATAAGCAAGAAGACGGCAAAGAAGAAGAAGAAGAAGAAAGTGTTGGTGTTTTAGAGGTTTTTAGTTGGAAAGTGTTTAGTGGGTAACTGAGTTTTGCAGAGACGAGTAAATTGCTGGAAACAGAGTGAAGAGAAGGATGAGAGACTGCCAAGACTGAAGAGGATCCCATGCTCCTCCCTCTCTGTCTCTGTCTCTCTCTCTCACACTCTTGTTCCTTGCTCTAGTATTTAGCAAGGATAAACTTTACTATTTTTACAGAAACTAAAAACACAGAAGTACAAATCTTGGACAATTTTGTTTGGTGGGTTTTAGCCCATCATCTAGTTGCAAAGACCCAATCCAATCCCCAATGAGCATGAATCAATCATTAAACGACGTGTCATCTTTTTTTTTTTTTTTTTGCCTTCTTTCGATTCAGGCCATACAAGTAGAAGTAGAAGTCCCCCACCCCACCCCCCACCAACAAAAAATTAAAATAAAAAAATAAAAAACTACAAACGTCAAAGAGTTGTACAAAATTTAGAAAAACGGCACACTGACTCTGTCCCGGAATAAAAGCCAAAATCACAACTTCAACAATTAAAATTAATAAAATAATCTTCTTTCAGTTTAATATAAGAACAACCGTCTTCTTGCTTATCTTTTAAATAAAAACTCTAAATAATTTAGAAAGTCCAACTTTTATTTTATTTTATTTTAATTTAGCATGCTTATGATTCGTCTGCTTGACTTAAAAATTTTGAGTTTAAATTATTAGAGTTTAGTTGATTTTTGGGAATTATGCATTTGGTCAGTATGAGTTAGAAAGTTAAAAACCTTAAAATGTGTTCTAAAAAAAAAAATCAATACGAATCTTGTGTGTCATTCAACTCATAATTTTATGTGATTTGAAAAAAATTATCTAATTTGGATTTGTATCTACGAAGTTATGTTTGAGTTTTTAAGTCATAGTTGGAGTTATTAATAGTAAAACTGAGTTGATTTTTTAAAAGAAGGTAAAAATGAATTAAAAAAATATATTTGGGAGAAAATAATAATAAAGAGAGTTGCATGAACAAACTATTTAAATAGGACATTTTGAGAGAATAATTTTGTAATGAACATATTAGAAAATAAACATTTATAATGATCTTTTATGTGTGTGTGTGTAATAACGATATTAAAAAAAAGTTTAAATAGGGACTCATTTAAAAAAAAAAAAAAAATATATATATATATATATATATATAAAAGAACAAACAAACGCAAAGTTTAAAAATAAAATTTTAATAAGCTGTGTTCCGATTACCTACGTCTGTTTAAAACATCCATCTTCATATAATAGCATTACCCATACTTTTTCAAAAATAAAAATAAAATAATTGCATTCCCTTTCATTAATCAATGCCGATAAAAATCGGCAGTGATGGTACAACGACAAAAAGAGAGTGAAGGCACCACTTTTTTTTTTTTTTTTTGGTTCCTCCAAAAAAAAATGTCGATGAAAGGGTACTTTCAGACATCCGAAAACTGCCCTTTTAAATAAAACCACAATATTGCTGTTTTTGTTGCTTGTTGAAACCTAACAGCCATAACTAAGCTTTCCCCACCATTATAACTCAAGCGAAAAATAGGCTTCAATTTGTCTTTAATTTCCGAAAACTAACAGTTTTTTTATTTTTATTTTTTTATTTTTTTGGTATCAAATTTTTCTGTTCCTTTTTTCTCTTTTGGTCATCACTGTTGACAACTTTTATGTAGGATTGAAAACATGAGATCCAACACTACAACGCCATAATTCTTCACCAAAGAACCTTCAAGAGCCTAGAATCTCAAATTCAACTACTCTCCAGTGTCATCCTTCAAGCATGGCCTTGGCAGCATCTACCAATATTGGTCTAAACTCACTGGAAGCTCGACCAAGTACTGTGTATCCTTCCTTGTCTTCCACATCTACATCCGCTCCATGCCTTACCAGAAGAAGAGATACCTGTCAAGAAAACATAATTAAACAGACAAACTGTCAGTAGGGGGAGTGTAATTGTTCTTTGCAGCTGTTACTAGGGATTTCACATTAACAAGTTTGCAACGTGAAAATTTTATGAACTCTGATGCTCTGAGTCTGGGCTTTAAATGGGCATTAAAGTTTTTAAATTTCTTTTGACTACGTAGTTGGGGTCAAGTTTCATGCTAATGGAAATGGAAGATTTTTTATTTATTTTTTTATGACACAGATGGCTATGTTGTTGTTGCTCAACAGGTTTTAAGAGTGTTTAAAAGATGCTTTTGTAAAGTGGGTTTCTTTCACCATCAAGCTCAA
Source organism: Ficus erecta (assembly GCA_008635985.1). NCBI lineage: Eukaryota > Viridiplantae > Streptophyta > Magnoliopsida > Rosales > Moraceae > Ficus > Ficus erecta. The sequence goes on along the minus strand of BKCH01000924.1, from coordinate 41,842 downwards.
GGTTATATAGTCAGAGCGAAAAAAAAAAAAAAAAAAATTGTCACATCATCAATTCTGTCCGTTGAGTGGATAGAAGGACCATAGTAGCTGAAGTTTCAAAGTTTGAGGGGCAAGCCAATTTTTGAAATTCGGAGGCAAACTAAGTTCGGGCAGCAAAAAGTAATCTTATCCTTTTAGTATGCTACACTGGAATACTGCAAGTTATTTTTCCTTGCTAGTGACTTTCACTAAAAGTTTCGAAAAAAGCGTAAAAGAGTGACAAATACACACATGGGTAATTCCAACAATCAAAAGATGATAACTTAAAGAGTTGCAATTTGGGAGGGGGGACTCTGAGAAACCGAGAAGAAAATACAAAGGTCCCTTGACTTTCAAGAATTACTCGCAGGCATCAAATTATTTTTGTCCAAAGAGAACAAATGCAACTAATGTTTGCAATCTGCCTCGGCATATTCAAAAGAAACAAATTCAAGTATAAACACCAGGCAATAAGCATCTCTTTCCTAAGAACTCCAACAATACCTACCTCTTTGTTATGGCAAATCACTGCATTCATAAGGGGAGTCTGGCCAGCTTTGTCAACAGCATCGACATCTGCTCCTTCCTCAATTAGAAGTTCACACAACTCCGAGTTCCCAGTGCTTGCTGCCCGATGCAACGGGGTGCATCCCACCTGAATGCATTGCATGTCAAATAACTAATGTCCAATGATATGGAAAAGAAAATAAAAACATATTATCAGCACGTCAGATTCGCAGAAAATGGTTTCAGAATTGAATGGCGACAGATGCAGCTATTTGAGGTTACAAGCCTTGTCCTTCAGATTAATCTTTGCCCCATGTGAGATCAGAGTTTCAGCTATCTTCAGCCATCCTTTGCTGGCAGCATAGTGAAGAGCAGTACGACCGCCGTCATTCTTCAAATTAACATCAGCTCCTGTTAGATACATGGGTCAGAACATAGTGATGCAAATTTTGCAAATTTCACAAGTCGAACAGAGAAAGGGTAAAAGAAAGTGGCATATCAAAACTGCGTTAGTTTGTTGCTAGAATTATCCTCTTCCCATCATTAACTCATTCTACAGTACACCTCCAACCCATGTAACAAGAAACACTTAAAATGAACACAATCCACAAGTTACACAAAAGTGGACATGTATTGAAACTTAGCTCCCATCGACACTCATAAAAAATGTGAACTCTTTAATCTATAGACCATGATTCCTTTTCTCATAGACGGGTATTTACTTGCCAGATAGGGAATCAGTTTGATGCACTCAACGGCCCAATAATGCAATCAGATTATCAATTTCACTATGCATTCTAAAGAAATGAATAATTGGCAAGACCAAAGCTGATGAAGTGAATAGCCAAAAACTTAACAACTAGCTATTGACAGTTACTTCTAATACTTTTCTGTTGAAACTGAGATGTAATCATCATTCACAATCTTATCGATAACATCGCAAGTAACACAACATAAAAGCATAGGAATTCGAAATTTTTCCAACCTCTGCTAAGCAAAATATCAACAATTTTAGAATTCCCAATGCTCGCAGCGGAATGAAGCGGGGCCCATCCTTCTTCATCTGCACTGTTCACCACATTCTCAGCTTCATCAGCAGCTGCCAACACTTTCACCACCTATTAACACGCAATATAAATTTCTTTAAAAATATCATAAATTTCTACGCTAAACGCAAAATTCTCGAAATTACCAAAGTCCATACAGAAATTGGATCCCAAAATTCAGACATACATACATACATACATACAATCGGAACCATTGATTGATGATCATTGTCTAGAGCACAACAAGACGCGAAATTTTCCCTCCATTTCCGGCATTTTCCGAGAAAGCAAACGAGAGAAAGGTAAAAGATTGGAGGAGAAGACGGACCTCGAGTTGACCGGAAGAGGCGGCGACGTGGAGGAGGGAACGGTCGTCTTCGTTCCTGAGAGAGAGGGATTTCGAAAGGTCTTCCTTAGAAAGAGCAGTGAATGCCGAGGAATCGCCGGTTTCCACCGCTTTGAAGAGGTCTTGGGGTTTGAAATCGAGCTCTGGATGCCGAGGAGGATCAATTTCCATTTCCATGGCGTGAAAGGTTGGGGCTTTTGTGGGGGCTTTTGTGGTTTTTCGGTGTCGTGTTTGTCCCTGGAATCTATGAAAGAAAGAACTGGACTGAGAAGTACGAGCTCGCTTGTGTCCGGTTTTTCTAGTTTTACAGTTCGTTCGGTTACTAGGTGGAATATTACCTTATTTATTTATTTATTTAATAGGAGAAAGTCTTGAAGGTCTCAGGCTTTAACCAGTTAAAAGGATGTTCACGAATCGGATTATACAGAGTAGGTTTTAAACTACAAACCAATCCATGATATTTGAATTGTGAAATTCTCATTCATCATCAATCTGTAAAACTCTTAATGCAATCCAAACTAATATGTAAACATCGGTTATACGGATTTGATTGACGAATTCAATTCGTTTACTCTAGAAAATAAAATAAAATATCTAGACATTAAATTTTTCAACAAAATTGCAACACAATTAACTTCTAGCCTTCGATTATAAGCTCAATTGTAGCATAATAATACATTATAACTAACAAACATCGACTAAACTCAAAATAAAATTTGCATACTCATCAACACAAAATAAAAAGCAGTTTTAGCCAGAGAATATAACTATTGAACTAGAATATTTTGGGCCAAATAATAGAATTATTGAACTAAAATTTAGGCACATATTCAAGTCAGTAAAGTCACACTTCAACATCTACATAAATAATTTATTTAGAGAAAATATATATTTCTTTATAAATTTATATATATATATATATAGAGTTCGGATTCACGGATTGAGAATCCTCAATCCGTAACCTTTGGATTGGAAAATTTCAATCTGTAACCAATCTATAAGTCTCTCAACTCAATCCAATCCTGTGGATTGGACTGGATTGAATGGATTGACAAATTTGGTGAACACCCATACTCAAAGTAATTAAATAGACTTCTCAGGCATTAACATAAATACTCATTAAAGACTCCAACTCTATCGAATAAACTAATGCGTTTAGTGTATTGTTTTGGAATGAAATTTTTAATGTTAAAAGTTTGTTGATTTTTCAAAAACTAGTTATAATTTCTTTTGACTTTTCAGAAAAATACAAAAACTAAAATGAAATTTTTAGGTTTGAATATTATAACCAATCGCACCAAGATTCATTGAAGTTATGTGCACCTTTTGTAGTTTTTGTACATGTATTTCATAAATAAGCACTATGATTTCTACATAATATCGAGAAAGCATTGAGTTATGATTTAAAAAAAAAAAAAAAGCTTCTTACTGTATATATCCCTGTCGATGATGCATGTATTAAACATTAGATTTGATATGATTCTAATCCGTGACTTAGGAGTCGTTTGTTTTGTTCATTCATGCATTTTGTTTTTTTGTTTTTTGCCCTTTTGTTTTTCATACAAAAATTGAAAATTGATTTTAAGTTGAACAATCATTTTTGTTGTTCTGAAATGTCATTTAAAGTGGTTGTATGTAAAGTCTAGTGATAATATCACAACGGACTCTACCTAAAAGTGCAGAGTTTGAATCCCTCCACCCCAAGTTAAACAAAAATGAATGTTCAAATGTGTATTAAATTTTTATTATAAAAAATGGAATAATTTTTAAGATGATGTTTGAATTGATGTTTAAAACAATTATTTGAAAAAATGGTTTTCTAACTAATCTAATAAAGCATTAAACATTAGAGGATGCTAATTGCATCCGCTTTAATAGTTGCTTCTCCACTCCTATTTAGGACCCGACACATATCTATTTTTCTTTCCTGTTAGAAGAAATAAATATTTGGGATATAAATGAGCTATAGTTTTAATTCTCTCTTTTTTCTTTTTTTTCTTTTTCTTTTTTATCGTTTTAATTCAGAAATACCTAATTGCCATCCTTGAACATCACTTCAGGCAAGCAAACTTTGAGACTTTTTTTATTTATTTTAATTTTTAAATAATTTAATAGACTTTCATTCTAATCTACATTTTTTTAAAAAACTAAAGCTAAAAAGGCGTTTTTCTATCTTTATGCAATGTACATTTTTTTAAAAAAATATAGTTTTAGATTTACAATTTCAAGCACTTTCACTTCTAATTTAATTTAATGAATACCGTTACTTATTTCTTTTTTTTTTTTTTTTTACCACAACGCCCCAGGCCTCACCAAGGAAATGAGAAAAACCTCCCCTGGGCATGGTTAAGGTGAATGTGGACGCCACAGTAAAGAAGGATTGCAATCAAATAAGAATTGGAGTTGTTATTAGGGATGATGAAGGAAAAGTCCTCCATGCTTGTCCCAAGCAAATCACGGGCTTTTTCTCTCCCCCACCTTGCGGAGTTCTTGGCTGCCCCGGAAGGTGTTTCACTGGCTGCTTCTTTCGGCTATAGCAGATGGATACTTGAGATCATGGACGCCATTAATGTTGTTCGTGCAATCCAATCTCCTATTCCCGGAGCTCTAGAGGCAACTATCATCGACGACATTAGAGATGTCATTTCTCTTGCTATTAGTGGCGATATGTTTGCTACGCTTCTTGTTAGGAGAATGGCATAGCCCATTGTTTGGCAACCTTTGCTATTTCTCAGTTTGTTGATTTTGTATGGCTTGATTATGTGCCTAAGTTCATTGGCACTTTTGTAAGAGCTGACCTTTTGCCTTAAGTAATAAAAAGCCATCTTTTATTAAAAAAATAATAATAATAAATTTAGACATAGTTAAACTCTGTTTTTATTATTCAACCAAAAAAAAAAAAAAAAACTCAGTTTTTATTAAAATAACATTAATAATTTTATTTTAATAATAATTAATACAATGACAACAATCAAGAAATCAACCCAATAATATATTATTCACAAGTCAGGTTATTCTATATAGATACAAATATTTCTTCTCCGAGTATCTGAATAATTTCGATATTGAAACTTTTAATTAAATTCCCAAATGATATTTTTGCTTGCAAAGGGTACTTCTTCATGGCAGCACAGCACTGGCAATGATTTTATAACAAAAGATATATATATATATATATATATATATATATATATAAGCACAACAACAGCTGATCATGAGTACGCTGCAATCGCAGCAAAAATATTCTGAACACTAGTTGACATCTTAGTCTAAACTGTACTTAAATTACACTTTCATCACATAGATCATCACATGTTGGACAAACAAAACATAACACACAATGACACAAAAACGAACTTTAGGGGTTGTATGCATATTTTAGAGATAATTTCATATCCAACTCCACCAAAAGATGACACATATTGCTCGTGTTACCAAAAAAAAAAAAAAAAAAAAAGAGAGAGCAAAAGACAAAATAAAGTGAAAACACAAGGAAGAAAAGTTTTCTGCAGTACATTTATCCATTAAACAAATAGCCTTTATATATGCAATTACACAACGGAAACAAACAAAGAAAGCAACACATTTGACCACTAAAAACACATGTGACCACTAAAACCACTAAACCAATAAAGCAGAAATGTGGGCCACTTTTGCAACCAACTTTGTTAAAAAACTGGCTATAACTACTCAATAAAAAAATAGACTCCACTAAACTAAGAAACAAGCAATGTGACCAATGGAAATAGCCTAAAGACTTGGACATAATAACTATTTTATATTCAACAATCCCTCCCTTAAATTGAAAGTTTGCAAATAGCTTGCCAACACCAAGTAGCTTTCTTAGCTTCTGAAATGCAGCCAACTTGAGGGACTTGGTAAAAATATCAGCAACTTGGTCTTCACTTCTGCAATGATTGAGATCAATGACTCCTTCCTTCGTGAGGTCCCTTAAGAAGTGAAACTTCACATCTATATGCTTGCTTCTTCCACGTAGAACAAGATTTTTGGAAAGCTTTATTGCTGAACTGTTGTCACAATAAATTGCAATTGCTCCCTCTTGCTTGAAATGCAGCTCTTCAAGAATTTTCCTCAGCCAAATAGCTTGACAAGCACAATAAGTTGCAGCAACAAATTCAGCCTCATTAGTTGACAAAGTGACGATCGGCTGCTTCTTTGATGACCATGAAACAACCCCTGAACCCAACATAAAAACATATCGTGAAGTGCTTCTCCTATCATCTTGATCTCCGAAATAATCATTGTCAGTGCAGCCTAACAAATCTGACTTTTCTCCTTTCTTGTAGAATAGCCCAAAATCAGTGGTACCTTGCAAATATCGAAAAATTCTCTTTTTAACTAAAAGATGCATCTCACTAGGATTCTCCATGTATCTGCTTATAAGATTCACATAATACATAATATCTGGCCTTGTTGCAGTCAATTGCATCAAGCTCCCTACAATTTGCTTATATAGAGTGATGTCCACCTTTCTTCCTTCAGGATCTTTCATTAGCTTCAAACCAAACTCAGTTGGTGTGCTAACAAAGTTGCAATTCTTCATCCAAAACCTGTCTAATATTTCTCGCATGTATTTCTTTTGAGAAACGAAAATACCAGCAGGAGTTTGCACAACTTCTATTCCAAGGAAATAGTGCATCATTCCAAGATCAGACATATCAAATTCAAGCATCATAGATTGCTTAAAATTTTCAAATATGGCACTATCATTTCCAGTGTAAATTAAATCATCAAACATATAAGCAAACAACAAGCATCTTTCCTTCATCTCCAATTTTGACAAAAAGTGTATGCTCATGTGGACATTTTTGAAAACCCTCCTTAGAAAAATAAGCATCTATACGACTATACCAAGCTCTTGGAGTTTGTTTTAATCCATATAGTGCCTTTTTTAATTTATAAACTCTATGCTCATCACCAAACTTCACATAACCAGGAGATTGATCAATGAATACTTCTTCCTCCAAGTCTCCATATAGGAAGGCTGACTTCACATCCAACTGAAAGATAGGCAACGAGTTTTGCGCTGCCATTGAGATCACCAATCTGATTGTATCATGTCTTGCAACTGGAACTTCTTTGTAATCAATGCCGAACTCTTGCTTGTAGCCTTTAGCAACTAAGCGTGCCTTGTATTTGTCAACTTCACCATTCTCCTTTAGCTTCATCTTGTACACCCACTTAACACCAATGGTCTTTTGCCCTTTTGGAAGCTCTGTCAACTCCTAAGTGTTGTTTCTTTCAATGGCAGCAATTTCAGCATCCATAGCCTTTCTCTACTTTAGTTCGTTAACAGCTTCTTTAAAGGCTACAGGATCACAATCTGAAAAAAGTGCAAAATGGGTAAATGGATCCTCAGATTGATCGATTCCTGTTACCTCATAATCATCCATCCACGCAGGTCTTCTTCGAACTCATCAAGGTCGTTGTTCATCTTCTGTTTCAGCAGCTGGAAGCTTTGATTGACTGCTGGTTGCTGTTCACTTTCTACAGGTTGTGAATTCTCCAAAGGTTGCTGCCTTTCTTTTCCATTTTCTCCATCAAAATCAGCATGTATTTATTATTCTGTATTGTTTTTATCCCAAATCCAGAACCGCTCTTAATCAAAAATCACGTCACGATGTGACAAAAAAAAAAGGAGAGCAAAAGACAAAATAAAGTAAAAACACAAGGAAGAGAAGTTTTTCTGCAGTATATTTATCCATTAAACAAATAACCTTTATTTAGGCAATTACACAACAGAAACAAATAAAGAAAGCAACACATTTGACCACTAAAACCACTAAACCAACAAAGGAAAACGTGGGCCACTTTTGCAGCAACTTTGCTAAAACTGGCTATGACTACTCAATAAAAATACAGACTCCACTAAACTAAGAAACAAACAATGTGACCAACGAAAATAGCCTAAAGACTCAAACATAATAACTACTTTATTCAACAGCTCGCAATCATTTATTGTGCATTTAAATTAGCACCTATTCGATCATCACATGTTGGACAAACAAAACATAACACACGATGACACAAAAATGAACTCTAGTGGTTACATGGACAGTTTAGAGATAATTTTATATCTGACTCCACCAAAAGACGACACATATTGCTCGCAACCATTAATTGTGCATTTAATTAGCACCTATTCGATCATCTCAGGTGCAAGGATTCCGGTAACTGAGGTAAGGCGCGCGGATGGAACACAAATAAGCTCATGAAGCCTTGGAACTGTAAGCCCCGGTGCTTCCTCCATCTTTAGAACATGACCGTCGCCATCGTTTTCATCGTCGAGTGAACCGACCACCTTCAAATCAAAGCACTGGATTATGGTCGCTACAACTAGCGGTAACATGTGTAAGGCTAAGTTCATTCCGGGGCATATCCTCCTCCCAGTCCCAAATGGCAAAAGTTCAAAGTGTTGTCCCCTGATATCTAACATGCTGCTATTTGATCCTTCACCATGGGATTGTAAGAACCTCTCCGGTCGAAAGTCCGATGGGCATTCCCAATAGTGCGGATCCCTTCCGATGGCCCAATTGTTGACGACCAACATGGCGCCAACCGGAATTTTATGTTCTCCCACTCTGCATTCCCTTACGCATTTTCTAGTCACCAAAGGCACGGCCGGGTGTAGTCGAAATGCTTCCTTTACGACGGCTTGGATATATGGAAGGTTTGGGGTGTCTGCTTCGGTTACTAACCGAGTTCTTCCGACCACACGATCGATCTCCTCCCGTGCTTTCTCGAGCACCGTTCGATTGTTGATGAGCTCCGACAGCGTCCATTCGGTTGAAGTGGCTGTTGTATCCGTACCGGCTGTGAATATGTCCTGAAAAGATATTAATTGAGAGAGAAATTCTAGTGAGATTTTAAACAATTTGATCGGACAAACGATGGGGAGGGGAAAAAAAAAAAAAAACAAAAAACAAAAAACTGGAGTTTGGCCACAAATTAAAGGACTTATAATTAGATCATTGGTGTGATTTTGTTAAGAAGTAGATGACCTCATTTTATATGATCAATAGCAACTAAATCAGACAAAAAAAAATAAATGTACAAGAACGTACAAAGGTTTGACGTCCACTTTCGGTTGCTGTAATATCACTGTAGAAAGAGAAGAAACTTACGAGAGAAAATTTGCTAGCCGCTGTGAGTTATTTTTTTTCCTTTTATCTCCTCTCTACTTCAAATATATATATATATATATATATATATTTATATATCTATATCATTGATCTCAATTTCTATTGAGCACGTCGTGGGCAAATTAATTAATTAAGCAGTTAGTGCGAATATTATACGTAATATATATTATCAGTGCAAAAACGTAAATGATGGTGAGTACACATCATAATTCTATAGTTCTAACTAATTCTACAAGGAAAATGCTAAATAACCTCATTTCTTTTTGACATCTACTTCTTTTGAGTTTACACTTCCATGTGAATCCCTTTTTTTTTTTTTTTTTGGGTAAAAAGTTTGAAAAAAAAGAAGTTGCTTTTAATCGAAACAAAGTTTTGAGACCGTCAGAAATATAATAAAGCCCCACAGGATATTCATAAAACTGCTCATTCTGCAGCATATTTGACCACTTTTGCCAGTACGTTATAGTAAACCTCTAGTTTTTTTTTTTTTTTTTTTTTTTTTTTTTAGGGAAGAACAAGAAGAAGAAGGAGAAGAAGCTAATTCTGTCGGTTTGGGGTCAAAGAACTCACCATGATCAAGCCTTTAACGTGAAGTCTAGTGAAGGGCACGTTGTCCTCTTTCTGATCCTCCATATGATCAAGCAAAATGTCCAAAAAATCTCTGTATTCCTTGTCCTTGTTCTTGTCCGTGTCCTTCTCTTTGTCCTTGTTCTTGCGCTGTCTCCTCAGTTCTTCGCGTTCTCGAAGAACCGTCTCGATCAACGCATCATACCTCCTGAAAATCTCCTCTATCCGCTTCCCAAACCCCTGAAAATCCAACCTCCTCAGACACCAAACGAAGTCCGACAAGTTGAACTCTCCAAAGATCTTCGTCACCTCTCGCACCACCGTCCTCGCCTCCTCCACTCGACCGGCACTAGTACTACTACTAGTGTCATTATCACCAAGTATCATCTGCGAGATTATGGCGTACGACAGCTTCCGCAGATCAGCTGAGAGATTGACGGCTTCACGGCGCGAGGACTTGTCGCCGAGGACACGCAAGAAGCGGTGAACCTCGCGGGAGCGGAGCGAGATGAAGCCGCTGAGGGGGCGGCTGCTGAGGAGGTCGTTCATGGTGAGCCTGCGGATGAACTTCCAGTAGGCGTCGTAGGGGGAGAAGGCTATGGAGGACCCGTAGGTGAGGCGGGCTACGGCGATGGAGTCGTTGCGGGAGGCGAAAGAGAGCTCGTTGGTCTTGAGGAACTCTCGGGCGAGATCCGGCGAGGAGGCGACGATGCAAGGGACGGAGCCGAGGCGGATGGAGAACAAGGGGCCCCACCGGAGGGAGAGGTCGCGGAAGGAGCGGTGGAGGAGCGGGCCAAGGAGGTGGAAGTGCCCGATGATCGGCATGCCGACGGGGCTTGGAGGGAGGCCGCGGTGGCGGTGGCGGAAGATGGGAATTAGGACAACAAGGGACAAGAGAAGTAGGAGTGGTGGGAGGAGCTCAAGTGCTATCATATTGGCTTTGGTTTATGAGTGTATGAAGAGAAACGCTGTAAATGGTAAGCTGCTTTTACGGTTTAAGTTTTTGTATACATATTTATCTTTATAGTTATATGTCTTTTTTCTGCAAACCAGCACAAGTATTTGGGGCCAAGTCCAGCCACATGTGACAGTAAATAAGGAGAGAGAAAGCAGAGAAGATTTCACCTGGAAATGTCGGTAGTGGGTAAAAGAAACTGGATATAGAGAAAGTAAAAGAATTATTTGGAGGGCAGGAAGGGAGATTATGTAAAACCACACCATAAAGTTGTTGGAAAGATAAATTAATATTTTGACAACATTTAATAATAGATGTGGAAAGAATAAAACTTGGATGGAGAGTCATAACATAACAAGAAATCAATCATAAGTTTCTTCTAAATCTAGTTTAGATTATTTTTGTGATGAATCTGACCAATATAGTCCTTCACTAGTATCAACAGCACACGATCAAAGTTTCGTCGGATGCATAAATGATGTTGCAGAACTTGAATCTGCAAGAAAGAAACGGATCTAGAAGTTTGACGACAGGAGTGAACGAGTTTTGCTACAAAACTGGCTGGAGTGGAAAAAAAGTTCTTTTGTAACTTATCACTTTACCCAATGTGTTTTTAAATTAAAAAATGATGTGAGGCCACAACACGTACAAACCCACATAAAATCCATGTGGGAGTCGTGAGAGTAGCCCGTTCAGGCCAAAAAGCATCTTCGTAATATCTTATTCATATTCCGGTAACCCTTTTTTGAACTTATTTTTTGGCCCTCTATACCCTCCATGCATCTCGGTCGTCGGATCAAACAAACTCTCCTTCCTCCTCTTGTTCTCACATATAATTTTTATTTTAAATATCCCCTTCCCGCACGTCCCACGTTTCGTCCCCCCATTAGTTGACTTTTCAAAAATTAGTTATAATTTTTATTGATTTTTCAGAAAAAAAAACAAAAACTGATGTAAAAAACTTAAGTTTGGACCTGGGAACGAAAAGAAACTTTATTGTTTTTATTTTATGTGTTTGTATCAGGAAACTTTTATTTTTCTTTATTAAATAATAATCTTTCTCAAAAATATCCTCACATAAATAATTTTCTTTCATCTTTAAAATTATTATTTCATCTTCCAAACAGTCTTTTTTTTAAAAAAAAAGTAAAAACTGTACAAAATATAATCCATTAATGGAAAGGAACTGAACTTTAGAGAGGAAAAAAAAATTGCATTCACGTAGTAGAAAAAATCAACAAATTGAGATAAAAGTGGGGTATGGAAATTAGGAGAGTTGATAATCTAACTTAAGGTCCGTTTGGTGAAACGGTTTTGAGTTGAAATTTTTAAGTTTGAGTTGGTTGACTTTTTAAAAACTAGTTATAATTTTTGTTGACTTTTCAGAAAACGACAAAAACTGAGATGAAAAATTTGAGATTAAGATGTTTCACCAAACGGAGCATTAGTGTACGATTGGTGTTCGAATTGAGTTTGAAATAAAATAAAATTTTTATCTTGAAGTTAGTTGATTTTTCAAAAACTAATTATAATTTATTGATTTTTTCAAAAAAAGATAAAAAACCAATCATAATGTACAGTTGAGTTTAAAATAAGACGGAACACTAAATGTAGCCATATTGTGCACATGTTAGTTAATTTCCTAATAACTTAAAAACACATTCCACATAATCTGTCTGCCTAGGCCGGTTCCAAATCATGTAATATAGATATATATATATATATATATATATATTTTAAGGAAAAGTAGCTGGAAAGGTTATTATATAAACCCTACGTCAGAAGAACTTCATATCCAAACCAAGGCCATACCACAGCAGAAGAACTTCATAACCAAACCAAGGCCATACCACAGCGCACACACACAACTAACCAAAAACATGTCGTTTTCCTCGGACTCCTCCCAAGTACCTCACGTAGCTCTCTTCCCCAGCGCCGGAATGGGACATCTCACACCCTCACTCCGCTTCGCAGCTTTGCTCCTCCGCCGCCACCACTGCCGTCTCACCCTCATCACCGCCAACCCCACCGTCTCTCTCGCCGAGTCACGCCTCATCTCCCGCTTCCTCTCCTCCTTCCCTGCCGTCTCTCACGTCCAATTCGACCTCCTCCCTCTCGATCGCTCCACCGTCGCCTCCGACGACCCCTTTTGGATCCAATTCGAGGCCACCCGCCGCTCCTCCGCCGACCTCGTCGCCCCACTCCTCTCCTCTCTCTCTCCGCCGCTCTCCGCCCTCGTCCTCGACATCAGCCTCATCACCCCCGTCGTCTCCATCGCCGACAGCCTCTCCCTCCCTTGCTACGTCCTCTACATTTCCACCGCCAGAATGCTCTCCCTCTTCGCCTACTTTCCGAAAATCCTCGCATCCGGTTTCAGCGACGCTTCACTTAAAATCCCGGGATTAGTTTCTCCGATAGCGAGGTCGTCCCTCCCATCCGTGATGTTCAATCCGACTAGTCTCTTCGCCAACATATTTCTAACGGACGCTCCGAAACTCCGGAGACTACACGGGGTCTTGATCAACACGTTCGACGGATTTGAGGCGGATTCGGAGCTAGAGGCACTCGTAACTGAAGGGAAAGTAGCTGATGGAGGTCCTTACTTCCCACCGTTATTTTCCGTTGGACCTTTCCCGCCATGCAAATTCGAATTCGAACCCGACCCCGAGTCCAATCCCTCGGCTGCTTCGACGGTGTCGAAGTGGCTCGACGAGCAGCCGGAGGGGTCGGTGGTTTACGTCAGCTTCGGAAGCCGGACGGCGCTGCCGAGGGAGCAATTGAGAGAGGTGGGCAAAGGGCTGATCCTGAGCGGGCATAAATTCTTGTGGGTTGTGAAGGACAAGAAAGTGGATAAGGAAGAAGAGGAGGGTAATATAGATGAGGTGGTGGGAAAAGAGCTGATGGAGAAACTAAAAGAAAAAGGGTTGGTAGTGAAGAATTGGGTTGACCAAGGTGAAATCTTGGGACACAAGGCAGTTGGGGGGTTTGTGAGCCATTGTGGGCCGAATTCGTTGGTGGAGAGTGCATGGCACGGGGTGAAGATCTTGGCTTGGCCGCAACATGGGGACCAGAGGGTCGCTGCGGAGGTGGTGAGGGAATGTGGGCTAGGGATGTGGGTGGAGAGTTGGGGGTGGCTTGGAGGAGATAATGATCCGACGGCGGCGGTGAAAGGAGAGGAGATCGGAGAGAGAATTAGAGAGATGATGGGGAGTGAGAAGCTGAGCTTGAAAGTGGCGAGTATCCAGGAGAAGGCGAGGAAGGCTGATGAAGTTGGTGGGAGTAGGGACAAGGTGTTTGAGCGACTTGTCCATGAATGGAAGAACAAGAAGAGTGTAAACTAACAGTTGTAGTGCATTAATGTGGTAGATCTATATGATCAAAGGTTTGAAGGGTGGATTAAGGATCTTAAATATATATATTAGGGCTCGTTACTGCTAGCTTGGTATTTGTGTCAGAGTGTCTAAGATGATACATATGTCTATCATTACTATCCGTGCACTTGGTGAGACTAAGTTCACGCATCCTTCATCGAGAGACAGGATTTTCGACGAACATTTCTATTAATGTTTGAAGAATCTTTTCTGTATGGTCTAGAGATGATACATTAGTGCCTTGCTCCTTTCCATTTTTTTTTTTTTTTTTTTTAAGAAGGGTTTTAATTTTATTCTTCCTCATGTAATCTGGGTGTGCCCGTTTTTTTTTTTTTTTTTTTTTTAGGGTGTAGTGTTGTGAAGTTTTGTTATGGATGCGGTAAGCGCTTTCTCAGATATAATTTATTTCAGTTTGGTCATGGATCATAATTATGAATGCAAGTCAATGTGATAACGACATGGCTTAGAAAGTTACCTTGGATTCCATAAAAACATATCTGTTGGTTGAATATTATATATGTGTATACAAATAGAATATTATATATGTATATACAAATAGAACATTTGTGAATTATCAATATAGATAGCATCATCCGTCAGAGCACTCATCATTTGTATTACAATTATCACCGACAAACTTTATCTAGTGGCATTTTTACTAATAACATTTTGAATATTGTGATCTCTTGTGATAATTTTAAGAATGCCCTAAAAAGAAAATATCTTTGGAATACTGTCTTATGTATAATTTGAACTTTTATCATCTTACAATATTAAATAAAAAGTGATTTCAACATAAAATTAGAATTATGAGACAAAAATTCTAAATATATACGACTATTCTCACAATTTCCTCAAATATAATAATTTGAAGGTAAATATGAAAAATAGTATCGAATACCACGCGCAAAAAACTACTTAAGGATACATTAGAAAAAAAAAAAAAATTTACCTAAATGAAGATAAACTTGAAAAAAGTTATTCATGAAAAATAAATAGTAATTAAAGAGAATTATGTGAACAAACTATTTGAATTGGACGTTTTGAGAAATCAATTGTTTAATGGACCAATTAGAAAAATATATATTTGTTGTGATCACTTTCTATATAATAAGGATACGAATAAATAAATAAATAAATATATAGGGACATATTTGAAAAATGAAATTTTTGAAGAAAGAAAGTGAAAAAAAAAAGTATGTTGAAAGATGCAAAATTCAAAGAAAAAGTTATTAAAAAAAAGAAAAAAGAAAAAAAAACAACAACATTCGACTAAAACGGTACAATTTTATCAAAAGTGGAGCAGTGTTAAGGGGACGTTTGGCATGCAGTAATATGAAAATAGGAATCTTTTTATATTTTCTTGTTTGGTACAAGAATTAAAAATTTTACATTCTCAAGAAACTTAATAACATGGGATTCACTTTACCCAAAAATGAGGTAATCTAAAACTCATCCACCATGGTGATATTTATATTCCTGGGAATTTCAATATAATGGAAAACAAATTAAAAAAATTTCAAAAATGCAACTCATCACTACTGTTGCAGTCCACCACTGTTGTAGGCCATCGTTGTACCCCGTCGCAACCTCATCATCGCGGCCCCACCGTCACTAATCCCACCACACCACTATCTCAGTCCTAATCACCATTGTAGCCCACAGCCGGAGCCTCGCCGTCGGAGGCCTGCCGCACCACCGTCTCAGTCCTTACCACCATTACAGTTTATTTCGTAGCCTACCGTCACAATCCCGATATGCTCCTCACCGATATTAGCACTTTACTCTGTTAGTGAAAAATATGAAAATAGGACAACAAACAAATATCAGAATTAATAAACACGAAATTCGTTAGCAACAATATTACATAAATAAACAAGAAAACGAAATTAGAAAATTATCGATGAACACTGAGACCTGTGTGCCATACGGTTTTCTTTAAAACAAATTCACCTTCACACCGTCGTTGCTCTAGGGATTAACTGACATTTGATTCCCAGGATACAACGGTTTACAAGT
The DNA here is from genome assembly GCA_008635985.1 of Ficus erecta. Lineage (NCBI taxonomy): Eukaryota > Viridiplantae > Streptophyta > Magnoliopsida > Rosales > Moraceae > Ficus > Ficus erecta. Next base: position 25,850 of record BKCH01000924.1, on the reverse strand, counting down.
AGTAATGATGCACCACGTTACAGCTTCCGGTGAACTAAAAAATGCCCGAACTTTTTCACACCGAAACACACTTAGACTTAGACTAAGAGAAGAAAGAAATACTCTATATTTTCTTGTCCTAGATGGTGGAAGAAAGAACTTTTTTACAGGCACAATAGCTTGGCTATTGATTTGCACTTTAGCCAAAACCGTTGGCTACTTTTGGAATTAATTTTCAAATAATTACCTACATTATGAGGATGTTACAAAGAGTTACAAAAACAATTTCTTTGTAACTTCAGTTTTTGAGACGGTTACAATTCTTTGTAACTTCAACATTAACTACAAATTCAAGCCCGTAAATTGTAACAGTCTCAAATCCGGATCTGGTGAGTGTTACAGAGAGCGAGAAGGAGAGAGAGGGTGAAAGAGAGAGAATCTTTAAAGTATTTTATTTTATTTTTAATTAATTTTAAAATTTGATTTTTTTTTGTTCAACTTTGAAAATTGATTTTTTTGAAAATTTGATTTCTTTTTTTTTTTTTTTTTTTCTGAAAAGTTTGAAAAAAAAAATTTAGATAGCGTTGGTTTCAATATTATTGTAATATTGGAAAAAAAAAAAAAAAAAAACTTTTGATGGATTAGTCTTAAAAGACTTAAATCTTTTAATTTTTTTTTAAGAAATATATAACATTACTCTGGGCAACCAAACACAACATAATGATATTCCTAGAAATCTATGAGAAAATTCTTATATGCAACCAAACGTGATTATATTGATTTCCTAGGAATCAAATTACCTACTATCACTTTTCCAGTAATTTGATTCCTATTGATTATCACATACTAAACGCCCCCAAAGTGTTAACTTTTGATGCTTCAAATAAATGTAAATGCACGCGTATCAAAGACGGAGTCAATGAAGTAATAGTGGGGACTTAAGACCCCATAACTTTTTTTTTTTTTTTAGAGTTGTTGTCTTTAGTATTTTTTTTTAAAGAAAATATCCCGAAAGAACTATCCGCATTAAAAGCGTGTTTACTTTCTATAAAGGCAAAGGAAAAGTGAGTTGTCATTCTCTTTCCCACTTAATCATGTGTTTACTTACAAAATGAAGAATAAGAGTTCAGTGGTCCCCACACAATATAAGGAACGAAGAACAGGAATGTCAATTCTTATATCCCTTTGATATGTATTTCCTTGATATTGATTTCTTGTCAAAGGAAATACATATCAAATTTACTCATATACCCTTAATAAGTTTATATGTGCTAATATATTTTTTATTATGTGAAAAAATATTTTAGTAATTATATTAATAAAATTAACATTATCAAGATTAGTAAACACTATAAAGGAAGTAGAATTGTTTCCCTTTATACCATTATAAGCAAGTAATCACTGTAAATGAAATCAATGATCCCTATTCCTATTACATTATTTTATTTTTTCCAATCCTATTACATTTCTTTACGACTTAAGGTTGTGGTGTTAGAATATTATGTTGTTAGAAGAAATAAGCCTTTAACTTAAATAATATAGAAAATAATCTTAATTTTTAGGCAGGGAAAAGAACAGGAAAAAAAAAAAATCCAATTATATTGTAGAGTGTGCTTGTGGTACACTACACATAATACCCATCAGCCAAAATATGATATATTTTCTACTGTAGAATTCTCATTAAACAAAATAATAATAATAAAAAATCCAACTGCATTTATACCTCTAGACTGCTATAGTATTTGTGTATGTGAGTAGATAACTTAACAATAATGCAAAACTTTTTCTAGGCAAAAGAAATTAGAATAGAATTATTTACCTTTTTTCCAGTGAATTTGTCTAGGAGTAGTTAAAAAGTAGAAAGGATGCCCCAAAGGGGTGACCTGAGAACACAAGGTACATTAGCCACATGTACCTAGCTACCATCTTAAATCCAACATAAATAGCAGCATTAATGGCAAACCGACCCTGTGTTCTCAGGGGCCACACCTCTGGGGTGTACCATTCTCCCCATACGAGTCAACAATGGCGGGATGCTTATCGTCGTTGCCGTACACCATGTGCTAATCATAGCGTCGATCGGAGTCGGAGAAGATAAAGTGTAAAGACACACTTTGCATTGCTAGCAACATTAGCAAGGCTCATTTCTTCCTTTTGAATTCATATGGCATACTTATAACAAAGGGAGTGACAAGTCCTTGTGGTCATTATGGTGTCATTCTTCCCACACCTAATAATAATGTCGTCATCTATTGTTCACTTTTATTTATTTATTTATTTATTTTATGCGGCTTTTTTGGCAGTTATGACTCCATTACTACTCTATCATGAAATAGGTCAATTTTTTCCCTTTTTTTGTTTAATTTATTACTATTTTTTTATGGAGCTTCTTTGGCAGTTATGACTCCATTACTACTCTATCATGAAAGAGGTCAATCATATCTTTTTAGCAATGTTTTAAGAGAGATAACTGAAAATTTTTTTATTAATAAGGTTCTATTTTAAACCGTTAGATTTATATCAAAAATAATATATTTGTTTCGAATTATTTTTTTTTAATTTTAATTTGATGACTAGATCTGATAATTGGAAACGTGCACAATCGATAAGGAGTATCTATCATAAAATACGATAATTTAGTTACTGTTTTGTCATGTAAATGCATGCATAGAAATTAAGAATTAACAGAGGATGAGAATATATATCTAGCATATAAATGTATCTTTACTTTTCCAGGGTAAATTAATATGGTAAAACAAGTCATATTTTTTCATTTAGCTAATGTAATTCAGGCCTTATATGCAAAGTTTGTATTTAATAACTCGTATGCAACAAACTGTTTGTCATTGTCACAAATTACATTAGGCACAAACACACTACAAAATTTCCTGGGATATACTTGGATCATGCTTGTCGAGATGAAAAATTGTGTCCATGGGCCATGGTCCTTCATTGTTGTTGGATCTATGGGCTTTATCCGTAAATGAATACCATAATTTTTAAAGAACCATAATAAGGGTAATAAATAACATAATTTAACCAGATCCATATTTAATATAGAATAAAGCTTTTTTTTTTTTTTTTTTTTTTTTATAATAAATGCTCCCATTTAAATTTTTTCACAAAATCCGGCAGCTTGACATCAGATGGAAGATCTCCTTCTCCGGCGGTGACTATCTCTGGCAACGACAGCGGCACGAGACTGAAGGTCCAAAATAGATCTAGGTCCCATTCGAAGATTTTATTTATTTTGCGGTATCTTTATAATTTCCTAGAAATAATCATTTACTAATAATCAATAACTATCATGCAAATGTTACAAAATGTTTATGTAAATACCATTTTTACAAAAGTGAAAAAGCTATAGTTACAGGATGTAAAAATTAGTAAATAAATTATGTACAAATAAAAAAAATGGATTTACTAAGTAAATAAAAGATTTATTAGGTAAGTACTACTAGATTTACTAGTAAATTCAGTATTTATTTAGTAAATTTGATATTTAATAGGTGAATCTAGCATGTAGTAATTTACTTTTTAAAAGTATTAATTGACCGACTAAATATGATATTTTCCTGTAAATCTAATATTTGGCATTGTTTGCAACAATTTCAATTACATGAAAATTTTAGTATTTTCATTGTGTTTTATCAGTTATTTACAATGGATTTATCTAGTATATCTAGTACTTACAAGTAAATTGGATACTTACATTTTTTAAATTATTTCTTTAGGTAGTAAATCCTGTATTTATTGATAAATCATTTATATAAGCTTGTTGTTGAGATTTAGTTTATCTAGTAAATACATATTCACTAGGTAATCTGGAATTTAGAAAGGGTTAAAATTCAAAACTACAAGGTAAATATGAAATTACCAGAAAATACTTGATTTACTTATTGAAATATATATATACATATATAATAGATTTACATATTTGTAAATTTTTAGTACAATATTTACCAATTTTCTTGCTTAATAACTACAATTTTGGAATTTTTCCAAAAAAAAAAAAGACCCCAAAATTGAATTGCTCAATTGAAAATACCCTAATTATAATAGCTCTAACCCAATCATGTCTTCCATCCCTTGCTAACCTGCACCACCCTCCCAAAAGCATTGATGGCCGAGCTCCGACCAGCCCAGGGAAACGTGACGATAATGTGGTCATCATCATCAAGCAACAAAACCACCAAAAAACAGTGGCCAAGTTCGAGCTCTCTTCCTTTGGTGACGCACGATATTTCCTCCGACGCTCGTCGTTGGTCGGAGATAGAAGCTGATCGACGAGCTACAGAAAGTCGCCATCACCACGAAGCCTGCATCTATTAGATCGAATACCTAAGGGTAAAATTGTCACTTCCGGTTAAGCATTAACGAAATTGCTTCTTTTCCATAATGAGTGGAGACCTAACATATATTTCTTGCAATCAGTATCAAAGAATATGCCATGTAGTACAATTTCCTTTATATATACATGTATATTGAGAAGGGAATTTCTCTTAGCTTGTTGTGACATGTGAGTCGCTAATTGGCCTTATCCTAAAGTCATAAAAGAAGAAAAAAAATTATAAAAAAAAATCAAGAGATAGGACGACTCAGTAAAGAGACAGCACTGAGAAAAAAATCAAGCAAACTTGTCGGCAGAACCAATAATGGGCCACATGAATCAAGTGTGTTGCGCTATTACTAGTAATTATTGTAGGATAAAAAAATGTATGTGGTGGACGTTGTGACCCGTTTGTCCTGTCGCTTGACTTGTTCGTTTATGCAAAATCATAAATATCCAGGGAATAGGAACACGCAAACAATTTCATTCATGAAATCTCTGACATGATGAAAGTAGTATTACTAATGGACCGCAATGAGTTGGTGATGCCATTAAAGATATGTATTGACTTTATTTTTAAAAAGCTAAGTCGGTAGGTTGGGTAGCATTAAATAACGGTAGTTATATCGTCCATGATGGTGACATACTGATACTTATCAAGGGTTTTCATTTTTACAACTCTTATTTGAACATTGGCAGTTATGTGCAGAGGGAAAGAATATGAAGTCACCGTTAATTTTTTTTTTTTTTTAAGAAAAAAAACTATATTAAAAGAATGAAGACGGAATAACATAAATAATTCATTTTTAATAAAGATATAAAAAGAAAAAACAGTGTGGGCCATTATTTAAGTTTAACTGACGACAGACCCCATCTTTAAATATCACCCAACCACTAACGCAAATCCTCATCCCATTATCCATATACCTCACTTTCTATTCTTCAATTTCCAAAACAAAACCAAAAAAAAAAAAAAAAAGGAAATTTTCCTCTGACCACTATGGATTTTCTCAAGTCTCTGTCCGGCGGTAGCGGCGACAAACCCGCGGGTGAGGGTAACAAAGGCGGAGACCACCACCAGAATCCGTCGACGACGGAGCTTCTTTCGAGCGCGAAGGAGGTGGCGTCGGCGGCGAGGTTGGCGGCGAGCAACCAGTCGGACAAGATCGACAAGGGCAAGGCGGCGGGGGCGGCGGCGGACCTTCTGGACGCGTCGTCCGACAAGCTGGGGGACAAGGGCGTCGGCCAGCACTTACAGAAGGCCGAGGATTACCTCCGCCAGTACGAGGCCAAGAACACTGGCGCCGGCCATGTGAAGCCGTCTGATGAAGGTCATGAGGCTGGTGGTGGTGGTGAGAAGCACAAGCCCGAGTCAACTGAGCATCATGAAGATCAGAAGAAGAGTGAGTCGTCAGAAAGTGGGGTCGGGGACTACGTGAAGCTGGCACAGGGTTTCCTTGGCAAGAAGTGATCATATATGAACTGATTATTTGCAACTATATATATATGTGAGTGTGCATGTGTTTATGTATATGTCTGCTTTTGTTTTAAATAATTTAGTAACTGTCCTGCGTTTTCCCTGTAAGTTGTTAACTGATCTCTGTGTGCTTCTGTCTTCATGGAAAAAGGAAAAAAAAAAATTTTGTTTGGGGAATTTATATTTATCTATGAATTAAGGATAAGATTGTGGTAAAACCCTTTTAATTTACTTTCTTGGTAGAATCATTTTTAAAACTATTTAGATATAATTAAATGATTAAAATTTATTTGTATAGGGTAGTTGTAATGCATCTTATCTCATATTAATATAGAATAAAAAATTAAAAAATAATATATAAAAAATAAATTAAAAAAAAAACTCCCCCAGGCCGAAGGAATCCCCCAAACATCAACGCCCTCCCGGGCGACGAGCCCTGTCGCCTCCCCCCCCCCCACCTAAACGCCAATCAGATCTGGGTTGTCCTCATCGAGGGGGGGGGGGGGATCAAATCTGCGTCGTCGGGGCGGGGATGGGGGGTAGACTTGTCGGTGTTGGGTGGGGGGGGCCACCAGATCTGGGTCGTCGGCGCGGTGGGGGTTGGGGGGGGGGGGGGACTCGTCGCCAATCGCTAGTGTTGTGGGAAGGGGGGTGGGGGTGTTGGGGGCTCCGTCGACCTTGCGGGGGAGTTTTTTTAATTTTATTTTTTTATATAATATTTTTTTAATTTTTTAATCTATATAAGTATGAGGTAAGGTGTATTATAATTATCATATATAAGTAAAATCTTAACCGTTTGTTTTTATCTTAACGGTTTAAAAAAGAACTCTACCAATAGGATATATAAAAATAATTTTATCGCTGCCTTACCCTAAATTGAAAGGGACATTTTACTACTGATTATGCTTGTTGCTGTGGATTTGGACGTCGTTTTGGCTAATGGGAAAAATGGTCACAACTTACCTCATTAAAATATGATCGCAACTATCCATAACATTTTTGAAATTTCTTTTGCGATTTCTATTTTTGAGAGGTACCAAAATATTTTTTGAGAATTATAACCAACTGATAGTTCATAATTGATTAAAAAATTAACTGTTTATGCAATTCCCTTTATCTCGAAAAGGCAATTAAATTGTTTATGGGTATTTAAATTCTCTGCCAGAATGATAAGTAAACACATTTGGTTTTTGTATCAACACCCTGTATTTAAACTCACTTTTAAAGAAATTTCACAATATTTTCTTTGATATGAAGACAAATTTATTATTTGATTAATTGTGTATTTGAACAATGATATAAACAAACCCTAACCTTGCAAGAGTTAAGATTTTAGGCTAAAGCGTAGGAGAAATATTGGGGCTAATAAAAAACTAACATGAGTCCAAGTTTTTGCTTTTGTTGAATATTGTGTTTGATACTTGTCTCCAAAAACAAAACAAAACAAAACAAAACAAAACAAAATAATTTGTTCGGTTATCCCCCTGCATATTTGAAAACTGTAGCAAGTAGGATTTTTATGAAACTAAATGAAATAAATAACAAGATTTTAAAATTTTTTAAATAAATAACAAATTCATTAGATAAATAATCAAATTACAATAAGTAAATAAAATTCGTATCTTTTAATACTTGTTAGAAACCCTTTAATAAAATATTTGTTAACTTTTTTTAGAGTTTTTATTTTTTATTTTATTTTAAGAGGGATTTAAGCTATACCTTTTTTCTTTAAAAAAAATAAATAAATAATAAAAAACTCTATATTTATAATAAAAATCATGCGTGAAATAGACATTAGACTATTTTTGTAATCAAAATTTAGTTATCAAATATATATATATATATATATATTACTTTTTAAGGGTAGAATAAAGAAAAGTAGAAAATAATAACTTTTTAATTGCTATTTGAAACTATACATTTTAAAAGTGTGATAGGTCAAGATGGTACTGATAACTACGAACAAGCGGTAATTACATTAAAAAAAAAAAAAAGTTTATAAAATTTTATTGTAGCTCCTATATACAAGTTTCAGAGCCTTCTAAAGAGTGTTTCGAGAAGTCATATTTGATTCAAATTGACATGGGTGCTTCAAAGTAGTTTTTGATTATTGGATCTAAAAATTACTTCTAAAAGTGTTTGTATTATCTTTTAGATCAAATCTTTAACTCTCCAAAAAGGTCTTTTAGAGTTAAACGGTCTAATTTAGCATAGCTTTCTAGAGACTACTTTTGACTTCATGAATCTCAAAGTTACTTGTGAAAATGCTTAGATATCTGGCAAAATAGCTTTTATTCTTTAGAGAGAAAAAAATACAGTTGCCACAAAATGTGGCTTCTCAAAGATGTTCTTTTGAGTAGATTTTGGCCCGTTTAGTAGAATTTTTGCTTTTGCTTCTGACCGGTAGAAGAAGATAAGTAAAAACTAGTAAGTGTTTGGAACTAAAGAGCTTTTGAGGTCAAAATGATCTTTAAAGTATTTTAACAAGTAATAAAAATGTTAAAATAAAATTTATAATGTCTAATTTAAATTTTGTTATAAGTTTTAAAGTCTACTCAGAAGAGCTTTTGTCAGAAGTCACATCTTTTGATTTTGACATGAAGAACTTTTGGAGACTGAAAGCTCTTCTGACAGGTCATCCAAAAACTTTCAGAAGCTGTTTTTGGACTTAGAAAGCCAAAAGCAGCTTCTAGAAAACTCTGTCATGAAAAATTTGAAACTTGTACTAGAGTTCCAGTCAAACAATATAAACTGCATTATAAAACTTTTATTGCTTTTTAGAAAATTTTAAATTATTTTTACTCATTAAACCCTTTCAAAAATATGGTTTCAAATACTAATTAAAAAGTCATAATTTTTACCCTTTTTTTTTTTCCTTAACTGGCCAAAAACAAAAGCAAAGCTTTGGAAACTAACCCAAATATGACTTCTTAATGAATTTATTCTAAGAAAATTTTAATATTTGTACTAGAGCACTGTCAATAACATTTAGTAATATTTACTTTAAAACATTTTTGTTCTTTATTAGTAAATTTAGTATTATTTTGGTCCAATTAAACACTTTTGTAAATATAATTTCAAATTATTACTGAGAAGTCAAAATTGTACTTCACCTTTTAACTACCAAACAATAATTTTGTCAAACCGACGCCTATATTTTAACCGAAAAAATCTAATCAAAAGTCAATAATCCTAGCACTTCTCTTTATAGCTTTCGGCTACGAAAATCATAAGCTACTTTCAATAACTACAGCATGCCGAATAGACCTTTAGGCCAAGAACAAATTATAAATAAACTAAAGGGCACCTCTCCTTCACGACCACATGCAAAGTTGTGATATTATTTGTCACTTCCGGAGTGTAAAAAATTTGATCCCTTTTCTTGTTGTTGCTTGAAATATGAAATGTCAAAAATACCCTTTATGCGACCATTGGCTATGCCTTTGCCCTTGGGACAAGTGTGGAAAATTAAAATTTTAAGAACTTATTATGAGGAAAAAGAAAAAAGAGCTATAATAATAGACAAGTTAGTGAAAAGATCTTAAGACCTATGATGGTTTGGCCGATGAAGAATTAAAGGAGGGTTTCAATGCAAAACATGGACTTTTGAGGCTTCAACAATAAAATTTATATTTTAATCTGACAAAGCAGAAAATGATGATAGTTCATGTCTGGATTTAGGTTTATTGAAGGATGAAAGTATTGATTTCAACGGAAATATTGATAGTCCAATTTTATGAAAATTTTAAAGATATTATCGATATGATGGAAATATCGGAAAAAATTATGAAATTTACTAAAATATGCTTTAAAATATATTTTTAACATTTTAGGATAGCACAAATATTACAAAGGTACATAAATACACAAGTTTTACATAAGAAACAAACTATATCTTATATATCTTAATACTAAAAGAAAGTTCTATGAGTTCAAACATAGTTGGGATGCTATTTTGATTCAAGTAAAATTGGTGTCATAACATATTATTGGAATATAGTTGAATATATATAATTGTAAACATGTTATATTTAGGTATTTTGATCTCTTCTTAATCTATTTTTATAAATAAGAAATTGTGCAAAGATTGTTAAAATTCAAAATAGAGAATAATTATAGTATGCTAAAAAAGATAATAAGTGATAAAAATAAAAAATTTTGAAAATTTTCAAACTGCAATTTTCACCGAAATTTCTGATATTTTCACCTAAAATTCCAATATTTCCTCAATATTTCCTGATATTTTGTAAAAATTACATTATGTTTTACTGATGTCGATATTTTTACTGATATTTGTTAATATTTTCTTATATTTCCCCGATATTTGACGGAAAAGATATTATACGTAAAAGATATTTTGATATTCCTCAAACACGAAAATTTCACAAGTATCGTGGATATTTACGACCATGGGTTTATCAAACTTTCTTGAGATTATTGACATCCTCACAATTTATGTGAGATTGCGCAAAGAGTGGGCATTATTTTTCATGTAGACGATGTGATGTTGAATGGATCTATCGGTCAATATGCTTAGAGGTCTTGTGGAAGTTAATTTGACCCATAATAGAGTTTGGACTCTGTGTTGGTTGAAAGATCTAGGTTCTCATTCTTTACTCCTGTAAATTATAAGAATCTTCCTGCACTCTGTTCTAATTGTCACTCCATTGGTCATTTTTTTTATCTCAGTGTAAATGCAATAAAATTTATCTGGTGGAGTCATTGTCTAATAAAAAAAAGAAAAAAAAAAGAAAAAAAAAAAAAAGAGAGAAGCTGATTCTAGTGGGACGACATCAACTGTGTATAAAGTTTTTGTTCCTAAACGAACATTTTTAGCTCGTCTAAGCCCGCTAACTTTAGTGCTATTTCAGCATACGCTTCATTATCTAGACCACTTGAACACTCGCAAATCCCAGGGAACATAGATGGCGTTTCCATTGGAGTTAGTTGATTTTACAAAAAACTAGTTTTAAATTTTGTTGACTTTTCAGGAAAAAAAAAAAAAAAAAAAAACAAATATTGAGATGAAAAAATACAGTTTAGTTGGAGTTAAACTTAAATACCAAACGGAATAGTTATTATCCGATGAATGTAGTCTCGCTAGAGCCTCCAACAGCGATACTACTATGAATCACCAAATTGATTATCCAGACATCATAATATTCATCAATTGGGCCGATTCTAGCATCAATACAGGACAAAATTCAGAGCAAGATCATCCACACATTAAATTCAACATTCCAGTTCAGATAAGTCAGATTTCCTGTTAAGCAGGTAAAATTGTAATTGATATTCCTCAGATATCTCATACTAATGCTTGTAAGGAGATGAGCATTATTGCTTTTAAAATTGGACTTCTCATATTGATGGCAACGTGTTTATTTTGGTTAGCAAGAAACAAAGCAAGAAGAAGACAATTATTGTAAACAAGATGCAACACTATAATAGAAGGACCAGAGTTACATGTCTGAAAAAATCTTGTACAGATTTAGCAGACGAAAAATATTTTGGAGAAATTAGTAGATCTAGATATTTTAAGGGAAAAATTGGATAAAAATCCAATCAAGAAAAAATCATCCTACAATATTGGTGCTCATAATAAGAAGGGTTTTAAAATGAGAAAATCATAATAATTTTTTCTCCTAGGTTATTTTTTTTTCCTATTTTTAAATTTTTTAAAATGTTTTTAGTTTTATAAGATCTTTTATTTTTCTTTTCTTTTCATAAAATTTTCTTTTGTTTAAAAAATAAATTGAATTTTAATGGGTGAAGGATTTAAAATGCTTCAAATAACCTCAATTATTGATAGGATTATTGGGTTAAACTAATTTAACAATAAATAAGAGTATGATAATAAATTCCTTTATTACCCTTCATTGTTAAAAGAAACTAAATGAACTAAAAAAAAAAAAAATTATTTTATTTTATTTTCCTTCCTTTGTATCTTTATAGTTCATACCATTTTTTTTTTTTTTTTTTTTGCTTTATTATTTAGTCCTTTCTCTTTTATCAAACATCGCAAAAAGGAACAAACCACTCTCCCCTTTTATTTCCATTTACCTAAGTAGATAGCATACACCTTTTCCTCCTTTATATTTCCTCTTCCTACCAAACAAGGCCAAAAAGTAATAGACAAAAAGAACTCAACTTACACTAAAAAGAACGAATTCCAACAAAAATTTCCAAAACAAACTAGCAATTAGATTCAACTGATATTTAAAACGATTAACGATGATGCCATAATGATCGTGAAAGTTTATTTAAGACTCACATGCTTTTTAATTAGGTTTGAATGTCTATTTCACGCCTAGAAATAACAAGATTGCACTTTGACATGCGGATTATCACAACGGGAGATAGTAGGCCCTGGATTGTAATAAATGGATTCTTAAGTTTGAAGGAAAGGGGCAAAAAAAAAAAAAAAAGGAAAAGATTTTAAAACGTTTCTTAAAAAAAATCCCCAAAAAAAAATAAGTTTTGAACAAACGACGCCGTGTCGAAATTCCACTCTTACCAGTACAATGCATGAATGTTGTAATCAATTTGTCGTCTTCCTCTCCTGAAAGTTAAAAAGAAATTAAAAAAAAAAAAAAAAGATATCAGTACGTTTGTCGGGGAGAGAGAGAGAGAGGGAGAGAGAGCAAGAGCGAGGTGATCTTCCTTTTCAATCTCCGCTCTAAAATCTCATCCTCCTCTTTCCCAAATTCTTCCGACGAAGATTTTCCGCGAAACTGTATCGGAAAGGCAAGATCTTTGTTCCCAATTTTCATTTCCTTCTTTCCATTTTCTGATTTTCTTTTGCTGAATAAATCTTGTCTTAATTTTGTATCCACGAAAAAGGAAAGAAAAAAAAAAACTTGATAGTTTTTAATCTGCCGCGGATATATCTTCAAATCTACCCGATTAATTTCCTTCCTATTTTGTGATTTTTTTAAATAGTAATTTGGCTTATTTTCTCTCTGTTTTGTTATCCGTGTCTTTCTTTATTGTCATCCTTTTGCTTCTCACATAGCTCTGTCTTGAAACTTGATTTGTACATAATTTAATTTGGATGCTTTTATAAAATAGGATTTTCTGGGAATTAATTGCCCATGACTGATTGAATGCGGCTTTAATTTATATTTTTCTTTAAATAATCTGCTTAATTAAATTCAGTCTTATTGATTGCCAGAAAGATATGATTCGTAGGATTTTCCATATTCAAAATTGTCTTTTCCTAATATCTGGATTATGATAAAAATACGGCTTCGATAATCTACGGTTTGAGCAATCAGAAGTATGGAAACTAGTATTAACCTTTACTTCCTCAATTGAAGCATACCACAATGCTGGAGTTTCTGCGTTTCAATATATATATATATATATATATATATAAATTTATGTCTATCTGTACCCCTTTAACCTTTTTTTTTTTTTTTCTAACCTGAAATTGTTTGTACCATAGTTTTATTTTGATCCTTGATGGTCATTTGTATTTGGTTTGTTAAGATGACTGACTTGGTTATATATAAACTAGTTTGTTCAGGTTCGATTGAAGAGTGTAAACTGTGTACAGATTAAAAAAGAAGAGGAAATCTTCATAGCTTACTAGCATTTCTATTGGATGATGGATCAAACTCGGCGTTTTTGATAGTTTCTTGAAACAGAAACGAATAATTGTAGTTATGATGTGGGGTTTTGCTACAAATGCTATTTCGAGTATTGGACTGAGGAAGAACTTGATCTTTCCAAGTCAAGCTAGTGCAGAGTGCTCGGATGACGATGCCTGTTCGAACTGCAGCAGAGAAGAAGGGCTTGAATGTCCCATATGCTGCGAATCTTTCAACATTGTTGAGAACATACCCTATGTCTTATGGTGCGGCCATACTTTGTGCAAAAATTGTGTCCTGGGGCTTCAGTGGGCTGTCTTGAAATTCCCCACTCAACAATTTCAGCTTCCGTTTTTCATTTCCTGCCCTTGGTGCCACCTGTTATCGTTCCGGTTGGTTTACAAGGGTAATTTAAAGTTTCCTCGCAAGAACTTCTTCCTTCTATGGATGGTCGAGAGCCTGAATGGTGATAGGGTTAGGTTTGGACCCTCTTCTAGTGGGGAAAGTCAACATATTTTGCACCAAAATAGAAGTTCACCCATGGGAAATGCTACTCGCAATAGTAACCACAGGAGGCCCTCACTTTCTAGTTCTACTGGATCGTCAAGTGAGAACGGTGGCGATGGTGGCAACCATGTTGAGTGGCATTATTTTTCCCTTTACAGATCTCTGGATTTCTTTGTTCATTTCACATCCAAGTTCCCATTGGTGATCATACTTCTTTTGATTGTCTTCTTTGTTATACCTGGAAGTGCAGTCATCTTGACCATCTACTTTCTGCTCACTGTTCTTTTTGCAATCCCGTCTTTCACGGTATTGTACTTCGCATACCCTACTTTACAGAGGTTGGTGAGAGAAATAATCTCATGAGTCTCACGTCAGAAATTCACGGAAACTAGTGTCTTCTTCCTCTTCTGTTTCTCACTGCATTGTTCAGAACTCGTCCCTTTGGTCATTTTAATGCATGAAGGCTTCTGTGCTGTTATATGGTATTTGTCACAGAGTTAAAGTTCAAGAGACTTGAGGGATTTTTCTGTGAGTAAACATTCGCTAATGTAACTATTATTGTTTATGAGAGCTTGTTGTACAAACTTGAATGGGCACTAGATAATAGATATGGCTCTATTGGTTTTGGTCATTATATTGAAATTATTGTTAATGATTTTGCAGAAAACCATTTTAGGCCTTTTTTCAAAGGAATCGTCGAGTGCTTTCCTTAAACGAAGTTGATTATAACCCAATTTTAGCTAAATTGAGTGGGGTACGTGTGGTCCTTTGAACTTCAGTTTCCCCTATTCAATTTGGGGCATCGGTTTTGCATTACGTTGCTCCTAATTCAACTTCTCATATAGAATTTGTTCTGCTCTTCTCTTCTATTTTTTAAGATTTGTGCTAGGGGGACATCAACTCTAATCCCAAGTTCTTGTACAAACATACATGATATTGAGTTGTCATCTTTTGTTAGTCTTTTATCATTAAATGATGTGGTAATCTTTTAAACACCTATCGATAAAATAATGACAACTCACGCATCATGTCAGTTGGTATAGAAAAGTTGGACTTAGAGTTGGATAAAGATGGTAGAAATAATGTGGAGGAGCAAGCTAAACAATTGTATTTGTTCTGGTATTTGAATTTGTCTTTACCGAACTTTTAATGAGTTTGCAGGCTTAAATTTTTTATTCACTATATGTGGAGTTTTTCGTTAGACTTTGGTTTTGGTAAAATATCTATATCTACATACTTTTTGATATAGAATGGTAAATCAGTCATGCAACAAAGTTTCCATATAAGTGCTGTTTTATTTAAGTACATTGTGGGAAAAGAAATACTACATTGTTGAAGAGTCTTGCTGCTCAGCCTTGAAACTGTTCCAGATTAAATAATCTGTGAGATTAGAAGCAGAAACCTGAGTTTGGAACTTTCCCTGTTCTTCGGAATATATTTGCCTTTTCTTTCACCTTAAAAACATCGTTCTTCTTCTTTTCCTCTGCCTTTGCCCTCGCTCCTCCTGCAGTCTGATCTACATTGTGCATCTCGCTGTGGTATCTTTTCATAGCTTTTGCCCTTTTGCCCTCCAATTCTCTCTGCAACTCAAACAATTCCATTATCAGTATCTAAACCAAGAGTGCTAATTTAAGATTTGAACCGAAAATATAAAAAACCTCGTGTTTATCCAGTCGGCGCTTGGCTTTTTTCTTCTTCTTGTCCTCCCAATCAAGTATAATGGTTTTTTGCTTATCATACCTGAAAATTTTAAGTACATCATCTCACTGTTGGACAAACTGGAATTTGCTTCTAAGTCAGATTTTCAAGACTCTTTGCTGTGAAAACTCGATTTATTTATTTATTATTATTATTTTTTTAAGATGTCATCATTGAGCTCTTCAGACCATCCTTGAATGATTACCTTTCTGTGATCCTAGCCAAAGCAGATTCTTCCCAGATATCTGCTTGTGATTTCTCCGTTCCAGGTCCCATCGGCCTTCTGGGTTCAGCTGGTGGGGGTGCAGGTTTAGCAGTGGTGGGCAAGTTTGGTTTTGATGTCAAACTTCCGGGTTTGAGACTTCCGCTCGGTTTCTTATCGACAGAAGATGGAGCATGTGCAGGTTTGGCGCTGGTGGGCAAATCGGGCTTTGATGTCCCGTTTCCCTGTTTGAAACTTGCGCTTGATTGCTTAAAACTGCCGACAGCTTGCTTATCAACAGAGGACGGAGTCTGTGCAGGTTTGGCGCTGGTGGGCAAATCAGGCTTTGACGTTCCGTCTCCATGTTTTAAACTCACACTTGATTGCTTAAAACTGCCAACGGGTTGTTTATCAACAGAAGATGGAGTCTCTGCAGGTTTGGCGCTGGTGGGCAAATCAGGCTTTGACGTTCCGTGCCCATGTTTGACAATTTCACCTGATTGCTTCAAACTGCCAACGGGTTGCTTATCAACTGACGACGGAGGTTTTTTAACTGATGGAGCAGGAGGCAAGGCCTTTTCAGGTTTTTTGATATCAGGAGCAGCGGTTACTGGCACCTTGGTGTCTGGGTTTTCTGAACTTTTTGAACTTCCATCTGGTGGAGGACATCTTATGTTATTCTTAGTTGTGTTCACAAAAGAAATGATAACATCGGATTTTGATGCTATGAATATATATTTTAGCATAGCGTACCTGAGAATCTGTTGGAACCTCTATCGGGTTCTGAAAACGCGATTGTTCTATCTTCTTTCTTGCGCCTGGTTGTTATTGCAGAGATCCCAGGCTCCTCTTTTCTCTGTTTTTGATCCGGGGTTCTAGATTCTCCAAGTGAGATAATGGCATATGCTGCAGCTGCCACCGCAATTGCGTGCTCATCTCCATTGTTGGGATCATAATCTCGACTCATTTGCACAGAGAATTGTCTTCGAAACCAGTTGGTCCAGCCCTGTTCTTTCTTTTTATCTACAAGTTAAACCACTCCAATTTCTTGCTTCATTTAGTCTTATGGTTACTTAATTCTCTCTATTTTTAGGAAAATTTAGAAAGTTCTGATTTTAAGCATTGCACTACCGCGAATTTAGGAAAACAAAATTTCATTTTCCGTAAAGGGGTGCTCATATTTATATTTAGTCGGATCTCAGAAACATAGCCAAAGTATAATACCTTTAGAAGATTGAGTTTGTTGAGGCGAAATACTTTGATCCCAGCCACTGCCAGACTCCTCTTTCTTTCGCTGTCCAAATCCCGAAAATCTGTCCCCAACAAATGTGCAGGTTATACATAAACTAGCATTTTCAAGATATAATAAAAGAAAGAACTTCATTGTACCTTGTTTGCCTAAACAAATTGTTCATTCCTCAAACAAAGCTCGGTCCGAAACTTCTTTCCGAGAGATTTGGCATCCATGACATGATGTTTATTTGATGGAGAAGAATATGTAAAGGGAGGTTCCTTTAAAAGGTTGGTTATAGGCTGTAATTGGGGGACAAAAGGCTAGAAAGTTTTCTTTTTTTTTTTTTAAGATGCTTGGCAGGTGAGTCCTGATTTGCATCTTAAAAAGGCCTTACCAGGGAAGAAAAGTATTCGTTCTTTTACTTTTGTGTAAATATATATTTCCCTTGGAAGTTCTCTTGGAATCTATTAGCGCAGCCATTCATGTGGTTAACAGATATAAAACAGAAAACCATCTTTTGTTGCTTTGTCAAAATATTCTCCATTTGAAAGCATTCCTTTTCCGAGTCCAAAGTCATTACACCTTGTTTGGGAAGCTTTTATCAGTCACAAATGAATAAAAAGAAAACTTTTCTAGGAACGTCCTTGTTTCTTTTTGTTGACACATCGTCCCCCTCCCTCCTAGCCACGTGACAGTCACATCAACGCCACGTGACGAGTCCTAAATAGTCATGTGGAATTTTTCTTAGTTTGTCTATTCCACATGCGCGAAGCGCGTGCTTGTCAACTAGTATATTTGAAAAGTGAGAATAAATAAATAAAAAATAACTTGATTAATAGTATCCGACAAACTGTTAAAAAATGTCCTAAGAGTTCTTTAAGCACATGTAGGAGCCCTTATGTCGTTAGGAACCACCAAGACAAAAGACTGAGGTGCAACACTGATTGCCGAGGACGAATCAACACGAACAGGCTCCATCCGGGGAATATCTGATGAATTTGTCAGCCGTAAAGGACTTCCGTTTAGTAGCACCACATCACACTAGATATCGCCGTTGTTTGCGGTCAAATGGTACTCTTCTCTTGGTTATCTACTTTCGAATAGCTTCCGGTGCAGATTGAAATCTCTGGCGACCACAATGTCGAAGAAGGTAGAGTTGGACAAGTTGATCAAAAGTAGAGTAACCCCGGGCTGCAAAAACACGGTTTTGGATAATTAGTTCGAACGCCTATATATGAAGATCCTATGAACAAACTTTGAAAAACATGACAAACGGCTTACCCAATGTCGTGAACAATGCGAATAAGCTCGCAGATATGGAGATCCGTCATGTCTGGTTTTCAGTACTTGTTTTCCCATTAGCCGATGCCATAGAAGTGCACTGTTGGAGAAGCATTAATTTTGATTCATATTCGAAACTATAGTAGTAAACGGACAATTAACCAATTTTCACAAATTTAAAGCTTGAGATTCTAACCCATAATAGTCTGGATTAGGAACAAAAGTTGCCGTGTTGAGCAGACCATAGTTCCCCGAAGTCTATAAATATATATATATATATATATATATTTGGTTTGTAGCACTTTTGCTTCCTTAATTTTGACAGAACTAGCAAGTTTGCCCGTGAATTTTTAACTGCGGCAAATTGCTCTTAAGTTTCATTAAACGTAACAACAAAAAGGCCCTCAATTGATGAACGATGTAAAGACTTGGAAGGAAACACCTCACTTGACATAACGTGTTTTTATTGTCATCCGAATTTCAGTTTCTTCTTTCAAACAAGCTCACATGATGTGTACGAGGGCGTTCATGTCCAAATTTTAACAGTTATCATTGATTTTGGGGCGCTTTTCAATACTTTGTTAAATTCGCGGAGTAATTTACCACTATTTAAAGTTTAGGGGTAGTTTATCAAACATGAAAAGAAGGGCAGATGATCCTCTTTTTTGCAAAGAATTATAGGAGTTTTTTAAGTAGGATTTCTAACCAGAAGCCACCAACAAATCTATCTTGAACATTTTTGCCACCACTGTTATAAGGTCCAACCCAAGCCCCTCCCGTTGGAGCATACTTTTCGACGGACCTCGAGACATGTTCATATGTTTGCGCAACGTGGTCCAGGTAAAAGGGGTCTTGAATCTTGCTGATAAGATTCGGATCAACTCCTGAACGTCATGATTTTGTTCAAAATCAAAAGGAAAAAATAAATCAGTCACAATATATATATATATATATATATATATTTTTTTTTTTTTATTTGAACGAGTTATTTGCCAAACTGCTCAACTTTGATACGTATATAGATATACCTGAACCAAGATTGTAGATGTGGTGGTAAGCCCAACTACTACTTCTGGTCCAATGGTCTCTAGAAAGGTATTAAACCAATTTTCTTCATAAAAGCCAGCAGGGCCTAAAATTGGTCTTGTGGAAGCATCTGGGTATAACTCCTTCACAAGATCCTTTAGCACACTTAAATCCTTCCCATATTGTACACCGTCCAACCTTGCAGCCACACCATACCCACATAACTCATTTCCTGACAAAAAAAAAAGTTACGCAGCTCAATTTCAGTTGTTGGATGATGAAAATAAACAAACTGCACTAGTGAATTTTTTTTAATTAATGACGGGAATTTAGACTGCATGTTACATATTACGTTCTGGTGAGATTAATTTTAAAATACATGAACTTTTTGATCGTGAGGAAACATATTTATTATTTACCTTGATCATAGGAGTCAATCTTGTAGCCTTTTCGATCGTGTACTTGATAAGGTCACGGGCATTATGAGGGTCCCATGCACCTACCCATAAAATACCTTGTTGAGATGCATGCTTCCCATAAAGGGCATTAAGTCCAAACGTTACCAGTGGTCTGCCAAAAATAAAAAATAAAAATAAAAATAAAAAAGTTTTACCACATTTTATATTGTGGTATTCCAAGAAATGGGGTGGTGAAAGTGTTGTATACAGTAATAAGTAATGTAATGTACCCTGTTTGGTTAAACAAGGTGTCGAGTTCATCCCATTTCTTGTGGGGAAGGCAGCCATTGCTGAATCCAAACAGGCCGTTCTTCTCTAGCTTGAACTGGGGGCAATCTGTACTGCTTTACCAACATCGTACACTACCAAATCTTGCAATGACCCTCCAAATCTTATCCTCAATGGATTGAAGGCTGAAAGTGCCCAAAAAGAAAAAAGTTATAATACACAAAATGAAAAAAAAAAAAAAAAAAAAATTATTGTGAATATCATAAATATACGAGTGTTAAAACTCTTTTAAGAGAAATGTTAGTCTTCACGAAAACTTATGTTGAAAATCATGAATTAGTTAAAAATAGTAGAATGTCACATGTGAATAAAAGACAGGTACTAAATTTTCGTGTTTGAGTCCTCGTATTGATTTTCGTAAAACGTAAAGCGACTCAAATTAAAATTAATATTTGTTTCTAGTTGTTTACCCCTATCGAGTTACATGATATATAAATATCATGAAAACAACTAGGACAAGGGGAGAGATCCAAGCATGGTGTATAACTAAGACTCGCAATACATCAAGAAAAATAGCTTTATTTTAAAGACTTACCCTTGATAGCATTCATGAAAATCTTGTTTTTCAAATCCTGCAAAAGATTAAAAAAAACTCCAATCAAGTTTAACTCGCATATCATATATATACATTTATATATGTGTGTGTGTGTATATATATATATATATGTATATATTTATAGAGAGAGAGAGAGAGGAGAAATAGTAATACCAAGCTAAGAATGCTAGTGCTTCCCCAAGGCCACTGGTTATAGTTACATTTTTCATTGGGCCACCAATCTAAAGTAGCACAAATAAAGTTGTCGTCTGTAGTGGCTATGGAGTTTTCTGCTCTAATTGTAACTCTTAGAACTTCACCTGAAAAAAGGGAAAACATTAACGTTAATAAAAAGGAAACAAAACACTTCTACTTTCATTTCCATCCTATCCTAGTACTAAATTAAAGTTGTTCTTTTGCCAAATAACGTTGTAGAAAAATGACTAGCTTCTGGTTTAGGTTGATCAAATAATCGTTTAATTGTATCACCTTCTTTGTGTTTGTTGAGGACCAAGCCTTTTTCCGTTTTGTATATTTAAACTTTTCCAGCATTGTATACCTTTCAAGTATGTCACCTTCTTTGTGTTTTAGGAAAATATTCTTTTTTTTTTTTTTCTTTTTCCTTTTTTCCCCTTTCGTATCCATTTAAACAAAAGACTAAAAAAGATGATATAAAATTAAGTTTTTTTTTTTTTAATAGGAAAAAGAAGTATGTTTTCCCATGTTTGTTTAGGGAAGTTAGCAAAAGAACTACAGCCCTTGTCCACGAGAGTCCATCATAGATAGAGAATAATTTTACCTAGCCATTATTACTGTGAAAAAATTACAAAAAAGTGTGACAACCAAAAAAAAAAAAAGGAAAGAAAGAAACACACAATTTGCAATTTGCTCTCGTTGAGAGTCGAACTCAAGACCTCCCGCTTACTAAACGGGTGCTCTAACCAACTGAGCTACGAGAGCAATTGACTACAAGTTGCACAGAAATATATGATAAAAGAAATCAAAACCGAGGTCGAAACCACTACACGTAGAAATCCTTACCTTGAAACTTGACAATGAAACAACCTTTTATTTCTGCAAATGAGTTTTGGTTGCCCATGTCAATCCAACACCACCACTAAACGATGCCTCGTAATAGTTAAGGAAACTGTGTTCTGGTAAATGAAGTTAGAGAGCACACCAATGTCAGCATATTCCGCCACTAAGAGATGCCTCCTCTTATTGGAGAAATGCAAGACCATGCAGGACCTGAAGATGGCACACGCATTGGTTCTCACCACCGGTCTCGGCACCAACTCCTTTGCTCTTAGCCGGATCTTGGCTTTCTGCTCCGACCGACATCGCGGCAGCTCTTCCCACGCATGGAATCTCTTCCAACACATTCCCCAGCCCACAGTTTGCCTCTGGAACACCGTCTTGAAAGCCTTGTTACTCGGTGATGAACTCGTCAAAACTATGCACGTATTTAGAGACATGTTACGGAGTGGCGTTGCCGCCGATAATTATACACTTCCTTATGTGTTCAAGGCCTGTTCTAGGCTGCAAAGCTCGTGTCTTGGAGAATTGGTACATGGGCATGGATTGAAATCTGGTCTTGTGGTTGATTTGTTTGTGGGCAACTCTTTGATTGTCATGTATGGTGAGTTTCGGAACATGGAAGCTGCACGGCGGGTGTTTGATGAAATGCCTAGGCTGAGTGTTGTTTCGTGGATGGTTATGGTTTCCGGGTTCGGGAAGGTGGGTGATGTGGAGAAGGCGAGAGTGTTCTTTGATTTAGCGCCGGTGAGGGATAGGGGGATATGGGGAGCGATGATTTCTGGGTATGTGCAGAATGCTTGTTTCAAGGAAGGTCTTTATTTGTTCCGGTTGATGCAGGATACAGATGTAGAGCCTGATGAGGCCATATTTGTGAGTATTCTTTGTGCTTGTGCTCATTTGGGTGCTCTGGATGTTGGGATTTGGATTCATGGGTACGTAGATCGTCTTGGGTTGCCATTGAGCGTTCGATTGGGTACTGGTCTTATAGACATGTATGCAAAATGCGGGAATTTGGATTTAGCTAAGAGGATTTTTGATGCGATGTCACAAAAGGACACCATTTGCTGGAATGCCATGATATCAGCAGTGGCAATGCATGGAGATGGAGAAACTGCACTCAAGTTGTTTGAAGAGATGGAGGTGGCCGGTGTGAGACCGGATGACATCACTTTTATTGCCATTTTCACTGCCTGTAGTTATTCTGGCTTGGCATATGAAGGTATGAGGATGTTAGACAGAATGTGGAGGGTATACGAAATTGAACCGAAAAGCGAGCACTACGGATGTATGGTTGACCTTCTTAGCCGAGCAGGATTGTTTCAAGAAGCAAAAGAATTGATTCAAAGAGTAGCCACTTCAAGTAAACCCTCTGAAGAAGAGATGGCTTGGAGGGCATTTCTCAGTGCTTGCTGTAAACACGGTCAGGCTCAGCTGGCCGAGATTGCCTCTGAGAAGCTCTTTCAGCCAGAACGTGAAAGCGGGTTTTATGTTTTGCTCTCAAATTTATATGCAGCTGCCGGAAAAGACAGTGATGCCGGAAAAGTGAGGAATCTGATGAAAAACAGAGGAATAGAGAAGGTACCGGGCTGTAGCTTTGTCGAGATTGATGGAATAGTTCATGAGTTCATTGCGGGAGAAAAGATGCACCCACGGATGGTAGAAATTCATACAGTTTTGGCAAAGATAAACAAGCACTTGTATCATTCAGAGAGCAACCCATAATAGTTGGGAGGAAATTTAACAGGCTCTTGTATAAATTGAGTAGATTCAATATTTTATTTATTTATTTATTAAAAGCATTTCGTTTTTGCTTCACATTGGGCATATTGATGGAAAAACGAGGCTATAACTTCAGCTAACTTACATGAGACTTCCACTGGTTTGGGTCGTGATTATTTACAAGCACACGCATCAACCCCCATTCCTATAAGATGACCAAGCTCGTTCGGACACAGGCAATTAGTATTTTCCAGGAATTCGTATAAATATACAGTTATTTTATCACTGCCAGGCTACAACAATAGTTCATTGATACTATGACTTGCGAATAACAAGTCAAATGTTACACTTCTTTCGTAGAGATAACTGCTAAACTCTTTTTTTTTTTTCCTTTTCTTTTTTCTTTTTTTGAAGGGAGCTAAACTCAATTTTCAAGTAAACAAAGAATAGGTAGGTATCGTAACTAAACAAGAAAATCTGTGTCGGTGAGTTCAAGAACTTTGTGGACACCAATTGGGTTTACACCCGAACGGAATGAGTTTCCTTCAATGTACCTAAAAGAAGCAAATGGCAATAAATCTCTCAATTCTATGCAAAAACGTAAACAAACTTTATCTTTTGGACTTTGAAGTGTCAAAAGGAACTCACATTTCTTTCAAAAATGGGTGTTTATAGAAGGCATCAGGAATCCTCCCCGTAAACTGGTTGTGATCCAAGTACCTGAAGCCAAATTAAAGAAGACCTTATATTTCTCACTCGAAACAATATCCAATGTCAAACAATGAACAAACTACTACAAGACCCAAGCATGCTAACAACTGATGGGAAAAAGTACTCCACTGCGATAGTCGGTTGGTTTTGTAGAAGGAGGTTCTTATCAATCCATCCAAATGGAACAAATTCTAACATTAACCAGTCAAGCAGAAAAAGAACTTACAGGTATGTTAGTCTAGGAATGCGAGCAATCTCAGATGGTATAATCCCAGACATCTTGTTGTAAGATAGGTACCTGTAGCCAGAAAGTAATCAATACATTTAAATATACACTACGGTTTATGAAGATAACATTTCTTAGAAATTAGAGGTTTCCCTTTTCCCTGTGAAGAAAGGCAGAAAAGAATAGTCAACTTACAAAATTTCCAAGTTGCTCAAGTTCGAGAGCTGTGATGGAATTCCACCCGTAAAGTAATTGTTATTCAAATAACTGCTCATCAGAAAAACAGATAAAATTACTAAATATCTAGATACACTTGGTTGCAAAAAAATTAATGTAGTTCGGTAGATATAAATTGAAATGATCAGCTTGGATTAACATACAGGTTGCGAAGAGCCGGAAAACAACCCTCAATGCGTATAAGTTCTCTTATAGTGCCCACCAAGTGATTGTTACCAACATCCCTATGACCGGATGGATTAGAGTGAGTGACATCAGTAGTCATATACAAATGCCAAGTCTAAAAAGATAAGTTAAGAGGACGGAAGTTTACAAGTGTTGAAGTTTTTGAAGGGTGCCTAGTTCTGGTGGAATCCTCCCAGCTAAACGATTTTCATGCAGATAGAGATAGCGAAGCTCTGGAAGATTAGCAAGTTCCTTAGGAATTTCCCCTTTGAAATTATTGAAGCTCAGATACCTGCAGAGTTTCATTCAAATAACACTTAGCAATAAGAAGGTAAGCTTTTATAGAATAAAAATATTACCCAAACACTGATATTTATCATGAGAAAAGCTAGATTACTCACAAATGCGTTAAACTCTTCAGCTCACCAATTTCAGGAGGGATCACATCTTGCAGCTTATTCCATCTCAAATTACTAGCACAAAAGTAAAAATAAGTAAAGAAAAGATACCAAGATACAATGTACGTATGTGTTCTTAACGAGTTAACATATGACATCAAGCCCATAACATTTTCCACCAGGAAACAACAAGGACGTCTCGTGATTCAATAGAAAAACAATAACCACACAAGCTATAACTACAAATAGAAAGGGCAAAGGGCCATACAGAATCTTAAGACGCTTCAACCGTCCAATTTGCGGAGGAATAGGCCCTGTCAACTTGTTGTTATGAAGATCCCTGTCGCACAGCCCCGATCACACAGATTATGAACATCGCAATCAAAGAATATCCAAAATGATGGGAAAAAAAATACTGCTTCCAGAGATTCACTGCTACAAGCTCAAACCCAACGAAACGGTCAAGCTACTTTCAACTCCAAAGTCCAAGCAAACATTTTCAAATACTAGGAATTCAGCAACATTAACAGTTAACAAAAATGATTTTGACAATATTCAGCCAAAGAAAAAATTTGACGAAAAAATCATCCTTTTAAGAAAAGTAAAAACTTTCAACATCAATTTATTTTATTTTTAATGTTACATCATATAGCTATCAATTTTAGCCTGACTGTTAACAAATTAGTGCAATATGAATTTAACTTCACAAGTAAACGAAGAAACCAGAGAGAGAGAGAGAAAGAGAGACGTAC